>QDHC01002701.1:590271-687267 GCA_013186455.1 Papilio dardanus tibullus | reverse complement strand
AAATAAGCCTATTTAAGAAGGATATTCTAAGCTGCCATTAATAATGGTATTGGTGAAAGCATTTACATTAATAATTGGTACTTATGTTACTTTTATTCTGATACTAAATCAACTAAATGACGTTTAGCATTACATTTGCCAGTGATTCGATAACTATCAAGATTTGATTGATTGATATGAACCACGCATGGATTTGGTTGGACATCACGTAATCTGAAGCCTTGAACGCACCAGGATAGTATTTTAGTCGAGTAGCAAGTAAATTAGTAACTAAACGTGTCAACACCGCGGGGGTATAGCGGGTAGTCCGGCTTTTATCAAGGCCGGGAACCCCGCACGAAGCCGTCTTTGCTGCCCTCGCAGCAGGGGCGGCGAAGTGAATAAAAGCATTCGCCCGCGACACCAAAAAAAAAAACTAAACGTGTCCGAACAGCTACATTTTAGTAGATTAGATTAGTAAATCCTTTGTTCGGATACTTGCTACTTGACTAAAATACAATCCTAATGCGAACAAGGCTTAATGGCGCAAGCTCTGAGTTCCCTTTTCCCTTTCTTTTCGCTTTTTCGACTCTATGATACAGGGAACATTATTTATAATTTTAATCATAGTATCAAACTCATCACCATTTTTCAGTTTGTCAAATTGACATGGGTCAAACTTGAAGTCTTTAATCAACATCCATGCTACACCTAAATCACTTTACCAAACATGTCTTTGATTAATTGTACGTCGCGGTAACGTCTTGGATTTACACCGAAAAATGCAATACTTTTCGCTTAATAAAAACTTCTTTTCGATATTTAATATTTGTAAATGGCGTATGATCCACTAATCTACAATATTGATGACTTACTTTTAGATATTATAAAACAAATTGATACGTGTTGTTTGTGTTTTTTTTTCTTATTAAAACAACATAAAATCAACCATCTATTTTGTTACTGTGACTGGTTTAGCACTTAATACTTGCAATATTTTATGTCACCGTTTATATTTAAAACGTTCATTTGTAAATGTTTAATTCGCAAAAGGCATAATCCTCACTGAGTCAAAGTAATTTATAAAACCAGCGGTCATCGCGTAGACCTTCAATATGTCTTTTTCTTTTTTTGGTTATATGTTATCCAGGTTTAATGGCCCGTGAATCCGATAAAATTATCGACCGCGACTGATTTCAAACATCGGGTTTTTGGAAACATTCGGCTTTGCTTTATAAAGAAATACTTAGTAAATAATTTCGATGTTTTGTTCGGGATTTTTCACTCATGTTATACGTAAGTTACAACATAAACATATTTCTGATATCTTTACGTCTTTCTTATTGTAAATCTTTATTTAAATTACCAAAGCAAAAAGCAAAATAAATCAAATCATCTTATTACTGAAACGTTTTCAACAGTATTACAGAAAACAAAAATAAATCAAATAAATCTAACCAAAACCTCATCACAAACCCACGTAAACGAAATTGAATTATATCCACAAATAGATTATTTTCAAATGAAAGTTTTATTCGTATATTCAAGACATTAGCGGTTCACAAGGAGCGGTCGGCCATTATAATGATTTAATAGCGCATTTCTCTTAAATAGGCGTCAAACGGCGCGCGAACAAAAACATCGTATAATGATACACGTTCTGCAATGATAAATACCTCTCGATGGAGTCTCCGAGGAATCGGCCATGTTACTCCATTCAAAACCAAGTTAATAGACCCCTCTTGCAACTTTCAATGTATGATTTAATCATAGGTTTTGAAGATTTTGATAGGTCTTTATGTGATGGTCGATTCATATGCAAGAGTTAGTTCGAGTATTTCGCTGTTAATGACTGTTGATTGATATTTATGTGTGTGGAAGCGAGCGCTATCAAATAACATGAGTGTAGAGGTTATGTCTCAATTCTAGACAGAAGTAATGCTTTGACTATTTAACTTTTATGGTTTAAAATTCATTACGTAGGTTTTCTTGCTACTTATTGTGTAGAATGGTATTCAGACTTCATATTAGCAGTTCAACAAGCGCGTAATAATGATACTTTTTTTATCTATAAGTACTGATATTATAAAGATAGGAACTTTGTAATTTTATATGTATTGAAATAACTCAAGAACTACTGCGCCAATTTCAAAAAATCTTTCACCGTTAAAAAGCTACATCATCCCCGAGTAACATAGGTTATATTTTTTTACTTCCGCGCGGACGAAGTCGCGAACAACAGCTAGTATTTTATTAAAAAGACTGAGTTCCATGAGTATTGTTCTATAACACAAGACTATGCTGACACTTTAAATTCATAAATACATGAATAAATATAAAAAGTAGGTGTTATGTAAGAGTGAGTCAGAGTCTCCCCATGGGCCCCATGCATTAGACGGCCGAGAATCCGCCTTACCTTTTATACAATTTAAACTGTTTCTTCAATTCAATACATGCACGGACGTACGGAATAACAATCGCTTATTTCCAATGCTAACTGCGCGGCAAATCCCCAATGATCGCAGATCCGCGAGACATTAGGGAGTATCATTGTTTTCAGCACTATATAAAAATCGACACACACCGTGCCGGTATAGTTTGACAAACTTATCTGGCTCCTGAAAGGTGCTGCTATATCAGTTAGAAAAAAAACAGTAAGTTTGGTAAATTACTTTTAAAACAAAAAACAGAACGACAATATTCCTGCGACGCTAATAACTTTTTTTTTATTAAAAAGGGTGCAAACAAGAACACCAAGGTGATCATCGACGCCCATGGAAATTCGCAATACTACAGAAATCGCAGATGCGTTGCCGGCCTTTAAGGAATTCATACCTTTGTCCTTAAAGGACCCTAAGTCGTAGCGGTTTGGAAATACTGCCGAGGACAGACCATTCCACAATACGGCTGTGCCAGACAGAAAGTTTCATTGCCAGTAGTGTGCTAATGACTTGGTATAATTATACCCACCGGGTCAGATAAGTTTGCAGGATTATACTTGAGTATATCGGACACGGTACGACACCGTGCCACATCTGTGTCAATGACGGATCGTGCGAGAAAGAGATGCGTGCCCGACACGTGATTTGATCTTTATTTTTTTACATTGCACCAATTTCTCACAAAGGAAACGGTTGAATTATTGATTATGCAACAGTAACCTGTGACGATTACAGCTATCGAGTTATAAATCTACATATGGACCGTTTATTTTGAAAGTGGTGCAAGTCCATTTTTGAGAAAAAATGAGCTACCGCGTAATTCATGCTTAATTTAATTATTTTTTTTCATTTATAACTAAGTCCGTGTTTAATTTTCTCAAAAAAATCCCATCTTTTGTACAATTTAAAGTCGGTCGGTAAATGAAATTGCATACTCGTTGATTTTGAAAGTGGTGAAGTCCAATTGACGGAGACACCTAGGCTTAACAGATGTTTGCTAAACCATTACAAATTCATTATACATGAAATTAAACAAGTGAATGTTTGTTTTTTACGAATGAATAAAGACCTATAAACACTAATTTTGTTTCACCAAAAAAAAATGCGATTTAACAGCGAACAAATGGCGAACATGTCCATTGTTGGAAATATGTTGGTTGAGGTACCTATATTAAGTCGAACCTCGTTAAGCGAGACCAAGGGACCGCGGTATTAGTCTCACTTATAGAGTTATCCAGGTCTCGCCTATCTGACTATCGGTTTGACTGTACCTTGTAATTTTCACAACGTAATTAGCGTATTACATTTTATTACTTGTCGTGGGTATTTAAATACAAAATTGAATTAAAATGAAGTATATTTTAAGTATTTTTGGTTTTTTAAAATTGTAATTCAACGATATTTATTTACATATTATTGTAGTCTAATTGTATAAAAAAAAACAATATAATGAAATTGATTATTTATGAAAGGGTAGAAACATTGGCAGACTTTATATAATTAGCCTATATTTTTGAATTAACAGAAATGCTTTAGTTTTATTTTATCTTTTTGTTCTTAAATTGGTTACCCTGCCAACAAAGTACATATGGGGTGAGAGCAAAGGGGCCAGCTGAAAACCAGCGCAAGGATGGCCCTGGCCGTGCCTGCACCAGCTGAGCTGACCACCTTTTGCCGCACTCTTTTCTTTTTTTATTTTAGAATCTTTTTTGTACATGTTTTGTGTGGAAATAAACGTTTATTCTATTCTATTCTATTCTATTCTATTCTATTCTATTCTATTCTATTCTATTCTATTCTATTCTATTCTATTCTACTGTGTTATCTGTAGGTATTTTCTTAATCTTGGTATTTTTAAAGTATTTGAATTAATATGTGAGTTTTCATAACTTGAAATTACACATGAACAATATCATTAATGTTTGATTTACATAGATTTTTCCACAGATAACTACGCCAAAGAAAAGACTAAAATTCAAATGCCGGTGATTTTGCTGATCCCATTGTGCATAGACTTGCTTCATTACCTAGTAATGATATCTACTTTTTATTGCATTTGCCAGTAGAATATTGTTCAGATTCGGGAGCCTCCTGCCGCCGCTCGCGTTCGCCTCTCCGCATATTCGATTATGGTAAAATGTTCGGCCCGCATTTAAATCAGCAACAACACAACGCAATGGTACAGATTAACAAAGAATTTCATTTATTTACGACTAATTTCCAGTACGAATATCATTCGACTACGTACTTAGAATACAGATCGTGTTATTCGTATATTTTATTCAATTGCCACATTTATATCACGTTTCGCGAAGTATTTTATCTTACTCCGATCAGTCGTACACATTGCGAAAGCAAAGTTTAATCGTAGTTAATATTAACACTATTTAATTCTCTAGGTACCATCAAAAAGGACTGAATTTGTGAATTGGCAATTCTAAATCAAGTAAAAAAGGGTCGTTTTATGGTTCTTGTAACGTTCCAGTTAGGGTTTGCAATCCCGCACTGCGGGATCGCGCAGCCAAATTACGGAATCCGCGTCCGTTTCAGCCGGTGAAATATTATTCAAATTATGACTTTAATATACAGAGACACATGTTTTTTATTATTGTTGTTTTTACAACAATTGTTTTTTATCTAAATTGCATAACTTAAGTCGGTTTCGCGGCAGTTTGCACGCCGCAAAATCTTATTTAGTATTTACTCTGATGGAGTGGAAATTAAGTATTTTATTTTATTGCAAGTACGGCTAATTATTTATTATCTATATACTCACCAAATATAGAGACAAAAAAGTATGTTATCTGGCTGCATATAGTGTTTGTCATATATGATCGCAAGTTATTGCGGGATCCCGCGGTGCTGGATTGCAAACCCTAGTTCCAGTCCTTGGAACAGTCCTTATTATGACTCAAGTAACTCTACACCACAAATATAATTGTATCTAACACGCGCACCATCTCTTGTACAATATCACGTCTGTCTCCACAGATACATGACGTGATGCTCGAGACACCCAGAGACAAAAGACCATAGCCAATACACCACAGTTACAAAAAACCATTGACTTGATAACCTCCTTCTTTAAGTTGGTTAATTTTCTTTGACTAAATCCATATTATTTCCCTTAGTGCAGCTTCCCATTTAACCACTGTGTATTTTATTAGTTAGTGTGTCCTAAAATCATGAACTATATCTAATTTTTAATAGGCCACATTTTAATTTTATTTATGCAAAGAATAGCTTGACATCTGCAACTCGCCGAGTGTGCAGAGGCCACGACATATTTTGCATTACAACAAGATGTCGTAAGGAGTGACATGCAGTTGCATTGCAAAATGCTTGGACCCACTTATGTTGCGATTTGAACTATGAAAAAGTAAAGTTAGGATTAAGTCTTGGTTATGTCCGTAAAATTTACAGCTAGATTCTTTTAACTTCTACAATAAAGTTCATAAATTTTATCGTAAAAAACTTTTCCTTAAATTCAAGAGGCAAACTTTTTACAGATTTTTATTTGTTGATACCTTGTAGCAGGCAGCCGAAGTGGATTCTAGAGTTGGCGTAGTCACTGATTGACCTGAATCGGCCTCCCTTTGCGGCATTAATAGCAAGCATAGCCGTTGCTTTGAGCGCCCTTTAGCGCGCGAGTACCCTCGAATAGCGGGCGCTTGCTACCCCATGGTCATGACGTCATCGAACCGTCGTAATCTGGGGGCTACCCCAAATACAATCGATACTGTAGCGAACGTCAAAAATGTATGAAACTGACAATGACGTCCGATGTTTCACGCGCGACAATCACATGACTTATAGAATGTCATTGTCAGTTTTATAAACTTTTGTCGATTCCATCAGTGATATCGCCAATCGAAAAATACTTTGGGTAGCCCCTGTACTAATTTAAAGAGGGAAGATTTGATTGTTTGCATTAAATATGCACCGAAACTGAACAGATTTTAAAAATTCATTCACTGTTCGGAAACTACACTATGCCAAGGTGACTGTTGCAAACGGCAACATTATTTTAATTAAAAAGTAATGTAATATTTTAAGTAATGGCAACACTGCGATTACTCCCTTCAAATAAAGCCCAGGTACGTTCAAGACGCCTTTTTTATTGTTTCCCATTTTTTCCCTTATTTAACCAGCATGCAACTACCATACAGTCCACTTTACAAATTCCTACAGTGATATTGGCGATTTTTTTAATTCCGCACTTTCTTTATAAATTTTGGGCAAATTGTGTACTAAACAAATGTTGTACAGACGTATCATGTGTCTAGACGCTATTATTATTATTGGCTGTCGTAAAATTATTATTAAAATTCATTTTTAAAACAAAAATTGTCTAAAAAAAGCTCTCAAATAATCGTCTTAAAGTATTTCAACAAATTTCGTAACCGCCCCTGTGGCCTAATGGATAAGGCATCGGCCTCCTAAGCCGGGGACTGTGGGTTCGAGTCCCACCAGGGGTAAAAAATAAACTATTTTTTGGACAATTTTTTTTTCTTACCAATTAACAAAACTAATATTATACATTTTATATTTCCTTTTAATTATTGTTATAAATAATAAAAAATCTATTCCAAATAAAAGTATTTATATAAGTGAAATAGGATTTATAGATTTACATAGACGTCTAAATAGTACTAGGCTTTCAGGACTGTACCTACCTCAAGTTTAACGGCCTGCACGCACACAGATGCGTTACGTACACACGGACGTGCGTAGATGCGTGTGTGCGTCGTCTGCGACCTTGCAAAGGGTCGTCTGGTGCCTGAAACACTGAATTACGCGGCCCACGGGTACAGCCATTTTGAGAGTACGCGAGTATTGATCTACAACCAAACTCCCACCTTTGTTATTTCTATTTTTATTGTTTATCGTAGTAACACACATAACAATAAAAGGTCAGATAAAAATAAATAAATCTCGCAGCTTAAAATCATATCGTTTCTTTCAAATTAAAAACAGGAAACTGTCTCCGACATTTTGTAATACACAAAATTAGGTAAATATTTTAAATTGTTTATTAATTAATTTCCCGATATCCTTACTAAATTTTTATAGCCCTTCACACCAGTCATAGTCAATTCCAAGAGACACAGAGTATGTTCGTCCGAGACAACTTGAGCAATGAGCTATACGTGACTTGTAAGCTATAGCCTAATAAAAGTTGAGCTCGAGTACTTTAGGATGATATAAGTACTTCCCTCTCTAACGGCGAACTTTTTATACTTCCTATATTATTATAGTTTAGTAAAACTTTTCGATGGCAACCCTATTGTAACACGAAGTGGGAGGGATAGGGCTGCCGACGAGATCGATATTCAAACAGTATAACTAGTAGAAATGCGTTGAATTTCATTACGTCTAGTTTCAGACACAAACACTTTTATATTCCGACACCTTTAACTTGTGTGCTGAACGTGTAAGATCAAATTAAGAAGAGTGAAATATTGTCTCAAATGTTGTTAAATTGGTGTTTTAAAAAATTATATATTTGCTAATATAATATTAACTTACTAAGAAAGACAAAATACAAAAATATAACGACATAGATATATTATTCTAAAATTATATCAATGTCTCAATGTTTACGTCTAAATTCGCGTGCCTATGACCTACCTCAACAGTTTCTATGAAAAATAAGTTAGTCATCAAAACTTTTTTGTAATATCTATTTTTGGTCTACGAAAATGTTTATTAATTTGATTAAAGTTCATTAACCTTACAACCCTGCGTGATCCAAGGCATTATATTACACGACCGTAAATCTAATTTAACAGTTATTAAAACATAGCTTTTTATTAAATAAAAAAATGACATACTGACGTACTGTTTATCTGAACACGATAAATAAAAAACAAAAAAGAAAAAATATTTTTTTACACAAAATTCTGCACGGACGGAAATTTCGTGAGAAACTTTAAATATACGACCTCTAATCTTATAAATTAACTAATTTTATTCAACCTTAAAATGCATTTATTTGTAAAAAAAATGATGCGTAATTTTGTTATATTTTGCCAAGCAAATACGGAGATATGCAGCTAGTCTAAACTAAAGGCCGAAGGTAATTCACAAGGACTGTAATGACCTTTTGGCGGGCAATGAACGCGATGACTTTGACGCAGGACGTCGTAGGCCTCACACCCCCGAAATGAACCCCCAAAACCACCCGCTGAGAGATTACAGGGAGACGAATCGAATACAACGAAAATGCACACAAAGCGGAGCCTATCAATATTTTATATTACAAAAGTTTATATTCATTTTTTTTATAAGAAAAGGGGACAACCGAGCAATGGGAACACCGAGGTGATCAACGTCGCCCATGGACATCTGCAATACCAGAGGCACCTCAAATGCGTTGCCGGCCTTTGGGGAGGTGATATGTTGGCTTCGCTAACTTTGGCTATACTAATCGACAAAGAATCCATCTCTACTTTTTTTGTAATTGATTTGTACACATCAATACCACTCTTGTTTTGTAGGTCAATTAGGGTTATGAGCTGCAGTATTTCACTGACCATTTTTTAAACAATACTACAAGTTTCATGAATATTCGTTAAAAAATGCTTATTGAAATATTTGAATTGTTACCTATTCATATTTTTTGTTTATTTTACAACTAAGAAAAAGTTGTAAAACAGCGCCATCTATATTGTGACTAAAATATTTCTATAACATTACGATTGCAAATAATCTGTACCACTTTATCTTAATCGTGAATCTATTTCTCGCTAGATGGCGTTACAAGCCTTTATAAAACAATTCAGTTTTCAATACTTATTTTTTTTAATGAAACGGCCATATGTGATTTTTTTATATATATTACAGAAATAAATGACCCTTTACTGGCAAATTGACAAGGTCTCTAATAGGTGAATTGAGTAAAATTGTGAGTTGGATAATGAACTTTTTTGTTTTTTTTTCTTTTTCTACGAACCACTCGGTTAATTACCAATGACAATGACAAACACCGTTGAATATCAAAATTACCAGACAGGAACGGGAGAGCTTCGATTTTAGCACCCTTAAAAAAACTGTTATAATTATTTGGTTGAAATAATATTGGAATTTAATTTACTTACTATTTATGAATAGCGGTCAACATATAAACAACAGCATATTTTTTTTAACCTTGACTTGTCAAATTGCTATAAAATAGAACGGTGCTATACACTTTAATAGTTAATTGATTAAGGTAGCCATTTTCTTGATAAATCAAGGGCAACAACCTTAATTAATAACTAACACATTTAGTAACAACCTTTCTTACGAGTAATTTATTACTGTTAACTGCACATTGAACATTATAAACCACAACTTTTGGGAGCTTTTTCTAGCTTTGTCCTTGGAAATACGCACAAGTTTAAAAACTTAATTATGCATAGAAAACAAAAGTAAAAAACATTAGAAAATTGTTGCAATAAGAAAACTGCAGAAAAGCTGTGACCCAATGTATTACTTATTACAGTTTTTTACTTGCCTCATATTCGTTCAAAAAAACAATCGTCCTTTTTTAATATTATTAGCACAATGTCACTGGTTGGTTTTCTTATTCCGCGTAGTCCTCAAAGAACGTGTGGGTTTGCCCTCATTCACTGCCGCCTTTCGTCAGTCTCGCTTGTGCCACAAAACTTTTTCCTTGAAGTGATTAACAGACTTCCTCTACGCGGTATTGGTCAAAACACGCACAATTGCCCATAATCGTACTAAACGACTGCAAACTTGATAACATAACATTTAAGGAGTATTAAATAATTTGTTCCAGTTACACAAGACGGATATTTTTGATTGCGAAACAAAATGTTCATTTTAGTCACCATAGTTAATGAAAAAAAGAAGTATTTTTAGAGTTAATATAGGAAAGAAGAGTAAATAGCTAGGTAGGATAAGAATTGGGTCTGCAATCATTCTACTGAAGATAACCTAAGCGATTCCGGGACTGTGGAATTTGTTAAAACGATGCAAAAAATATTTACCGACTGCTCGATTCGTTTGGTCTCCAAGTATTTCGATGGCTGTCAATCTTTGACAAAGTTTAGTTTTTTGTCGTATCATTTAAATGCGTAGGGACTTATTTCAATTCGTCACGGAATGAAGTGGTGCATGGAATTCTTTTAAATGGTTTTAAAAGTATACGAATACAAAGGTCTCGCTCATGGTCGCATTTTTTTTGGCAACTTGAAAGGCCGAGCTATAATGAAAGATGGTTCATAAGGATAGTAGACATAAATAACTTCAAGTTTACAGGTCAAGCTATTAAACATGAGATTAAAAATATTCGGGCACATTTAGAAATACCATAGGTAACACATGAAAGTTTTCTCCTAAGAAAATCCCCTGTAAAGAACAAGATTTGGCTTCTCTGATAAGAACTTAAATACGATCTCCCGGACATTGTGATGTCGATTACGTTTACTATAACAAGGTTTGTGAAACATGTTCTCGTATTTTAAGGATCAGTGCGGTCATCAGTGTGAGTGACGCAATAGAGCGGCCGCGAGTTTGCGAAACGTCGAGCGCCCGCGCCTGCCGCCTCTATCACTTATGTAACACTTTCTTTCTCAGCTAAACGCTCTATTAGATTATAAGTTAATTCTAAATTATTTTCATACTGTCGCAATACTTAAATCCGTGTATATTGTGCCAGTTAAATAATGCGTAATCTATCCCAAATAATTATGACGACATAGAGCTAGTAGGAAAGAGAAGATTTGATGACAAAAATAAAATATTTAGAAGGAAGTCTTCTGGCTCATGAGAAGAAACTGAAGCGAGGTGCTACCGCGTGTGCCTTTGACCTTAAATGAAGGTTTAATGTAAGTACTATTGCAGTTTCATTGCTGATATACGAGGGGTCTTTAGGGAGACATTTAATATAACTTTAGATATGTTTAGATGTGGTAACAGCGTAGCATGTTGACTTCTGCTTGATCTTATTACTTAAATGGTGATCATAGTACATGCCAGCAGTATTGTGACGTAACGCCATTACTCTGGCCGCCGCGCGTTACGAGGATTGGACAATGGAGCCGCGTCAAATAAGAAAGGTGCTCTTTGCATAAGTATGCCTTTAAGCAAATGTGTATCTCGAAATGCTTCCGTTGTTCCAGATTTTTTATCTCGTTGACTTACTTTTCTAGTTTTATATTGAACTTGTATTTTTTTGTTTATAAAAATCGTAACACACAAACCAGTAACGGATGAGGGGAGGTTAAATACAAATTATTATTATTTAATTGGGTCTTGGCAATTCTGGCAAGTTTTGTACGATAATACATTAGGGAATAAAAAAAAGTATAACCTTTTTAAACATTGACCATAACAAGTACTGGAAATACCAATTTCATAGTCAACGGCAAAACTTTAGGTTATAACCATTGTACGAAACCTGTCTCATGATTGTTTTTTTAGTGTCGCAAAAATAGAACGTGAAAAAATGTAGATTTTTTTTCCACTTTGTTACTAAATGAAGTTGATACAGATTTTAAAGTGCAATAAGTACATGTCGTATTAAAAGAATAACCTTCAACATGAATACTTTAATCTATACTAATATTTTAAAGAGAAAAGAGTTGTATTTTTAGATTTTTATATGTATTGAAATAACTTAAAAACTACTAGACAGATCTCAAAAATTCTTTCACCATTAGAAAGCTACATTACCAGTTGGTAACATAGGCTATATTTTTTTCAATTCTGCGCAGACTAAGTCATTGGCGACTGCTATTCAGTGCCTACATGTACATTTTATGACACGCTCTTGACACCGTGTCTGTTGGCTCTGCAACAATATTGAGACAGCGCTCGACACGGCACGGCACAGTAAATTTCATTTCCTTTGCTCTTTTTCGGACAACAAACAATACTTTTGTATGATGAAATGCATGTTGACGCATTTTGTGTTGCACAGTCGTTTACAAAAATCATTATACTTTAGCTCTGAGTTTCTCATTACTACTACTCTATACTAATATTAAAAAGAGAGAAACTTTGTATTTTTGTATATATTGAAGTAACTCAAGAACTACTGGGCCGATTTCAAAAATTCTTTCACCATCAGAAAGCTACACTATCCCCGAGTAACATGGGCTATATTATTTAATTCCATACTGCCGAAGTCGCGCACCACAGCTAGTTATATTTCTATTTTTTATTATCCTTTATCTGGTTTCTAGACCTAACTCCAGTTTCGTGCCTCTTGATTATATCTTTAAACTTACAGTGTGTTTAATCGAAACATATTATTACATTTTTGTTTTTGTTATGAAATATTAAAAATGTCTAAGTTAAGAGCATTATCTTGTTCTAAGAAATAGAATATTATGAAATGATATTGCAAAATCGATGCCAATGTAATCGTAGAGTATAAAATCGATCTAATGTTGTACAAATGATAACTGTTATGTTTATATTTCTTATATCGCAACACACGCGAGCGTCCCCGATGCTCAGTCGACTCATTGGCTCAGTTTACTCAGCTCACGTGAGTTACGTCGCTCAGTCGGCTCAGTTTGTTCTGCATCACGTGAGTTACGTGGCTCACGGTTCAATCCACGGCTCATAATTGAACCAGTTCTCTGGTATCCGTGTTCCACATACATTATGGCAACGACGCGTTAAGGAATCCGTAATCGACGTCACTTTCTCCTGTTTCTATTTATAATTTGTACAGGATGTTTTTACTCTGGGTATATTGATCTTAGAGGATAGAAGAGAAATCTTATATATTTTAAACTGAAACATCTCGTTTTTGTTGTTTGTATGATCCTCGCGGCTCCTTTAAATTAGTATAGTTATACGGTATTATAGCCGATGTTATAAATGATAACTCTATATCTATACTTAATATTATAAAGAGAGAAACTTTATATTTTTGTATGGATTGAAATAACTCAAGAACTACTGGGCCGATTACAAAAATTCTTTCACCATTAGAACGCTACATTATTCCCGAGTAACATAGACTATTATTTACAATAAGTCAACGCGGACTAAGTCGCTTACAGCTAGTAACTTATATACGCGAATGTGCTTACAAAAAATAACAAATGACACTTTCGTCCAACAAAACATGAAGTAAGGAATGTATAAAATAAACTTGAATAGTTTTTATAATTGAGTAAAGGTTTACGTCAGACTCAATCCTTTCTTGTGGGCAAATGTAAACTTTCATTGTCATCATTCCAATAAAATATACAAAACTATAATTACGTGTGTTCTAATTTTATTTTTGAAATATCCTCACAGATATATGCAGACTTGTTTATATCTATACTAATATTATAAAGAGAAAAACTTTGTTTTTTTTTAATTTTTGTATTTTTGTTTGTATTGAAATAACTCAAGAACTACTGGACCGATTTCAAAAAACCATTCACCATTAGAAAGGTATATTATCCCCGAGTAACATAGGCTTTATTATTTAATTCCACGCGCACGAAGTCGCGCACAACAGCTAGTGTATAAATATAGTACGTGAGTATGACATCCAAGATATAAATTACTGGCTGTTATGCGCGTCTTCGTTCGAGTGGAAATAAATAATATAGCCTATGTTACTCGGGGATAATGTAACTGTCTAATGGTGAAAGAATTTTTGAAATCGCCTCAGTAGTTTTTGAGTTACTTCAATACATACAAAAATTTTTTCTCTTTATAATATTAAGCGTACAACGTTTGAACTATCATTATCCTTAAAATATCACAGAGTTTTCTATGAATCTTAACGACACGTCTTTTTAACCTACTTCCAAATAGATAAAAGTTCTCAATTCTTTACTATTTTTTAAAATTATAATTTAAAAAATAGTAATTAACTGTCCCGTAAAAAAATTATAATGTTCGGTGTTCATTTAACCTGTAGACCGGTTTAAATTCAACTGTTTCCCTGCTATTTTATAAAAGTGTGTTATTTGGTCAAGTAAACCGGTTACCCAGTTACGTCGATCATTGACTGCGATGTGCCAGTGACGAGATATTACTATCAAGTCTTTCTTAACACTCGGAACCCATTATGTCATTGTGCAAGCCATGGTATTACAAACACTCAATGGGTATTTTATCAAGGAAATTTTATTACTAATGATTATATTTACGAAGGTGTGCATTATATACTTAGCTTGTCTATTTTGGCTTTCCCTTGCTACTTCTTAACATTCTAGTATGTTCTATTCTATACTAATTACTACTTCAATTTAGTGTTGGAACAACTTCGTAAACGCAACCCGTGATGTCTATAAATATTATAGGCTTAATGCCTAGTTCTAGATGATACCTTGTCCCGTAATATAGACCTAACTATTAGCAGACAAGGATTTTTCTTTGGTCCAACTCGTTTTTTCTGCTTTAATTTAAAGTATACAACCCAAGTTACTTCTGGTTGAGTTAGAATTTTTCTTCAAGAATAGTAATCAGTGTACTTAAGATGGAGCGACCAGGTTAAGGGCCGTCGTCTAATTTTACGCAGTCGTTGAGACGCGCTGGACCGAGGTCACTGGAAACAATTCATCCACTCCAGAACCACCCCTGCTGCTGACCACGATCTTCAGATATGAAGGACCGACTAGAGAGAGAGAGAAGATTACCTCAAGTAATATAAATTTTAGATTGATGTATGTTATATAATACGAAGGGCTAGGCCGGTCAGTGTGCCGTGCGGCATGAGGTATGAGTTGACGGAAACCAAAGTGTGTCAGTGGGTTCCGTCTCGCGGGGGACTGATATGTAGGCACACCATTATTTTGAACTTTCTGAGACAGTCTCTTTATGTCAACAATTAGAAAGGATAGTGAATAGAATTATCATAGCTAAAAACGATATTTTTTTTAACGGTCAGGAAATGCATTTACGCACCCTTACGTCCGGGTAGTGCAATGGCGTAGGGAGTGCGGGACTCGCCAGCCACAGAAGGTAACCGGAATACCCATTAAAACCTGACGGCCCTCAAACGTATCACGGCGGGGTCGCGGGCACTCCGTTTCGTCCGCGACAAAACACGTATTACCCTAACCATATTTTAAATTAAATTACTGATCTGTAACCCTTCTTAAGTAAGAGGTTAAAACTTCGTGCTGTGATTACCTACTTGAGATATTTAGTAGTTTAATATTACCAAAACAATAATTCTATTCTCAACCTTTTTTGATCTGTTCCAAAAACAAATAGTTACATGTGCTTATCGCAGATTCTAAAGCATAACAAGAGAATATCCTCAATACATACTTCAACATTGTCACCTTAGTAGTGCGCAACCCGGCAGGTGGGTGCGCAGGCGTCGTAATTACAATACTGTTAGATAATATTGGTGACCTTTGCAGTATTTCACTGCGAGCGAACTCGTAGAATACGAATTAGATACGGACATTGAATTTACAATACTTTTCAATACCAGACAAGGCATGTCCAAATTCTGGTAGAGTTTTTCTTGATAAAAATCTCGAATGCTTTATGAACTAAATTGTTAAAACTCTTGAGTCTTTTCTTTCATAGTTTTTACAGACTTTATGGATAGCTGTCAGTTAAGATAAGTTACACCCGGTTGCTTATTTTTGTACTACTTTGACAATATTTAATCTTCTGTCTGGAGGCTCTCTATCATCACTATTTCCATGCCACTACTCTCTTCCAACCAAATATTTATTCCTTAAATCAAATTCATTGCCAGGAATTCACCAAGGAACGATTTAATTTTAACAACACATAAAATACACATCAGGTATTAAGAATGTTTGAAATTCCATTTGCTAATCCACCGTTCGTGACAACATTTACAATAAGCTGGCTACATTCATTAAAAGGACTGACGCGTATGTCTGACAG
The DNA here is from genome assembly GCA_013186455.1 of Papilio dardanus tibullus. Classification (NCBI taxonomy): domain Eukaryota; kingdom Metazoa; phylum Arthropoda; class Insecta; order Lepidoptera; family Papilionidae; genus Papilio; species Papilio dardanus. Next base: position 671,011 of record QDHC01002701.1, on the reverse strand, counting down.
AAGATATGTTTAGTACTGACCTTACCAGGATCAGACGAATAACTTAGATTTACATTTATATGGAAATCCGATTCATGAAATGGAATATCAAAATCTTCAAGACTGATGTGTATTGGACACGTTGCTTTATCGTCTATTTTGAATTAAGTACTGGCTTTTGCTCGCAATTCCGTCCGCCCGGAGTTAGAAGAAAACATAGTAAGCAACCTATGTGTTCTTCAAGACCATGGTCTACATCTTTGCCACATTTCATTAGAGATCCGATGAGCCGTTTTGGAGATACCTTCAAACAAACATCGAGCCAAACTTACTTATAATATTAGGATGAAGTATGATTAAGAAATAAGTAATGTTTTCTAATTTTGATGACATATCCAGACAACATCATTTTTATTTGATTTTGATAGGTGCTTTTTGCATTGTCATCATTGCTACCATAATTTGTATGAAAAAAGTACAGACAATAAAAATATTTTACAATAAACAAGACAAGTAGAAAACATATCCTCTCTATGTCTTTTAAAATGTTTCGAAACATGTTTGTGTAATGTTGTCAAAGAGTGGAAACACGAGATGTATAACCATGTTGGTCAGGATGTTGCGACAGGGAAGGCTACATCCCGTAATGTCCACTCCAAGCGTTCAAGTTTATTATTCACACACGACTAATATTTACCTACTTCATTTCGTCACAGTTTCCAACAAACGGTTGAGGTATGTAACTAAATGAAGGCCATAAAACTGATAGGAAATTGTTCTTCAATTTCTTGGTGCGCACTTCTATAATGTTTTCGAGTTCTTCTACGTATTTTGAGGTGAATTTTTAACATGGTCTTTCATTTGATTTTAGATATTAAGGTGCGCATGGTGGTCATGCACTAACTTATTAAACATATAAAATACTAGCTGTTGTGCGCGACTTCGTCCACGTGGAATCAAATAATAGTCTATGTTACTTGGGGATAATGTAGCTTTCTAATAGTGAAAGAATTATTGAAATCGGTCCAGTAGTTCTTGAGTTATTTCAATACAAACAAAAATACAAAAATTCAAAAATACAAAGTTCCTCTTTTTAATATTAGTATAGATATAGATTGCCACATAACAAAAAGTATTATTTAAGTACATAAAAACTGTTTTGAAAAGCGAATTAAACCTACCATTACTAAGCTTAATAATCATGTAACAATGCAAGAAGTATCACAATACAGCTTTAAAAATATCGTAAAAAGTAAGACGGTATAGGAAACCATCGATCTTGCTAACCTATTTCCCAAGAACGTAATCTAAAACAATCACTTTCCTTACTATTATGTATTGTAGTATAATGGATGGCTCACTTCTATACTTAGAGTCGTTTAAGGGTTACTTTAACAGAGACTTAGTGTAGATTTCTTAAATTAAATCTACTAAGTGATTTCCTTAGTGACTAGAGCGAATTTTTACTCACTAGGACAGCAGCAGTTGATAGTAGAGCTTTCAGATTTTCCGAAGTTCGATACTGACTTTTTTATAATGAAGATAAAAATGTAAGAATTATTACTTTTCAATTCATTGTCCTTATTAAGAGATGCTATTTTGAATCTTTTATAGTATATCCAGGTATATTGACCGAGTTATTGCTTGGATTCGTTCCAGGACCAAGTCCTTCGTGTCGGAATGTAATCGAAGTTTTTCTTGCATTACATAAGGGGCGGCACATTAACCTACAATTCATTATCTATTTTAATGTAGTTAATAAATTACTTTCGCATAATATAAACCTACTCCCCCTTATTCCGAAAAAATGTATAAAGTACTGCGATTCACGAGAACCAATAAGTCGTCGATTTTACGATACTGGAGGACACTCAAAACTAAATATGATAGACTAGGGGTCTCATTGGACCAAATCATGTATCATAAGAAGTACCAGGAACGAGGATGTTCTGTATTTTGGAATACATTTTATAAATGCACCAGAAACAAACGTAGTTAATACAACAATAATAACGCTGATTCTTGTTTCGGAATAAAGCGGACTTTGTTTATTATTTCCATTGCTGCTTTTAGCTTTAAATGTATCGATAGATTGAATAATCTAATGTTTTAATGATTATTATATCTATTTGATCTTAATACTTTGTTGTACAGCAAAAAATAATAAATTCATTATAATTTAATCAGACACGTTTAATTTAATCTTATCATATTCGGATCTTAAACTTGGGTAACAAAAAACTCGGTATGCCTGCAGTTTTTGCAATTTTTTCTTTCGGTTATCTATCAAAAATTGTCTTTCCCTTCCCTTCCCTTCTGATCTAATAACCTCGCACCTAACGTTTCTAATCAATAGTAAAATATTTGTACTTTGTTAAGCGAACGCTTCATTTTGATATCAATAACCTTTGCACTATTTCTACACCCACATCGCTGGTGGTACTTTATCAATGTTTACGCAAACCTAACATATCTTATTGTTTTGTACCGGCTTAATTGGTTTAAACTAGAAATGTTAATATTTAAATAGATAAGAAATACTAGGTAATGATTAGTTTAACCAAATAAGCACTGAACAAAATAAGAATATTGTCTCTTTCATATCTTTGGCAAAACATGACATAGCTCTTAGTTAAGTCTTTAAGCGATCGAAACTGACTTTTATTTGTATAGGATGAACTCTAAAAACACTATTTTGATTCTGTAAATTCCCAATAGAAATCTTTTCTGTCAAAGAAGCATTTGGCATTATTGGAGCTAATTACAAAAACATAACCTAACTACTAAAGTTAAAGTTAATGTAATTTTAAACGAAGGAAGATTTCAACTGTTAAGTTGGGCAAGTGTTAGGCAACGCAAGGGCACGACCCTTGTCGCACTAAACGATATGCCGTTTACCTTTACGAGGACAAAGTATTTATATTAATTTATACACTGTCTTTAAATCTTTATGTTTCTAAAACGAATATAAATGATCCGTCATTTGGTACATTCTGCCTTTAGTTTGACCTTAAAAATGTTAATCAACGATTGCTTCACTATTTCATTAAACTAATTTAAAAATGGATGCGAGTGATTGTGGTTAGGGTAAAGTGTTGTGAAATATTTGCAAACAAGCAAGTCCTATTAGACTAGACATGAGTTATTTATATGTGGCTGCAGGATTAAAATAAATATTACATATTAAAAACACAGAGACGAATCTATTTCTTATGTAAGTACTAATTTCAGAAAAAAACTAGTAAACATAATTGTCGTGTATTGGCTATGGTCTGTGTTGTCTCTGGGTTATTCCGGCATCATGCCATTTCGACAGTCGTGACAGACGTCACTTCGTACAAGATTCGGTGGCCTCAAAAACGGTGTACAGTTCAAGTGTTACTATGAAATGTCTTTTTATTGAACTGCGAAACATAATAGGGTAATCAGAATTAAATGTTGTTAAATATGACATAAGACCTTTAAGGTCCGTCAAGTCATTAAATCATACATAAGACAACATTATTACGATGTATTTATAGCTATTACTGTATGTTACCGACGACATAAAACTATTGTATTCTCTCGTAAAATATTGTTCCATTTGCTTGACACGGACTCTGTTGAACAATGGCTGAATATCTTATGTTCTATAGATAAAGATTTAGGCAAGTAAGTGCACAACGTTTATCTAAATAGATTAACTCGTTACGTTGTGACTGGTGCATGGATGCTTCAAATGCCGAACCGATTAACACCGTAAAAAAGAAGTTAAGTAATAAGGCAATAGAAAAATAACATTGGTTTTAGTGGATCAAACAAAAGTGGAGTAGGCACTGTATGAAGTTACAGTTACGTTTGAGGAGACCCTAAAAAGTGATTCATTTATTTATTTTATTTATTTAATAATAATAAAATAAATTTATTTATTTAATTAATTAGTTTTACATGAGCTGGTCCCCTCCAGGGTCCTTGTGCGCGTCGCCCCGAACCCCTAGTTAAGACAACCTTGTGGCTGTTTTACTAATACAATTGGAAACGTAAGAAAGTTTTAATCTATATAATATTATAAAGAGGAAAACTTTGTATTTTTGTATGTATTGAAATAACTCAAGAACTACTGGGCCGATTTCAAAAATTCTTTTACTGTTAGAAAGCTTCATTATCCCCGAGTAACATAGGCTATATTTTTCAATTCCACGCGGACGAAGTCGTGCACAACAGCTAGTCTTACTATAAAATGCGGTAATGTTTGCATTAACGATGAAGCATCCTATCTGAATTAGCACAAGTGAAGTATGCGAAGTCGGAAACAATAAACAGAAAAAGAACTAGGAAGGATATGGATATTAGTCGTTTGTTTATTTAATGAGCGATTTTAAGAGGTGACTAATGCAATTTTGTAATACAAAAGAATATGCATTTTACGTTCAACAGTGATAGTGCCCGCTTTAACATCATCGGACGAATTGTCCGGCTCGCCCGTTGAAATACCACGACCACACAGAAGACAGGCGTCAAATCGAAGCTATTCCGTGTTTAGTCCAATGAGTGTGGTACTCGAGGCCTAATTTTAATCCACTTTCTCTTCCTATTATTTCCTAAGAGTATTATGGGAAGAGAAAGAGGATTGGTGGGTGAGGGGTCGCATAGGAACAGGTATTATCCTCTTGCTGCGCGTCTCCTCCTCCGTAGATTAAGGGTAGGCAACGCATCTGCAATTACCGCTTCGGATGGGTCGCTTCGGATCTTACAGTTTACCTTGGTGGCCACTTGCTCGTTTGCGGTATAGTGTCCAAAATTTTATTTGTAGAATTACTTATGTTACTAAATGTCCTATAACTCGGCACAGTGTCTTGTTCGAGTAGTGCCAATCATATTATCAGAATAGATTTCTTGTTATTAGGCATACAAAAAATTTAAAACAACCCGGACTTCCTATATTTATGTTAAACAATATGGACAGACTTCTAATTTATTGTTTTATTAATATCCTGCTTGGACACATTTTTTAATTATAATTTTAAAATCTGTTGTTTTATTTGTATTTTAATGTTTATTTAAAATAACTTTGAATATGTATAAAGCCTTGTCTCAGACGCAAATCATAATTCACTAGTATTGTTTTTTAGTTTCCATTTTTTCGTCAGTTTACAATCTAACAATGATGTACATATTCACAATATACTGCTAACCAGAATTATAGACTTCATTTCAAGCACACAATTATATTATATCAAAAAAATCGTCCTCATTTGCACGTCGGTCATCGACCGTCGACGGAGCCAATTCACCCAAATATCTAACAGCTGCTAAACATTGCATATGATCAATAAAGCACAACAGTTATCTGAACTGGTGTTCGCAAATTATAACAGTTACTCGTATATTCGAATATTGGCACTTGTAATTTAATTACACGGTTTTTATTGAATTCTTTGCTTGAAATTGACTATAACAATAGTTGTTGCTTGGTCTTTTAGGTACTTGGTACCCATGAGTTTCCACTGCAGAACAGACAATTTTCAAAGTATGTGTTACATGTAGAGAAAATATAAAAATATGTAACAACATATTCTTACTTTCTCTCTCTTTCACAGTATTTCTATTTTCAAATATTTCTAAAATAAAACGATAGTTACTTTCATCAAGGTGTAAAGTTTAGATTTCAGAATTCAAATTAAATGACTACAATTACTATCAAATTTAATTATCATTTACTGCAATTGTAGTCAAAAAATTGCGTAAATCATCCTTGATCCGTACTTCTCGGCGCACGCACAAAATTACAACACCTTCCGGAGTACCGTGTAATGTACACCTTGAGACCACATTGTACTGGCACAAGGGCCTATGCACACGCAATGGATTTTTTCATATCTTTATTCAAATCTACAACTTGAATTATGCTATTTTTTTTGTTTCAAAAGTTGCATCAGGTTTTTACGTGTCTGAAATTCAAATGTTTGTACAAAGTAGGTTAAAATTTTAACCGCTTTGAAGTTTATCTATACTAATATTATACAGAGAGAAACTTTGTATTTTTGTATGTATTGAAATAACCCAAGAACTACTGGGCCGATTTAAAAAAATCTTTCACTGTTAAAAAGTAACATAGGTTATATTTTTAATTCCATGCGGACGAAGTCGCAAGCAACAGCTAGTTTACTATAAAATGCAGTTTAGTCTACTTTCAGTGCTTACCCTGAATACAATCAGTTTTTTTTTATATCTATGAAAAAGTTTTGAAAGACACTGTTTAATCACAAGCTCTTTAAGCTATACTGCCCTAATGATATAATTTGAGGAAGAGTTAATTTAACTCTAGTCTCTTGTCCCATTTTTAGACAATTTCACTAAGGGTTCATTACACTGGTGTACATTTCGTCATATATCCAATTACTCATGTAATTTGTCAGTCTTAAATTACATTTACTACAATTTTAATACCATCTTCATATTTATTCGAGGAAATGTTTACAGGAACAATGTCATTCGCGCTGTTTCATATTTATTGTTATAACTCCATATTCATAAACGTGTGTTTTGTGGTCGGCCTTTATGAAATTTTAAAATATTTCCGAACTGTCAACTACACTCGAAGGTGATTAATGCTTATATTTTTTGAATTAAATGAGTTTAATCGTGGGAAATACGAGTACTGTGATTGTAACCCTTGTTATTAGTTTAATTCAAGGCTTGCAGATTTCTAACCTTGCTAAACTATCCTCAGGAGAGTTAAACCGAAAAACATGATTCTGAATAAAAATATAAGTCCCAACATTAAATCCAAGCTGCATCGTATTAGTAATTTGATCAGCTTCACTGTCGATAAATACGCAATGTGTTACAAAATCCTAATGAGAAAATGTTAACATCACGCGATGACAGAGACAGGACCAGTGTGCAACTTATCTCCGACAAAACTGGTCTTCGCTCTCATAAAGCACAATGCTTGGATCACACGTGTGTACTTGAGTCTAGTACAACTCCATCGAATGACAATGCCCTTAGTAAACACGTTTGCACGTGGTGTACGCGCCTACGGAGGGGTCCCATGCAAATTGGGCATGTCCGCTCTCTCTAATAAAAAGACCACTTACTACGACGTAGTGAATGAACTTCGACCGAGTTGTAATAACGAAGTGTCTTTTAGAGGTACTAGAATTTCGATTATGACACGAGCTACTACTGTCATTTGTTAACACAGAATATAAATTATTCTACAATAATAGCTGTGTTTGAATTAAGTAGGTGTTCCTTTAAAAGAGATAAAACTCAAACAAGTCGAGAACTACACATTTTATTAATACGAGGGCTCTTGGAACCAAAGCAGGTGTAACTTCTATTGTCATTTCATAATTGTTCTGATCTCTGGTTAATTCAAACAATTTTATAAGTCGATTGATTTATTACTCGTTAATAAATAGCTGAATGTAGCAACAATTGCAGATCAAACCATTACATTTTGACAAACATAAATTAATATTAATAGACATTATGCAGCGTAGTTTCTATGTTTTAATGGCTTCTGTATTATGGGAGAGGGCTTATTTTATCTTGAGAGAAGAAATAGATATACATTCACATTGAAGGGCGGCTCTGGAATCCATCGAAGATGGGATGTCATCATCGCCAATCACCAGCTCACTAAACGTCCCCACTGAGGGGCTCGGAGCCTACCCTGAGGGGTGACTAGGCCACAGTCAACCACGCTGGCCGAGTGCGGGTTGGTTTACTTCACACATATCTTGAATCTCTTCACCGATATGTGCAGGTTGCATCACGATGTTTTCCTTCACTGTAAGAGCGCCTGGTAAATATGAACATATGAAATTCGATAATCGAAAAACACATTGGTACATGTTGGGATTCGTACTCGGGACCTGCAGTTTACTAGTCATCAGCTTAAGCCCTGAGCCACCGACGTTCTGAAAACGAATTTTAAATATTATTTTTATGAAAAGACTAAGTTTAAAGAGGTAACATACCATACTATCTCTGGCGTCAAACATTCAAATTATTGACTCACGAGACGTATCGACGTAACAACCGGGTCACTAGGTAGATAAGCTAATTAGTTAAAGTTAATCTATGTAACTATTTACATAATGACCTCATAGCTTTACTATGAAATATTCCTCACCTGTTTTAAAAGGCGAATGTTCAATGTATTTTTAATAGTCCTTGGTTTTTTATGTCTTCTGGTTTGTTGTTATTTTTTTGTTGTTTGAATTAAATTAACTATAATACCGTTTGTTTTTATATGTAGCAAACTATCTTTAGCGGTGCGACCCCGCTAAGTAGCGGATAGGCAGAGTGGTCTCCGCAATACCAACATTCCTCTTGCTCCACGTTTCCAAGGCGGACTCAAAGTAGTCCACCCAGAGCGGCCACCTTTGGGCCTAAAAGTTCTAATGTCGTGTTAGTTAAGACGATTTCTTTTTATTAAAAATGTTAATTATCAAAGATTTAAATCAGTGTGAACGTGCCTTAACTCGAAAAGCAAGACTTGACTCCTTTTATTTTATAAAGTCAAGCTACTTCGCGGTTATTGGTTTTATGTAATACTAGCTGTTGTGCGCGACTTCGTCCGCGTGGAATCAAATAATATAGCCTATGTTACTCGGGGATAATGTAGCTTTCCAATGGTGAAACAAAACAAAAACAAAAATACAAAAAATCAAAAATACAAAGTTTCTCTCTTTATAATATTAGTATATTGTAGATATAGATGTCTCTACCATTGATGAACAAAAACCTTAAAATCAGTAAGTAATAAAAGATCTTTGATCAATACTAGTTCCTATAAAGGGCTTTACATTTATAACAGAAAGTCCTTGGTTTTTATTACAAGCTACTGATATTTTATTGTTGTTTTTATTTATTTAAAGTTTGTATAAGTTAAATATTTTACTGGTTTATATCGGTGCCAGCGTCAGTTTTAAAGTAAATGACGTCCGATATGACGCAACGATGTTTACGCTCGAACGCGAATCGGGGACGGTGTACATTCGCCCACAAATATCTATTCAGCAAACAATCTTTTTCTCTTGTATTATACACGCAATATTTTACATGATTAAGTATTTATTTATATCGCGACTGTACACTCTAGCTTTCATTCGCTAATAAACATAATTGCGATGTGTTTTTGTTTTTTATTCGATACAACTTGAACGTCTTTGCTCTCTTCTGCTGGCCTTGGATTATGGGTCAAATTAGATTTCTAATTCATTCTTTCGTAACTAATAAAATCATCTTGTTTCTTTAGTACGTAGACGTCTGTTTATTGGAACCATGGACAAACAAAAAGATAACTTGTACTTAATTTTCTAACATAAAAACGGGGTTTGTACTTAAAACAGAAATTATGTTTAAATTCTTATTTCATTTTATAGTTTTTTTCTTTTTATTTTTTTTAAATATTTTTTGTTATATGTTAAACTATTACCAAAGAAAACGTTACATGAAGTAATTACGAAATACGAGTTTTGGGTTAAAGAGAGGCCAGGTCAACGGGGTCATTACCTAATCACCATGGATACTAAGACTAATATTTAGTGATTAACAGCAATTTAAATATTAATTAAATGGCCCTTATCACACGTAGTATAAAACAAAATAGCTTTCCCTATATTCTTATGTATGCTGAAATCTTTAATACTGCGCAACGGATTTTGATGCGTTTTGTTTAATAAATAAAGTGATTGAAGAGAAAGGTTTGTATGTATAACTAGGCGACCCGCCCCGGCTTTGCACGGGTGCAATTAAGATTGGTACGAGTATGGCTGATATGTACAGCGTTCGCAGTTTTTCTGTAGTGTATTTAGTATGAATATTGCGCCGGGGCGGGTCGCTAGTAATGTAGTGTACGTAGTATCAATGGTCGTCTAGCGTGCCTAGCGTGTCACAATCTCGCATAGCGAGCATCAGACCGTGGACTACACGTGAAATTCTTACCCGACTGTCCTGTTATATTTTTTGCAAGAATTTAGCTACTTTTACTTTAGTACGACTTTTAGACAACTTTTTTTTCAGTTACGTCTCGAAGTCTAAGCTTCTATTTTTATTTCGTAATCTTGTTAGGTACTTTTTTGCTGTAAATGTTGTGGGCCGTGTAAATCTTAAGATTAATCTGGATTTGACAACTTTCCTTTGAGGAATACGTGGAATTCAGTGATTATTGAAATCCAATATAATAGGCAGAGCACTAATGTTAATTTATACAGGGTGATTCTTGACAGATTAACGGATTTCTGGAGGTAGAGAACCTCTATTTTTAAACCCAAAGTATGTTCCGTGATTTTTTATTGTTTTAAAGTAATTTAATTTTTTGTAAAAAATAACTTAAAAATTAGATTTTTGACTTAAATTTTCCCTTAGTTCCAGTTCTCTACCTCCTGAAATTCATTGATCCGTCTGTCAAGAATCACCCTGTATAGTGAAATGAGAAAAATGTTCATCAAAGATATACCTAAGTCATAAGCGCTACGAGTACACATAAAATGAAAGTGTTTAATTGTGCCCGTGTGAAGTCTACTACAGTAATGAAGATAAACATTTAAACTTTCTCCGTCGTAATTTTGAAAATAATACCGTAAATAATATTCGCAAACTAAAATTAAATATCAAGCTCGTAATATTCTTAAATTGAAATGAAATGAGATTGCCCAAAATCTAAAACTAAAGTCAAAACAGTGAAACACATTGAACTTCAATATTTTCGGATTTACCTACTGGAATAAACGATTTATAGTAAGTACCTAAGTAAATATAAAGTTATAAAAAGTGTTGTTGCAATCGATGACTACGATAAACTCGGCCAGTTGCGGCCGCGCCGACATCGTTCCACAATGTCCGTGCCTACGGTTTTCCTCTTACACTTTCACTGCACGTTGCACCTTTGAGAACATATTTATAATATTATGCGTTTAGTATCATTAAGTCTTAATAAAATAAGGTTTTATATGTAGATGGATGCACGTAGATGATCCAGACATCCCGATTCATTTCAATTAAGACCGAGTTAAATGAAAATCTGTAATTTCTATGGTATTCCTAAGGTTTACAGGAGAATCTGTTTTGTATTTATTTCTTATCCATCCAAAATTAGAATTTTTACAGAAGAAGGTAGCAGCTATGCAAGAAGTCTCTGGAGTTTTTTTTCTCTGTAATTATCATACAAATTATTCCTTAATGCAAAAAGTAATTTAAAAAATGACAAACATTGCAATTAAATCAACGTTTCCACTATTGTTGCGCAAAAAGTGATTTTTAAATACCAACATAAAGAGTGTGTGACCACAAGACGACGTTACAATGAGCGGCCATTACGCAGATGAGTCAGATGAAAACAAGCTCACTAAATTATTCTACAGTTACAATATTGTACAAAACGCTGCCTAATATCAATGCACATAATGTTAAAAAAACGTTTAGAAATACTACGCATCTAAACATGCTTAAACTTCTACTTAATCGGCCTAATATTCCTGTACCTACCAATGCTATAGAGGTAAAAGAAGTCTGGTAAGTTTTGTCTGGTTAAACCTAAAAACTACAGATATTGATGAAGTATGAATTGTCTCTACAAAAGAGTTTTTCGAACGAAACTTGGATGGATTTCTTATTATGAATGTAATTTGTTTAAAGCTTATACCGAGGATAAGACCTATAAGAAAAACTTGGTATCAATACAATAGAATTATAAATCATTCAATTGTACATTAAAGTACTTATAGTCGAGATAATCCAGTCAAAAATAGTTTGTTGGTTTACAACGAAAGGAGTCATGAGAACGGAAGACGGACTGTAAGAACGTAGGTGAATATGATGTAATTTGTATAGCGCTGTCGAGACAGGAAACAGGTCATCAGCGGGATAAGTAAATAATCGAGACGATGAGAATCTGCTCCGAGACTGCTTTGGAATATGCTAGAAGGGACATTCAAAAGTAATCAAAATCCAGGAATTTAAAAAGAAAATTAGCTTCTATTGTTCTAACATATTTATTACTATTCATCTAGCCATTGCCCATTTTTCATCTAGCTGTTTACTATTTTCTATATCTGTGCCAATTTTCTTTAAAGTATATTGTGCCATTCAGTTAAAAGTTAAGAGAACGATGTATTTGTAGTGTAAAATATTTTTTAAGTTTCTTAAAATTGAATTGATCACGATGCGGCATAATTTCAAAAAAGTATCACATATGACATGTATTTAGGACAACGTAACGGATTCACTTCAAGCATTTCTTATTTTATCCTCGCTTGATAAAAACAAAGGACACAAACGCAAAGATTATGTCTTGATACGCTACAAAATAAATTATAAGCGAATACGAATTTGTTTCCTTTATTATATGACATTTTTTCCGTATACAGTTACCGATCTGGTGATGCACTGGTATTGTCTTACCGTTGAGTATTAGGACAGGCTGTATAAAAGATATTTTGAAGCCATAAGTTCAATTTAAGTTTGAAAAAACCTTGAACAAATATAGCGATTTAGTCACGAGGAGATATTAATTATATCTTTGACTGTCAAGTAAATAACCTGATATCCATTCATAAAAAGAAATAAAACGTGTGATAATATGACTTTTTACAACCAACTTATCTCAAAATAATTTTGAACAAAATGTGAAGAGTATTATTATTTTTTTTACATAATTTAGTTGATGGTACTTATGCGCAACGGGACACCATCCTTGTCGGTCTAAAACATAACAATATGCCGTGTGTATTTACTCGTTAAATATTATCCTAATAAAACAATGCGTTAAAAGTGTATATATAATCATCTAAGTGTTTCCAAGTCGTAGCTTATCTTGCATAATACTTCCGATCCAAGATAATCCTGCGAGGAAGGTGTAAACTTTGCTTATCTGTGCCCAAATGACAAGCGCAAGTTTACGGTCGCGTCACGTCGGCTACACAAATGCTTAAGATAATGCTCCACTTAAGTACAACTTAAAAGTACATAAAGCTCTTAAGTATGTTTGTATTTAAAAGATACGTAACTATTTGTTTAACTAAAGTATTATAATACTACAATATAGCATAAGTAATCAATTGTATAATTATGTGTTTAGAATTATGTATAAATATAAGTATTAATTGTATTATAAAGTTAATAAACATAATATAAGTGAAGGGAAATAATTAACTTTAACAATGTAACTTATCTGTTTTGTATTCTCGATACTTTATTGTTTGGATTTGTTGAGGAAAACTCAAAGCTAAACAGATGCGTTACCTTAATTGTAAATTATCACTTTTCCTCTCTCGCCTAGGCCGTGTTACTGTGTGACTACTAAACACGAAAATATGTCTGAATCAAGTATTATTTATATCTTTAAGAATATTCATATAACAACAATATGTAAATTTTGGAACCACAAATCTTTGAATTAGTAGTTTAATAACAATCTGTTTAACCATCATTGAATCTTTACCATAAATTAAAAAATAATCCAATGTCTAAATCGATCCTTAGTTTATCAAGTAAAGGCCTACACGATGATGTTAATTGTCATCAAGTGAAGAGTTCGATTATTTCTTGTGCATAGAAGATAAAGGTAACATTTTAAACCGCTTTCCCAGAGACAGGATAGAAGAGATAAGTCAGAGGATTCGGACAAGTAAGATGTCCGAATCCTCTTACGTCACACACTCGTGTGGGAGTGCGACCCTGGATGCCAAATGTTGTACGTAATGCAATCATTACACTGTGTACATTCATATTTACAACTGTCAGACAGCGAGATGCTTGTCTCCAAGTAATTTCAGCAAGTAGTAAGGTCAACTTTTATTAGGAATGGCAATAACGAATTAGGACTACATTTGCAATGTCGTGTTTCAAGGTACAAAGGAAGTTTTACTTCAGAATTATTGCTGCCGTTGCGGTCGATTGCTCATAAACGTACTGAGTAAACATAAAGGTATTTCTAAATTATATGGTTAAGATTATTGTAAATTGTATGGTTAACAAAGGCAGGTTATGCATCTGCAGTTCCTCTAGTTGCGGATGTCCATTGGCGTCGATGACCAACTCGGTGTTCCAGAACTAATATGCCATTTGTCTTATAAATTGCGTAGGATCAATAGATAGACCTAGAAATCTAGAGGGAAAAAAATTGGTGCGACGAATCTAAGTGATTGGGATAAGGACAGAAAGGTATTGATTGACTAGTATAAGAGAGATTTAACTTCTCCTGGCTACGAAAGGATTCTAGTACCTCTGGGAATTGTAGACTTTTTTATATAAAAATAAAAGCCTTTGTAGTCACTATTTGTGTTAATTGACATTACTTTTGTTTATAGTCTTTTTAACTGATTAATACACTATAAAATGAACATAACCTGAATGTGATACAGCTATCTAGGTTATCAACATTTAGTTAGTGTTTATGTCTTAATAATGGTTATTGTAATCCTGTGTGTTTGGAGGAGGGATGTGCGCACGTCCTGCTGTATTTTCAGATAAGAGGCACTACTTTACTAGCCTAAATACATCATGTTAACTTTCTTTATTTGCGAGGTTTAACAAAATGGGGTAGGAATTGATGGAAAAAGAAAGCAATACATATTATCACAAAAAATAATAACGGCTCAAAAAAAATCTATAATGACGATTGAAAAAGGAACCAAGCTGATATTTGCGTGCCTAAAATTAAGAACATGTTTTTAGAAAGTAGTCATTTTTTACCATTACTTCAATCCTCTCTGTAGTCTCAAGCATTACTAAAAATAATTAATAGAACGGTGATAGATTAAACCTTGAAAATCGCTTTAACTACTAAGTAAGTAATTACGCGAACTTTAGTATTAATGCATAAAATATAACGTGTATTAGTACTTTATATTTTATAAATTAACTGACCTTCTATCGTTCATATTTGCATCACGCCAATCGTTTGCATGATAAATGGTATTAATAAATCATGTAACGAGTTCAACTTCAAAGCAATTTGCTAACAGATACGTTAACATGAATTTTTAACCTTGATTTATTAACTGATGTACTTGTAGTTCCAGAAATATCAATCAAAGCAGGTGCTCTTTGTAAAATCAACCAATTAAATTGCTCCTTATATTGCTTCATTAAGATTTGTGTTGTTATACGTTACCATACTATCATTTAAGACTAGATTATAATGAAACAAAGTTAGTAGAGTCTTTCGTATGAAATTCGTTCTTTAACTACAATAGTTCTTTCTACTTCTAAACCCTTTATTAGACGCGTGTTATGCAAAGACGACCTTACGCCGAAGCACAATCTTTGTTTTTATCGCGAAGTCGTTCTGAATCCCTATGGTAAGATAAATAAGTAGCTTTAGACTTCTAGATGTATTAGAATACTATTTTTACTATTAAATCTCGCCTATTAATACAATACTACGCATCAACGTAACACGTAGTTATTTATTTAAATTTTGACACTGATATAAGTACAGAAAGGACTTAATGCCGAAAGGCATTCTCTATGTAAGTTGATAGGAAAAGAACGATTAAACCAAAAATACTTAGTGGCCGGTGGTAATCTGTTCCATTCGAACGATCCCCTAACGGGGTTCGTAATGATCATTATGAGTGCCTCATGAACAATGTAGCCACTAGCCACCCACGGCGCGCTCGCAACGGGATACTCTTACAAAGGACTATCATGCTACCAACGTGGAAGAGACAGAGAAAAAAAGGCCTTAATTATGTCATTTTTAGTTAGTAAATATTTTATTTCTCCGACTGCATCTATTTTCTATCATACGCTTAATACGGCACTGTGCCTACTGATCTTATAGGTAATTAGTAACTAGGTAAATAATTATTAATATAATAGCCTATATTATCTCAATTAGAACTTTAAAATATCGTTTAATTTATAAATTCAATACCTTGAAATGTTTTGTAGCTATGCAACTGCGTTGAAATATCAGAAGCTCGAAAAGTCCAATCATTAGAATCCCGTTTCTTACGAACTTACCAATAAGTAATAACTAAGTTGATACTGCGCTGGGTATAAACCTTAATGGTTTCATTAGAGTGTAAGATATAGATAAATAAGTGTATTGTAAACTTTTATTATGATATATTTTTTTACTTAAAAATCTTTGTGATAAAACATAACATAGTTGTAGGTTGTCTCCTGTCGAATAAAGGATTAGGATTTAAGAGTTACAAGTGGAAGTGGTCCTTATCTGAGTTTCAACAGTCGCTGGGTAGTGGGGCGAGCGGCCGCGTCGCATTCTGTCGCGACCACCGCACGCGGCACCTGCGCACGCGCAGCGCACACACAACGCGAACTTTATAACGTTTTAAATATGTTCTCGATTATAGTGCTGAGGTGAACAAATTAATTTTTGTTTTTTTTTAGTGAACCAAAGTGAAATAAAGTGCGAGTGAAGGATTAATTTTAATACGAACGAGTTCAACCCTCTAACAAGTCAAGGTAATTTTTGGGTTTTTGTAAAGAAAATGCTTGTTACACTTTTAATCGGATAAGGTCAGATAATTGCAACTTGCCTTGTATTTTTCGTCGTAACTTTCACAGCGAAGTTTTTTTATAGTCTACAATCTCTTATTACATAAAGCGAAATAGTGTTAAATTAACCATAACAAAAATTTTGACGAAATTGAAATATGCATTAAGTATACGAAAAATATATATTTTTTCAATATAAAAGATCAAAAAATCACAATTTTCTAAAATAGATCCTGGTACAAAGTTTTCGCAGTTTTAAAAATAACCGCAAGCGCACTTTACTTTTGCGGATATTATTAAAACCTAGCGTAATTATTTTATTATAGGTACTAAGAATTCAAGACTTGAATATTTTATTCCAGTTATTTAATTAAAATTTGCAATTCAGCAATCGTACATAAAATAAAAATTTAATGCCATAAAATATTTCACGCCTCCGTTATCGCTTTGTGCTTTACTTGCTTTATGACGGATTTCTTTTTATTGTGATTTCAATAGAACTAAATATAAAGCCAAGTAGATATTCTGTCTTGCATTTATTAGAGCGTTACTATAAAAGTAGGTGAAATTAAAATATGAGAATATAATTTATTTAAATGATACGTAAGCAAGACGTTAAAAAATGGACTCTTATAAAGCACAAGGCGAACCTCTCAGCCTAAATTGAAATGTACAAAAAAAAACGATTTCGCCGAATTGTTAAATTGAGGTCGTTATTTTAAACGTTCAATTTCGTTTATTAGTTAATTGGTAATGGCATTCCTAATTAATAATTTAAATTGATATGAATTTTTTGCTTATTTATATTATAAGTTTTTTAATCTTAGCGGCTTTACTTCCTCGTTTTAATGATAAATTACCGCTAGATGGAGATCAACTATTCCTCGTGCTTATATATTTTAACGGAATCTTGTAATAGTAGAAAAATTATCCAAACTCACGAGAATGAAATAAATACATTTTGACAATATTTTTAACACTGGCAACATTCTTGTACACTGATCACTGCCTGCCAGTTACAAAGAATTATGTCCACGGTGAGCAAAAAAAGGAAAAAGTTATATTTGACATCCTTTTCTTTACCAACGTAAAGTAAACAATGACCGATGGTTGAGCAGGTAGATACAGGGATGGGTTTGAAGATGGTCCCGAATTCAGGTCGTAAATCGATTCTTTGTTATAAAGATGCAACTGTCCGCCAGGTGGTAGGCGTGTCGCCTTTTGTGTTTGTTGCCTAAATTTTAACAAAATTGCATACATTTTGTAAGTCGGTATCCAAAATCGTTCTTCTATTATTTCAAAGGTTCTTTACTAATGAAGGTTGACCGTCAACTCGGTGAAGAACTAGTTTTCCATTGTTAAAAAAGTATAAATTGATTTTAACATAATTATAAAGTTCTCAATGAAATTATTAACATTGTTCATTAAAAATAGATATTGAAATTTAAAAGTACGAGTACTTATTTCTTGTATAAAAAAACTAACCTTAAAAGTAAACGACATTGAATTCGATCAATTATACTCTTGTATGTATATAAAATCAAAAGAATAGGTATTGTAAATTGAAATTAACTTCAATTAATATAAAAAACATTTTGTCGTACTTGTTATTACGTCCATACAATTTCGTAGCTTCCGTTTCGCGTATTGTAATTTAAAATAATAATAATATTTTGACAACACATACGCTTCAATGAAATGTATGTGATTAAAGATATCCGGGTTTGTAATATCAATTTGATTACATACAATGATTATTATTTTCAATCATATTGTTTCTGATGAATGGAAATATTTTTACAATGAAATTTTTGCCTAAATATTTTTAATGTCATATTCACCTTATATCCCAAACCAAAATGTTTAAAATCTTAACTCGACTCTCTTTACATACTCTACAAATTAAAAGAAGAGATTTTTTTTCAAATACAATCTTTAAGCCGTAGCACTCGTTTGCGTAATTTGTTGTTGCAACTTACATTAGATAAATTCAAGCCACACGTACGCGTAATGACAGCACCTAAGTAAAAAATTGAAAACAATTTATTTGCTACAAATTAAATTGCAAACATTACACTACAAGTCCCTAATGACACGTTAATGTATACAGTGTAAATTGCTCCATATTGCATTAAATACCAAATAGTCAAAGGTCAACGTTGTATTAGAATAATTGTTATCAAACTTTGGTATTGAAAATTATAATGACGAGACTAAGAGGACGGACTAAAAGAGACATTGGAGCCAAATAGTGTCATTAAGTCACTAATAGCATAAATACGGAAGTCCAGATCACATAGACTTCTTAGTTTTTTTGATTCCGCGCGCACGACATTTAAGTCATTCATAATTGTAATGATATATTTTAATTAAAGGCAAAAGTGACATAGAAATCATTGAATTTTTAAGACACGAAGCAAATTTG
Organism: Papilio dardanus tibullus; assembly: GCA_013186455.1. Lineage (NCBI taxonomy): Eukaryota > Metazoa > Arthropoda > Insecta > Lepidoptera > Papilionidae > Papilio > Papilio dardanus. The sequence goes on along the minus strand of QDHC01002701.1, from coordinate 652,143 downwards.
ACTACCATGATGTTAGGGTTTAGCAGCGAAGCACTCTCGTTGTTGACTGTACTCGCCATATAAGATGGAATGATCCACGTTGTTACCACCATGGAACAATACAACAACATTAAAAACCGTGTCACGTATATTTGTATAATTGCGGTGACGCTGATCGTTCAGGATTAAGACACAAGGTGGATTGAAGTTTCGAAAACGTTAGTACAAATCAAGGTTGATTTGGAGAGTGAAATAACATTTTATTTTCACTAAATACTCAATAACAGGGAATATATTTATAAATTATATGAGCGAATCCGAATTTTAATACTGTCGAACGAACTGTCGAATAAGCGACAGTCCAAGGGACCCCGATACTTGTTTCGCTTAAAGAGTTTTCTCTCTAATCCGAGTTTCTCTCATATTGAGGTAGCTCGACGGGTCCATAGAATGACTCTAGCTTATAAAGGTTTCTTGCTTATCTAGATTAGACTGTATAGAAGCTTTCCTAAAGTTAAGAAAATTAAAGTTAACAGTTTGCAAATTCTTTAAGGTAAATAGTATTGATTAATTCACAAAATATTCACGCTTAGGCTATTGATGACAAATGACATAATTATACAACGTGTAATAGCATAGAGACAATGATAAAATTCATGAATATAAATGACTAGCTGTTGACCGCAACTCCGTCCGCGCGGAATAAGAAAAAACGTAATAAGTAGCCTATGTGTTATGGCAGGCAATTGCAAATTATGCAGAGATGTATTCGTCGAACACATCTCTGCATAATTTCCATTTTGGAGATATATTCAAACAAAAAAATATCCTTCCATCCAAATTTTCGCATTTTAGTATGTTATGTTAACAATAAGTCGTGCTATTGTCATTAATGTTTTTAATAATTTTTAGTTATACGTTTTATTTCTACGAAGTACAAATTATGTTAAAATAGCTAAAAGAAATCCATTACGCGTACTTTGCAAATTGGTTGGATTAGTGTCCGTTCTTAAAAATGGTACTTATTTCCTTCTGTCCTTGATATCCTCGAACATATTTGTTTTTATGAAATTGTTAAAATTGTCTATAGTATTCGATAATCGAAGCGGAAATCAAGAATAGAAGGAAGTTATTATAAAAACCTTTAATTTTAATGCATACTCCGGGCTTTTAAACATCGAAGGATAACGCCATGCGGTCACTGACGTCGACAAAAGAACGAAGGTAAAAGATAATAAGTATTATTATACCTTTTTGGTCATTTATATTTATGTGAGAGTCCTTGTTTCCCAATGAACTATGTATATAGATTGGAATATAGTATGATTGTCAAAAAATAATGACGTGACGTGACATTACTGCTACGTACGTTGACATAAAACTATTTTGGCAGCACCATAGAATGATAATGATAATTTAGTGAGTTGTATAATGAGTTAAAAATATAAATAGAGCGGTGGCTCAAGAGTTCGGGTTTTGGTCAGAGGCTCTTGATTTGTAATCTGCAGGTCCCGAGTGCGAATCCCTGCATGTTTCAATATGTTTTTAGATTTTCCAATCTCATATGTAGATTTACGAATTTCATGTGTACATAGCAGACGCTCTTACGGTGAAGGAAAATATCGTGATCTAACTTGCACATATTGACGAAGAAATTCAAAAATATGTGTAAAGTCGACAAACTCGCACTGCTCCAGCGTGGTCGACTATGGCCTAGTCACCCCTTAGGGGGTGGGCTCCGCAGTCCTCGGTGAGGACGTATAGTGAGCTGATGATGATCATGACTTAAGTTATGAGATAACTATGAGTTAAAATCAGAGAAATTCCTACGGTATATGTAGCGATCTGGGAGATTACTCAAAGTACGTTCGATATTTCACACGTGAGAAGCACATGACTTATCGAATGTCTTTGTCAGTTTGACGTTTTTGACATTCGCTAAAGAACCGCTTCGTAGCGAATGTTTTTTAGGTAACTGAAATATTTATTAAAACTGGCACGTTTGTAGTTTTGAGCGAAACAATCCAATTTCACGGTCGCTTTAATATTATAGATCTGTAACGCGATTGTCGCGATATATTCCACTCTCTATACAATGACAGGTGTAATTATGGCAGTATATTCATCATTACTATTTGATTATACCGCTTTCCAGAATACTATAACTAAATTTTCAGAGCGTTGATGGCAATTCCGTGTGTATAAGAATGGACTTGACCGAGAAACTTGCATTGTTCAATATAGACTATGAATTCTAACTCAACAATTAAAGACCTTTAATGGACTTTAGAGTATATTTATCCCTTTTTAGATTAGTCTTATAGGGTTCGACCCATGATGAGCTCCATTTTTCGCAACTCCACGACTAGCGCGTATTTTGCTTGAATATTATCTTTGAATTTCTTCGGCGATATGTGCAGGTTGCATCACGATGTTTTCCTTCACGTAAGAGCGTCGGGTAATTTAGATTAGTCTTATACTTGATAGTTTCACACTATTTATGATGTTTTTTATTTCATGGTCTTTAGTCCTGGGTTACTCGGTTCTGATTCTTTTTTTATTTTTTTATCATTGTGGTCTTGGTCAATAAGGCCCGACAGTGAACGGTGCCACAAGCGACTGTGTCTTGTTTCCGGAATAATTACGTGAACAGATATAAATATTTATTGTGCAACAATGCAAATACATTTTTAATAATTTGTTTTGCACGAATTTTGTATACACTGAATTTAATGACAATGATTTTTTTATTAACTAAACTTTTATAATCTATTTGTTTACTTTGTTTGATTTTTTTAATAATAAACAATTACAAATACATCCACTTACCGTATTTATAAAAATCAAGCGTAAACATATAAAAAATAAACCTTAGTCCAATCGGATAAAGATCATTTTTAATTGGAAGCAAAATCATTAACTTAAAACTCGAAAGAATTCTAACAATCAGAATTAAAAATACAAAAATCCCATACGTTTTAAGTTGTTTCATATTTATTATTACACTAGCTGTTGTACGCGACTTCATCAGCGTGGAATTAAATAATATAGCTTATGTTACTCGGAGTTAATGTAGCTTTCTAATGGTGAAAGAATTTCTGAAATCGACATAGTAGTTCTTGAGTTATTTAAATACATACAAAAAATCAATAATACAAAGTTTCTCTCTTTATAATATTAAAGTATAGATACAACTTATAAGTTATTACTTAAGTAATAAAGTTATTACTTCGAGGCTTACTCGAATGCATTCAAAAACAACATGACTTAATTTTCAAGGTAACCTGTCACATACAATATGATTACTCGCTTGATAAAGTAGGTATAAAGCCTTGTTCGCACCAGGATAGTATTTTAGTCGAGTAGCAAGTAGCATTTATTCGAACAAAGGATTTACTACTGTTCGCACTCGTTTAAGCCTAAACCTACGCACTAGGGTAGTAATTTAGTAACTAAACGTGTCGAAACAGCAACATTTTAGTAGAATAGATTAGTAAATCCTTTGTTCGGATACTTGCTACTTGCTACTCGACTAAAATACTATCCTAGTGCGTACAAGGCTTTACATTTAAAATTAAAAGCAACTGCTATAGAAAAGCTCGAGTATGCTTTGAACCAGTTTTGTTATTTACTATATTAAATTGCAAGGATTTTCCACGAATACTGGAAATGTTTGTTTCTGTTATACTGTATACAAAATATTTAATGTCTTAATACTTTAAAATCCTAGAAGCATCGAGAATTTTATATAATTTTTACATGTAGCGGAAAATATGCTTAAACTGATTCTTAGAAATACATAAATAGCTACATGTTTCCTATAAGAAATTAAGAAGTATATAAGTAATATAGGTAAGTAACAACATATCGGCGAAGAAATTCAAAGATATGTGTATTCACGCAAAATACGTGCTAGTCGTGGAGTTGCGGAAAATGGAGCCCATCATAAGACGAACCTTTAACCTTAAACCTTTTTATAGGTAAGTGCAGTCAAACCTAGATAAGCAAGAATCCAAGGGAGCGCGATATTTATCTCACTTATTCTTCTCTCTAATAAAGTTTTTCGCTTATGAAGATTGTCCGCCGGGACCAGAGGTTCCAGGTTTGACTGTATATAGAATGTCCTAGACCTGCTACAACTTAATTTGTTTCTTCAATTATTAAGTGCCATTGTGGTTTGACTCTATCTAGTAGTTTAAACAAAAGAAGTTATTCAAAACAACTCATGTTATAACTCAAGCGAGTTTAAAATGCATACGACTATAGTTACATAAGCGCAATCTATGTTGCAATAGCCAGTAACATTATATTAACCACAAGTGATATAATGAAGGTTTTGTCAGTGACCATACAAGATATAGTTAGATTGCAATAGCGCAATGTTAGAAATTAAGAAATTGCAATAATACAGACTCCAGAGCGCATAAGAGTATACAACTGATTAATGCGACTGCGTTTAGATATAAAAGAAAGAAGGAAGAGGAAGGAAGAAGGAAAAGGAGGAAGAGAAGGGGCTCCTTTTAACTCCATTTTCCTTTAAATATGAATGTGGAGGTACATCGGTAGAGGTAGGCACAGGAAGAGATGGATGGGTTGCGCGAAAGGTGATATGATAAACAATGGTGTGACGACTGAGATGGCCGAGGCAGGAGGATAGATGGTGGATAGATAGTGGATTCCTTTGACCCTCTGACACATGCCCTTTGGTTATTCTTCTTGTAAAGCCCAACCCAAACATACATACAAGTAGAAATATAGAAGTAGCGAGAGCTAAGCTAAGACAGCGTCTAACAAAATTCCAAAACCTAAGAACCACGGTATACGAGTATTTTGCTTAAAGGAATTAAGGGAAGAACAAATCCAAAGACCGATCTGTTAATTCACTTTCTCTGACTTCCTTCTATATTGATGCTAGTATTAATTAGATTAAATTCTCTAAATCAACCTGTAATACGTAAGCCAGATTCAAGACGAAGCCAGTGTTGGTATTCGTTACGTCACTACTCGGTTGCAGAATCGGCGTCGTAGCAGAACTGTTTGCGACACGAGTGGTCATTAACCCGCCTCTATGCTCGCAGCGATGGATTTCCTACTTAATTCAACTGACATGTATCATAAACTATGTATACTTAAACAGTAAAAGGCACTGTTAAAGTCCTACTGAAATCCCTTGAGTTGATGCTTGGTTAATGTTGATTAGTGAGCCGTCGAATTGTTTGCAAGAATGATCAGTCTAGAAAATAATGAAACATGCTCATATAGTCATTTTCCTTCATTGGATATCAATGTAAAGTATTTGTTACCAATGCTGTTGGCTATTAAATATATTAGCCAATAAAAACCCCACGTACAAAATTCAAAACAGAAAATTTTGTGCAATGGTATTCACTTTTGGTTTAATACATTTATGTAGAATTTAAGGTTTACAAATAGATTTCGACCTTTCCTCCTATGTGATGTTTAACTATCGAAAGATAATGGGCTATTAAATCTAAATGCGCGTACTTACAGAAATGTGCTAATAGTGAAGTCTTACATCATCTAAGTATGTTATAAAATTGTACGACTTATTTAGTTTTGTAACATCGAAATTGATTTTCATTTAACAATTATGAATGCGATGTACGCATGTACTGTTAAACTTATTGGTTTTCATCTAATTACAATAATAATATAAACATAAACTATTTTTTAATTTTTAATCTATACTAATATTATAAAGAGGGAAACTTTGTATTCTGGTATGTTGAAATACCTCAAGAACTACTGGGCCGATTTCAAAAATTCTTTCACCATTAGAAAGCTACATTATCCCCGAGTAACATAGGCTACATTTATTAATTCCACGCGAATTAAGTCGGACAACAGCTAATGTTTAATGATGTAAACTAATTTATAAGTTCTCTCTTATGATTCTGATTTAAATTGACATAAATAGGTCAGTAAAAGCTTGATCTTGATAATTATGAGAATTTATAGAGACAAAGTAACTAAAAGAAAGTTATAGACAAGTTTCTTCGACACTGATCTCTATCAATGCGTGGGAAGAATATTTCTCTGCTCCATTTATCAGGTGATGTTCTAGTTCTATAATTAGACAATATTACCGCAAAACAACACCATATGTTATTTGATATATATGAATTTTAGTATTACTAAAGATATAAAGTGGTGGATATCAATCACTAACCCCTTAGTCCGAAAAAATGTATTATGAACTGCGATAAACGAGGACCAATAAGTCGTTGATTATACGATACTGGAGGACACTCGGAACTAAATAAGATAGACCAGGGGTCTCATAGGACCAAATTATGTATCATAAGAAGTACAAGGAACAAGGATGTTCCGTATTTTGGAATACATTTTATGAATGTACCAAACGTAGAAAGTACAACATTTATAACGCTGATTCTCGTTTCGGAATAAAGCGGTATATGTTATTAATATTAATTTGTACAATTTCGGTATTACTAAAGATAGGATGGTGAATTTTTCAAGCACTAAAAGTTTTAAATAATCTGAACGAAAGAATGCGAAACAGTGTAACGTGATATAAATAAAAAATAAATATAAAACACAGCGAAGGTGCAAGGTAACCTTCAATAACAAGTTAAATTAAGAGAAAGCTTTTTAAGGTTAACAACTTGATTTATTTAACGTCTAAAAATATACATTTATGTATTTTTTCCGAGTATTTATCATCAAAAAAAATGTTTGTTTCTTCGAGTGTCGCAACAGTGGAAACACTTTTGCCTTGACATTGACTCAATCAGTCAATCCGGATCGATCTGCTTCATCATCCGCTTTCTTACGACCAATTTCAGTCAACCAAGAGTTACGATTTGTCATCCGTAGCAGTATTTCCTCATACACTATACGTATACAGGATGTTTGGTAAAAACGGGTGTAACGCTGTACCACAGGTAAGTGGTTGAAAATTTCGGGCATCCTGTATATGACTAGTAGTTTTCCGCGACATAGCCTGCGTTGAGTTTAAGCATTTATCTCTTACTTTATAAAAAATATTTAGTATTGAGTTGTATTATTACTAACTTTTAACAAAGGATTCATATTTCTAAGACTCTGACACTTTATCTTCATAAATGTTTCTATCCAAAGAAGACATCACAAAGCGTAAACTTTTTAATATTCTATTATCTACAAATAAAGTCATTGACCGGACCTAATTTTCTAAACTAGAGCAAGATGGATAATATATGGCGGCTATTAATTAAATTACAACCCTATTTAATTACACAAACTTTATCAACTTGACACCGTTTCATTGTAGATACAGCGACGTAGAAAAATAAACATGGTTTGTTTCTTCTAATAAACAATTGTTAAAATTATACTTGACCATAATCTTTGAGTCTATATTTTATAGGAAATTAACAGCGCTAGAGCTAGCCGTAACATCTTCGCACGAATAGGCAGACAGGCATGAAATTGAAGTAATTCCACGTTTCCAGTGGTGAGTGTGGTGCCGGAGGCCTAATTTTAGTCCACTTTCCCTATCCTTTCCATATAAGAAAATGATGGGAACAGGAAGTGAATTTGGCAGGGAGGAGACACATAGGAAGAGGAATTATATTTTTACTGTGCGTCTTCTTATCCGTAAAAGGGTAGGCAACGCATCTGCAATTGCAGGTGTCTATGGTCAGCGGTCCCTTTGCTATTTCGGCGAATCCGGGTGGCCGCTTGCTCGATTGCTCCTTTATAATATAGAATCAACTTCATAAGTATGCGTATTTAAAATTCTTGGCCAACTGTAAGACCCGTTAAATATATAAAGATGTCTTATATCATATTGACATGGTATATAGCAATTAATGCTAAATTTAGGAGTATTTCGAAATTTAACTATTAAATTGTATGTTAATTAATTTCATATGTGTCGTTAAATTATCACTTTATCAACGCTATTCAAAATGATTTTACCAGTTACGTGACAAGAATAATAAATGAAACGAAGCTTTGTAACAATTTGATTGTTTAATATTTTAAGCGCCAATAGTCTAATGGTTTGGGATACGGACTGCCGATCTCGCGGTCGTGGGTTCGAATCCCGACATTGGATTATTGTCGTTAACTACATATATCTTAACAAAATTTTTTTCAAGCTTACTTGGAATGGTTAAGGAAATATTAGTAAAATCACAAAAATCTGCTAATACATTTTATGAAAAAAAATTATGTATTGCCAGATTTTCGTTCACTAGATGAAACATTTCCTTAATGGATTAGTGTTTCCTAATATGTAATAAAAATGTGCAGAAATTTACTGGACCAGGCCAAATTACTACACTTTGGTGCTAAGTTTAACATAAAACATAATAAATGTAAAACCAATACGCTGTCAATTTGCTTCGGGAGCCGTGGTATATCGCGCTATTGTTCGCGCGATATAGACACCTTGACGATTAAAGCCGGATTTGAAAACTTCTTTTATTACGTATACAAAACTTTAATGTTATAAAATATAACTTATTGTAAATACTAATAAGGTGGCTTTTACTGTGTACAACGATAGCGTTTACTTTTCCAAGCGAAGTTACGAAGTGTTAAAATCATAACAATAAATTTATTTTTATTTATTCATTTATTGCAGACAGATTAACAATTACCCCTTCGGGCGTGCAATAGTACATGGTTGATTATTATATAAATAAGTACATTTCGTTCAAATAATGAGCGTGAATTCAAAAACAAAGATCCTTAGCCATGGGCACTTATTATTTAAAGTCAAAGAATTCCTGAATTGAATAGAAAGCTCGATCTAACAACCAGTTCTTTAGATTTGTTTTAAATTGTTTACCATTCATAGATTTTATATGAGTTGGCAAGTGGTTGAAGGCTCTAATGGCAGTGACGTACGCACTTTTGTAATATATTTGGTTTTTAATGTTAGGTAATTTAAGGTCATATTTGTGGACTGGTCGTAAACTACGAGTCTCAGTAGATTTAGGTTGAAAATAGTGATAATTATTTGATTTTGCTAGAAGACATAACTCCAATATGAAGACGCATGTGAGCGTTAATATTCTTTGTTCTTTAAAAATAGTCCTTAGACTTTCGCGGTTTTTTAAGTTATATATTATTCGTATACATCGCTTCTGCAGTACAAACGTATCTTGTATATTACTTGCATTGCCCCAAAAAACAATGCCGTATAAGAGCAAAGGATATACGTAACCAAAATAGGCATTTCTAGTAACACTTGTTGATGTTGTTCTGGATAGCAACGAGAGTACATAACAGTAGCTTGATATTTTTTTATTAATTTTTTCTAAATGAGATTTCCAACTTAGATGTGGGTCAATTTTTATACCTAGAAAGTTTATATTATCTACTTCTTCTATTTTAATGTTATCACAAGTTATGTTTAAGTTAAGTGGACACGTTTTATAATTTCTAAAATGTAGCGTTTTAGTTTTAGATAAGTTTACCAAAAGATTTATTGACTTAAGAGACGTTATTATTAATTTTAAGGAACTATTAATTTCATTTTCAAGTTCTACTTTGTCTAAACTTTTACCCGAGAAAAAGATAGTAGCATCATCAGCGAACATTACACATTGATGTTTAGTGACGTTAAAAAAATCATTGACGTAGATCAAAAATAGAGCTGGGCCTAATATGCTACCCTGAGGAACACCGAGATTTACTTTTTTAAGGTTAGATTGAACAGTTTCGATGGTTTTACTAGTTTTATTGTACATTTTTAAAACAGTTGCTTGATAGCGATTTTCTAGATAAGACTTGAATAGGTTAAGGGCAATTCCGCGAATGCCTAGATTTTCTAATTTTTTAAGCAAAATTTCATGAACTACGCAATCAAAAGCCTTAGACATATCCAGAAATAAGGCTACGCTTATGTTTTTCTCGTTAAGGTTTTTCCAAATATCATTCATAATTTTAAATATGGCTCCAGAAGTATTTTTGTTTTTTTGAAATCCGTATTGATTAGCATTTAAAATTTCATTAATTGATAGATAGTTCATTAGTTGATTATAAATAACTTTTTCAAAAATTTTGGAGAAGCCCGGTAGAAGAGCTACGGGTCTATAATTGTCCAGGTCTTGTTTTGATCCCTTTTTATGTATGGGTATGATATGTGCGTTTTTGAGGTCACTGGGAAAAGTTCCCGTTTCTAACATTAGGTTAACGATGTATGTAATAGGTTCGGAAATAAGAGATATACTTTGCTTTATTACATACATGGGGATATTATCATATCCAACGCTGGTTTTTGGCTTTAGGAAGTGAACTATTTTATTTATATCATGAGTGGTTACTGGTGCCATGAACATACTTTTACAATTAGATGCTAAACTGTTAACTTTAAATGAATTAGAATTGATATTACCTTGATTTTGTGTAAGAAACGCATTGTTAAAAATTTCGGCTACATCCGATGCATCACTATGAATTTCATTTTTATATTGAATGCTCGGTACAGACATGTCGACATGATTATTTTTGTTCTTTATCAAGTCCCAGGTTGCTTTAGTTTTGTTACAACTAGATTCTAAATATTTTATACTGCTTAGTTTCTTTGCTTTCATGATAACCTTTTTTAATGTTTTGCTGTAAGTTTTGTATTTATTTGATTTAGCAAATAGTTTATTTTTCAGTGTATTTAAGTATAATCTTCTTTTGTTTTTAATAGAAATTCTGATACCTTTAGTTAACCAAATGATTTTCTTACTTTGAGAAATTTTTACTTTTTTCATGGGAAAACACAACAAAAAAATTACATTAAATATGTCAAAGAACGTTTTATAGGCTGAATTTACATCGTTCTTTTGATATACATCATGAAAACTAATCTGTGATAAATATTTGAGAAATATTGGCAAATTTGATTTGATATTTCTTTTATAAATGAAACACTGCTTATTCCTAAATTTATTTTTATATGGTATTTTAATAATTTGAGCAGTGTGATCAGATAAACCTAGGTTGAGAACTTGGGAACTATATTTGCTCAAATTAGTAATGATATTATCTATGCAAGATGTCGGTTAACAATTTAAAATTATAAGATGATACTAAATAATAAATTAATGTTTAAGTAAGTTTGATATAGTATGTAGCGTTTTTTATTTCGATATTTTAGAGAGGTGGGAATAGAGCGGTAAGAAAGTTGTAATTAGTAAAGTTATTTAATAATAGGTAATAGAGAGTTCAACGCAAAAACTTGTAGTACATATGATGTTATTTTACGAACGTTTAAAACTGTACTTAATAGTTAATTATTCATAGAATTTAGTTCATGATTATCTCTCGTTGGTTGTAAAGACAAATTCAGTGTAATAGAAAGTGTCATTCATATCGTAAAGTAAATTAGGGTTACACGGTTGTGAGAGTCCATTATTTAATTATCTTAATTTAATTTGTTCTGTATTAATTCCTTTGAGCCTCTCCTCTTTAACCAGGAACTGTTCTTTTCTTCTTTTCTTGTTTGGTTACTTGATTGTAGTAATAGTTTCTTGTTTTCTGGGTTAATATATAGTGTTTTATTTATTTTTTATTTGTATAATTAACTTGAATATAAATTATATATGTTTAAATATTTTATTATAATGATGGATTTACTACAATGCGTAAACTTTCCTCATTAAGTGGGTCACTTTTGGTTTTAAAAAAAACTCGTAAATAAATTGTTTTCCTAAATTGCTTAAAGTCCATTTTTTCCTTCTCTCCTTTTCCTATACCTGAATCTCTATCGGCTCATACAGACATTTCTAATTTTAGTTTATATTTTTATACTTACTGAAGGTATTGTAATAAGTGCTATGTCACCTTAATTTCGAACCGCATTCATAATATTTGAAGTTAGATATTATAACCGTTGGACTAGTGACCGAATAATATTGCCACAACTAATTAACAGTCAAAATAAAAAAGGCATTCGTAGTAGGTCAACACGCTCGCAATGCTGTCGTAACTAGCGTTATAACAATTTCGTCATTTCCTAACCTCCAATTTTCCGAATCGGAGATTAAGAAATAGTTCGTACAAATCATGTAATTCATTTCAATTCAAATGGTAAAATACTTACTGTTATCATAACCTTTACTCATCTTATTGAATGGGTTTAAAGCTTTTAAGCTGTTTCGTAAAAACTATAAAATAAGTATGTTTCGTTCGGATGATGCTTAGGATTTAGTCTTAGTCATGGGCCTCCTGACAATGTCATAAGAACCTGCGAAAATTTTATTAAAATAATTTCAGTTATTTAGCAACGCGTTGAGATCACATACAAGCTTTTTTCATGTCTATAAATCTAATAGCATTCCTAATTCTAGATATTGTGCCCGGAAATCGGTTGAGGAAAGCGACCATAGCCTCGTCCTAACCTCGTTGTACCAGCCTTAACCCGAGCACAGCCTTCGTCACGGCCTCGTCCTATTGCATCGGTATCTTCAACATATCTTAATATGCACGACAACATTAAGGGCTCTATTGTTTAAATTGGATTTTCCTAATAAAGCAGGAAATTTCAGTTCTAATTGATTCACAATAGGCACAAATGTAGAATTAAAAGACATTGATACTGTTGTAACAAGCGTAGATTGTGTGAAAGCATTGTAGGGGGTGAGATAGTTGGGATTTATCCCCCTATGCGAAATTTAACTACAATATAGTGATTTTACACAGTTGCCATGGTTGTTTTAATGTTTGTCCTCTCCGAACCAAAAGTCTGGATCCGTGCTTGATTGCGTAAAAGAAGATATGTGTAAGAACGGAGTGAATTCAAATATAACGGTTTATAGAGATGTATGGAAGCTTATATACTGTGGCGGCCTCCTAGGTAAAATGGAAGACATTTTTTTGTATCATATGAATACAAAAAGAAAATAATATCCGGGAAAACTTCAATCATGCAGCATAATAATTGATTATTTTTTTATTTAGCATAAAAAAAATCTTACCATATAAAAACTAACCTTGACTTTCATTTCATATAATTTTAAAATATGTGGCAGAAAATCCGCATCGCAACTGTATTTTTATATTTTTTTTTAATCGATGAAAAGTGTAAAAATCGTTTCGTTCCGTTTCAAATAACTCAAACCGGAAATAAGCGACAATTAGTTTTAAATAACTTTACGCTAATATAAATCAAAGAATAATAGTCCCATGAAATCTATACTTTTGATTATTCTGATGTTATAAGTGGAAAGAATTGAGTTAGAGAAACAATAATAAGCAACAACTGAAACAGTGTTGTGGTTAGATTAGTTTGAGAAACAGATGAGTCGTATAAAGTATTACGGACTCTTATTATTTTGTACCATAACAATAAAGTAATATTAAAACCTACAATTATAATTTGGAAAAATAATAACTATTGCAGTTTATAATAATGAAGATACACGAAGATAGAGAGGTAAGCAACATAACTAACATTATTTCGGCAAAACAAAGCCTTTCTTATAAAAATTAAAATATTGAATACTCGAATACTTGAATAACTATTTTATCAAATTTCCAAAGAGGGCAAATAAAATTTCTTTTATATTTGTAAAACATAATAATAATGTAGTTTATTAAATAAGGTAAAACTGTGTAAATTAACTACAGTCAAACCTGCATAATAGAGAAACCTCAATAAGCAAGAGTCATTCTCTGGTCCCGACGAGCTACCTCAATAAGCGAGAAACTAGGATTAGAGAGAAACCTCTATTAGCGAGACAAATATCGTGGTCTTTTTGACTCTGAGGTTCGACTGTATTTTAATCAGAGAATCGATAAAAAGATAAACAAAAAAGCATCATAGGTATGTTCACAAACACATGTACTCAGCCAGCATGTTTGACCGTTCGAGGAACTTGCCAGAATAAAAACCATCTGAAAGCGTGTTATTTACGTCTGACACAAATCTCATGCCTGTTTGAAACACGTGAAAGCAGAGATGCGTTACAAAGAAAGTATTAACTGACAATGAATCAAATTATTCAAAATATTAAGAATTCAATATGGTAATACTTAAAGGTTTTACGAAGTTATTTTTTGAAAGAGTATAATTAATAATGGTGTTAATTCCGAAGGAGAATTTGTTGCCCGTTTTATTAGTTATTTTGCGGACTTTTTAAGAAAATCTTTGATATTAATACCTAAAATGTATTAATATTTAAGTATTTAAAATAAACATGTATTTCTAATACTTGGACGCTAAAAAAAGCATTTAATTTATTACCTAAAACCTATTATAAAATTATGAATTGTCCGTGTTCATTGTCATTCCATAGGTCATGCCTTGAAATACTTAATTATTTTAATTAATTGACATTGTGTCTATATCAGGAGGATCAGGAAACAGCTACAGCGATAAGGACGCGTGCAACATATTTCCCAATCAACGACCGCATAAGTATCGGCCATTTTTATCAAAGCACGAGCCCAGTTTACTAGTGAACGTTACCGCAAAAAATGACCTTAGATAATATTCCACTTCTATTTGCGAAATCGGTTCAATTAAACGTTTAAAATATTTAAAGAATAACTGTAACAGTTAATGAATATTTTATTTTATTAGTTATGCATTAATATAAATTACATAGGTATCACGTAACCTGAAATTTTTACTGAAATACGGCATACGAAATGTTCTGTTGAACAAAAATCTGCAGTTGCAGTTGCATCAGTCTCCTCTGCAATCATTTCTTACATTCGTTCATTCAAAAACTACGAGTTTTTATTATATCCTCAATATCATCGTTATTCTTAAAACAATTAAGAAATAGGCATGTTTTCGCAACAAATTATTAACTACTTACTTTCTTCAAAGTTACACAAAGCGTAAATAAACCACAATGTAATAAAGCCTTGTTTGCTCCAGGATAGTATTTTAGTCGAATAGCAAGTAGCATTTATCCGAACAAAGGATTTACTACTGTTCGGACTCGTTTAAACCTACGCACTAGGGTAGTAATTTAGTAACTAAACGTGTCCGAACAGCAACATTTTAGTAGAATAGTTTAGTAAATCCTTTCTTCGGATACTTGCTACTTGCTACTCGACTTAAATACTATCCTAGTGCGTACAAGGCTTTAACGTCGTGCTAAAATATATACATACTTGCGATGTTAATTCGGTGAAAACGATAAAAACTTGTTAAAGTACACTTTCAGAAACCAAATTATGCTTTGTTAGTTAGACAAAGTATGCTTGAGTTACGATGTAAGGGCAGGCACGCACTACGATTCGCATTGCGAAGTAGGATTTTGTAACAGCCGGTTTTTGAATTTTAATACCGTTATTTTCCAATGACCAAGCATACAAGGAGAAAATATTATCATCAATCTTATTCTAATTAAAATAAATAGAGAAAACAATACGCTTGGTATATACGTTTATGTTGTTGCAAACTGGGAAGTCTCGGTTGCACAGGGTGACAACATTTTTAATTATTAAGAACTTATTAATCGTCCTTTTCAAACATAATACGGTGTACCTATGCGTCTCTATGGTACGTTAAAATTACGCAGGTTTATTCGTGCGGTAAGTCCGTGTATGTCTGGCTTACTATAGCGGGTCTGAGCCGGTAAGCATGCAACCCAGTTATGTGTCGAAGACACGTTCTTGTATTACATGCAAATATTGGATTGATGATTGCTATTGTTTATTACAATTAACATGGTTTATGAATTGCTTTGTTCAATTTTTTGTTTATTTTCATGCTGCGAAAAATCTGCCTCAAATCAACTCTGTAAGGAGTTCCTTACTTGGAATGGTCATACTGGGTGGAGGTTATTTTTAATGATCAAGGAAGTATATTTTGGCAATAGACAACAATTTATTTTATGTGACAGACAATATAGACCGGATGCTTCTAGCATGGGGTCCATTGCCGAAAAACTTTCGTGATAACGTTTTGTGAGACGACAATATGTTCAGAAGTTTCTGCAATCGAAATCCATAAATCAATTATGAAATATTTTTACGAAGCCCTACCCAGTCGCTAATTTATGCATTTAATAAAATATCAATGTATATTAACATAGAAGTGTTTTTAACACTTAAACAATGTCAATGTGTTAAATTCCTAAAGATGACAACATTTTAATAACCTAGAAATATTTAATAAAAGACCATGAAGTCACGTTAATTGTGCCTTTTTAACACATTTTTATAATAATATTATTTATTTGAAACCCTGAATAACTTCGATTCATTTAAAGTTTCAAGAGAGAAGAAACACATCGTGATGCAACCTGCACATATTGGCGAAGAAATTCAAAGATATATGTGAAGTCGACCAATCCGCACTGGGCCAGCGTGGTTGACTATTGCCTAGTCACCCCTTAGGGGATAGACTCCGCGCTACTCAGTGGGGACGAATAGTGAGTTGGTGATGATTTAAAGTTTCAGCTCAGTAAAAAAATATATTATATTTCCTAAATTAGTAGTAGTCAAAACAGTTAAAATATTTTTAGTAAAGGAAATCCACGGTTAAAACTAGAAAGATCTATAGTTGTACATTTTTGTGTGGTAAAATGTTTTATTATGACTACTATCAGTACAGTTAGTTGTTTCTTCTTTTTAATAGCAGGTTTAATGGTTTTATGTGTTGTGCCTAATCTAAGTTTAACGACGGGACATTGCCTTTTACAGCCTGTTGCATTTGGCAACTGAAGGCAGTGAATTATTAGGCTTGCGAAATTTCTTATAGCCGGTTCAAGTTTACAAGTGTCAAACTTACTCAGCCAAGGTCTTGCCGATTTTTACACTTGAGTCACACTTTTTTACTGTTGAATTCTGTCGAGTTAATGAAAGAAATAAAACTATCACAATATTTGTTTTCGAAAACTGAATTTTGCAATAAACTTCAATTGACCAGGGGGGGACATTCGATTAAGTCATGCGCTTGTCACGTGTGAGATATCGAACGTCGTTGTCAGTTCGATACATTTTTGACGTTTGCTATAGAATCGCTTCGTAGCGAATGTACTTCGGGTAACCCCCCAGATTGGTATTATCGTCGTAATTCAATTGAGTAAAAAAATGATTTATGCGAAGACAAGGAGCGGACCGATGTAATCGATGTAGAGGTATGAAACATCGACGTAGAGACGGCACGCGATATGTCGACCGGTTGTGTTTACTTTCACACGAACGCTCGCGAAAAAATATTCGAGAATTGTTCTAAACAGACTTATTTTCAATTAATTTTTCGAATAAAAGATCTGTCTTTTATGGACTCCTGTGTGAATAGCTCACAATGATTTAATTGTAACACTTACTCACTACGCAATAGAGCTGCTTGGTTGAATACTTAAAGTACGTCTTGAAAGGAATGGTGTGACATTTACCAACTTGATTCTCCGTTCACCGCCTGCAGGTGCTAGGTAATTCTGTTGGTTTCAGTCAATTTAATAAGTCACGGTAGATAGTCAATGGGCGCCAGCGTTGCTGCCCTGATGCACCGCCTTCCGTAAGCACGTACCGATATCCTTCGCGACCTTGTAAGCTGACGGTGAGCTACCGCAATGACGTTCAAAATCTGACTGGTAATCGACGACCTCACTCTCCGCCCTAACCCGCGAGTCCGCTGTTATCCGTAGTTCAAATCTACGCCCACGGCGGGGAATAAAAATCGATTCATCTACCAACATTAAATAATTACTGGTGAAAATTCAAACGTCATTCCTTATGACGTACCACAGTGTATATCTGTACCGAATAGCGGGTCTGCCTTAGTAAGAGGTTCACAATATTAGGAAGTTTGCTGTCGAGTGGTGTTTAAGTCGGTGATAATGATAACGCACAGGATGGCTCGCCCACCTCTCCTTGTGCGATTGTTATCGCCGACGTGTGGGTGGCCAAGTCCCATTATAGTGTTACAAATCATTATTTAAATAAATTACATTCTTTGATGTCCTAAAGTGACTTCCTTCTTGCATTCACAATGACAAATATTATGGTGATGTAATGTTAGTCAAAATTAATATTAAGTTTTGTGTTAACTTTTATAGTTTTATATACAATTTAATCGATAATTCTCGGCAGGTCCAAGCAATCGTTCAGTGGGTTTTATGTTACCGTCAGATAGTAAACATCGTCTGTTTATTGTCTGAATGTTTCTTATAATAAACGTAAATTGAGATCTCGATATATCTTTCGTAATTGAAAGGGTCATTTTGGATAATTTGTAAACTGCTTTAAAGAGGCAGGATAAATTGTAAATTCTTTCAGTGTACAATTTGTTGACCGTTCTGTAATATGTATCCCTAGTCGGATCATAAACTGACGAAGTTTACATATTGTCGGTGACATGTTTACTACAATAATATAAGTGAAAGGAAAGTTGCAAACGGTCGGTCAAGGAGGTCCGCACTGATAATCTACATAATATTGTAGAAACTTCTGAAGGCTCTGATGCGCTTCACCAAACACTTGATATTTCATTAAAATTATCCTGCTTGTATTTTTCCATTCTTCAAATGAATCAGCTGTCAAAATTTTTGACATTTAAAACGTCAGTTTTGACAGCTGGCTGATCATGATGCGTATGGATGTGAAATCAACAATCGGAATGCAATGATTAGCTCGAGAAATCGAATGTTAATTGATAACATTATGTTAAAGTTAATTCTACTAGAGATTTAACGCGTAGCGAAGTTTTTATAACTTAAAAAATGATTATTATTACATATTACAGCTCTAGGAAATATTTGGCGACGAATTTCCACGTGTAACGACTTTTTGATGTTTAGTACAAATGTTAGCGCTGTTATATAAACTTAAAAATATTAGTTTAGTTTTTCATAATTTCTTTGGCCTCTTTAACTAGAACCGACATAAATAAATATTAGAACAAGGCGAATTGTCTGCAGAATAAAAAAATATAGACATAAAAATGTACAATAGGATTTTTTAAATATTTGCAAATTGTTACTTTAGTTCGTACATTTAGTTTCTGGAAATGTTTATGTATTTATAATATTATGTTGACATATTATTTCAAGCAATTTGGGCAACGGACAATATAAAAAATGTGTACCAACTTCATATTATTTCGAGTATTTCGCATAATTTTACATTCAGGAAGCGCGTTAGTTATGATATTGTTTCTTTTATATTTTCTTATCTTATGTTTCAAGTATTAAAAAATTAAAGAGCTAGATTAATCGTGATTGAGGGTGAGAACAAATTCGAGATTACATTACTGTATGGTCACTGAAATATTGTACTGATACAAAACACCAGTGGCTTTGTGGCCAGCCTCTTAATCCCGTTGTGCGGATCAAATTATTTGTTCCCGTTGATTCTAAGTATACGTTGATATACTGGTTTGTGCATTATGCAGAACTATCTGATTCCACAATAATATTTTTATACTCATACATATCTAACAAACACAAAACTAGATAGCAAGTCTTAACACTTATTCTGACTACACACGAAGTTTTGATTAAGTTTTTAATTCATAAAAATTAATATAGATCTTATGTTTGTTACAGATGGGTTGTAAACTAACGTTCGTCGACGACATCTTAAATCGATCGTTTTACAAACTAGGCCTAATAGTGGGGAAGCAGCCAGGGTACTTCATCATCATCCCAGTCCTACTCACGCTGCTCATGGTCACCGGTTACCAACGAATCTACTATGAGATGGACCCAGAGTATCTATTTTCACCAGTCAGTGGCCAGGGGAAGTTAGAAAGGAGAATAGTCGAAGAGCACTTCAAAGTAAATTACTCACATAGGTTCAATGTCGGAAGGATAACTCGAGCGGGTAATTTGGCTTAATAAAATATAAAAATATTATTTTTAATAATAGGGAATCTCTTTGTTTTTATTAATATAGACTTGTTTATAAAATTAGAGACATAATAGAAAATAAAATACGTTATCATTCACCATAACAATCAAATGCATGCATTGTCGTAATGCGTGGGTATAAAAATCATAGATAAATATAAAGACATGTTTCATGCCAATACTACTACAAAGCAAACGATAAAAACGTGGTACACTTACGAGTAAACATTCCTTAAGTAATGCCAAACTAATATACGTCTGCCACAGGTAGGTTTGGCCGAGTAATCATAGTAGCAAAGGACAACATCACCAACATGCTGCGTACAGAAGTATGGAAGGAACTGCGGGAGCTGGATGAATTGGTTCAGAATATAACAGTGACGCTAACAAATGGAGAGACCTTTACATACAGGGAGGAGTGTGCTAAATGGGAAGGACAGTGCTTTGTCAACGATATTCTCAATCTGGATAAGATTATTGGCGAGGTAAGTGATACAAAAGTATAAATCAATAAAATAAAGAAATTAACAAATGATGAAGGAGATTAAGTGGCCAAACACGTATAGCTTGTAAGAGCTATCCTCCATCCCCATTTCTTTGAGTGTAGAGAGGAGCAAATAGTCACGCTAGTATTGTTAAAGGGTCTTAACAGAGCACCAGTGTATAGTGCAATGCTAATTTCTTAGTCTCATGTGTCATCACGATCTTGTCAGGTGTATAGCTCGAATAGTAAGTAGTGTTTATTTTATATTTCTACTTACCGATTCATTATTACATACAATATTAGATTACGCATCCATCCAGGAATCATAACAATAACCTATTGATTCATCAATAAGAAACAATAAAACCGCACATCGTAACTTACCAGCCTGTGATCGATGACAAAGCTGAGACCCGATCACATTTCTAACAATTTTTCCTAGTTATTTCGATAATAAATCTATTTACAAAAATAATTATATTACAAATTGGTACCGTACACAATATTGTCTGTCGAGTCATTCATTATTTTTCTCCAGGTCGAGCGCGGTGAATTGAACCTAACCTTCCCTATAATGTTCAACCCTGTGACGTGGGAGGCGCACGCATTCCCCGTATACTTTGGCGGGGCCAAGGTTGTTGATGACACGATCGTGTCCGTACCCGCAGTACAGCTCGTGTGGTTCGTCAGAACTGATAATAAATTACAACAGGATCGGTGAGTTTTATTCTTATTTTTTATCTCCAAAAAAGCTTAAGAAAAGCAATGTATCTAATACAAATATAGTATGTTGTAGCACGTAGCAATTTAGTAAAATATACAATAATCATAACAACCAACTCTTAATTATAGTAACCATCATAAGTGGCTTCTATTATAATCTGAAAGGAAGTAAATCATAGAGCTGTTGTTACCGCCTCTTTGTAAATCATTACGTTAATTTTCTTACATTATGTTGTTTATTGCTTGTTTTCTATTTAATACAAAGTCGTACATTTAGTGGAACAACTAAATCTCATAACTTAAATAATAAACGCCGATCTTGACACGGTTTAAGAAATCGTTTCAAATACTAACCACTTCGTAATATTCGAACAGAATACGAATAGAAAGGTACGAGTGAATGAATAGAAAAATGTTGTAATCGATCGAGATTTCTTAAATATTGCGATATATCAAACATTCTATTAAGATAGTCGAGACTAATTTAATTTTAATTGGCCACTTTACATAATATCTGATATGATTTATTTTAAACATGGCCCGATCTTCTTAAAGTGTACAATTGCAGAAGATACGAGTATGCTTAAGACATCAATGAAATTTGTTTTGCATTACAGAGGCGCGGCGTGGGAGGATGCATTTCTCGACGCAGTGGGTGTAGCTGAGGACACGGGTCGATTCAAACACATTTCCGTCGCCCGCTTCGCATCTCGAACTCTCGACCACGAATTGGAGAAGAACACAAGAACCGTCATACCCTTCTTCAGCTCTACTTTCATTTTGATGGGGATATTCTCAGTCATCACTTGCATGATGGGAGACTGGGTGCGATCGAAACCATGGCTCGGCCTTCTTGGAAATATTTCAGCAGTCATGGCTACAGTGGCGGCATTCGGATGCGCGATATATTTAGGAATTTCATTCATCGGAATCAATTTAGCTGCACCATTCCTAATGATAGGTAATACTTTCATCGTATTGTTTAATAAAGTTACGTATTATAATCACATTCTTTGCTCTCTTAGTCACTGTCGATATCGTTTATTTTTAAAGCAAACGATTAGCTAATGTCCTTTCAATGAATAATTAGATAGTAATGTTTAAAGTTAGGTGTACTTTCCACATACCGAAACAAAGAATTAAAGCGAGTTCTTGATAGGGAAATGGATAAGTACTGTATTGTCTTGGCTATGGTTCTCAAGCATCACGCCATGTTGACAGTCCTGACAGACGTCCCAGAGACAACCAGATCATAGCCAATACACTACAAGTACCCAGACTAGAGATCCTAAAAATATAATTTAAGCATGAATAGATTTTTTATGGTGAATAGCTATTGGTTAATATGTATGCTATGTAATGTTCCAGGCATCGGTATAGACGACACGTTTGTGATGCTGGCGGCGTGGCGCCGCACGTCCCCAAAGCTGCCGGTGCCGCAGCGCATGGCCACCATGCTCTCCGAAGCAGCTGTCTCTATAACCATCACTTCCGTCACAGACATGCTCTCCTTCTTTATTGGTATCTTCTCACCGTTCCCCTCAGTGCAGATATTCTGCATGTATTCAGGTAACTTCTCATTCTTTAAACGCTGTCAAGCTATCGTCAATGTTTGACTTTGCTTTAATATTTTGGTTTAATCAGCTCAACTATCAATGCATTGGTTATTCGATAGCTAACAATCACTTTGACCCTAACATGCAGTGTTTTATAATAAGTTATTTATGTAAGATGGAACTTTGTCAGGTCTTGCCGTATGCTTCACGTTTGTATGGCACCTGACATTCTTCGCGGGCTGCGTGGCTGTATCGGGTTACCGGGAGAAGCAGAATCGACACACCATAACATGGCTCAAAGTTTTGCCAGAGTCGAGGGCACGTAAAGGTATACATCTTAAAAAAAAGTTTTAGGCATTGGGTGAAAAATGAGCAAGGTTAAAAGGACCAACTAATCTGTAGACGCATTTTACCCATAATATTGTATAGGTTATTGCTTGGTAGCAAAAGTATCGTATGTGGCTTTTGTAAACTTAACGTCGGATCAATTTCTCGAATGTTCTTGTCCTCCCAGTATTTACTTTCACTACGCTGGTACTTGACTGCTCTCACGTAAATACACTCTAGGTACAAGAAAGTGAATGCACTCACACCTGGCTAGAGTATTATAAATTTTATAATAATAAGGCAATTGTGACCTCAGCTGCATAGATGCAATGAAAACAATCTCAGTAAAAACTATACATATGACAAGACTACGTAACAATGCACAAACTATCTTTAAACATTGTTTTCAGAAGAGAAGTCATGGCTTTACCGGATATTCTGTAGCGGTGGTATAGACATCGCCGACCCTGACAACCCGACTGATAACAAAGAGCACTGCATCATGGCGTTCTTCAAAACCACAATGGCGAATATACTGAACAACAGCTTGGTAAAGGCGCTAGTTATCGTTGTATTCCTGATGTATCTCGCCGGTGCTGGTTATGGAGTAACGAATCTTAAAGAAGGTTTAGAAAGAAGGAAGCTGTCTAAAGTGGATTCGTACTCTGTAGAGTTCTTTGATAGAGAAGATCTTTATTATAGAGAATTCCCATATAGGATACAGGTAAGAAAACTTTTTCTTCTATTCTTGGGTGTATATTCTGCGCTTTTTAAACAATTTTTCTTTTTTTTTAGGTTGTGATCACCGGGAATTACAATTATTCCGATCCGCAAGTACAAGACGAAGTTGAAATGCTGACGCAAAAGTTAGAGAACACATCGTATATTTCGAACTCTCTATACACAGAGTCGTGGCTGCGAACCTTCGTCAATTACGTATCGAGGAATAACGATTATTTGAACGTCACCATCGACAATGAAGTAGATTTTATTAAAAATCTAAAGGAGGTAAAGATTTCTTATATTACTGCAATATTTTGGTGAACCATCATTGCCTGATAAAATACTTTTGTATATTTTTCAGTTATGGCTGTTCCCTGCGAATCCGTTCTCTTTGGACGTTAAGTTTAACGAAGCTGGGGATCAAATTGTAGCTTCTAGATTTTTAATACAAGCCATCAATATCAGTGGTACGAATCATGAGAAAGAAATGGTGAAAGCTCTCAGACAAGTTGTTGCAGAGTCGTCCCTCAACGCTTCCGTCTTCCATCCATACTTCGTCTTCTTTGATCAGGTATATTCTCAACTATTCGATTTTATACAACATCTTAATGTGACTTTTTACCGTTTGTTTTTATTTAATTTTCAGTTCGAACTCGTCAGACCAACGTCTCTTCAGAATCTTTGCTACGGAGCGCTCATGATGATGATTACGTCGTTTATATTTATCCCAAACATCTTATGCTCTTTATGGGTAGCCTTCAGTATAATATCGATAGAAATTGGAGTCGTGGGATACATGGCATTATGGGACATCAACCTAGATTCAATATCTATGATCAATTTAATAATGTGCATTGGATTTTCCGTCGACTTTACAGCCCATATTTGCTATGCCTACATGGCGTCTAAAGCGAAAACACCCGACGAGAGAGTGAGCGAATGTTTGTATTCTTTAGGACTTCCAATCGTTCAAGGTTCATTTAGTACCATTCTAGGTGTAATTGCGTTGTTGCTGGCCGACAGTTACATATTTTTAGTCTTCTTCAAAATGGTATTCATGGTCATATTCTTTGGCGCGATGCACGGATTATTCTTGTTGCCAGTTTTACTATCCCTATTCGGCCCGGGATCATGCACGAGAAAAACTAATGACGTTAAAGTGTCGAAGATAGAGAAACCTTTCCCGCATCCATATATTTTACCACACCCACAACTGGTATTAAACGATCAGATCTTTAACGGGAAAAATAACAGCCCCAACGGCGTTTACAAGATCTATGGCGACGATAAGGACTTGGGTATCGGAACTTCGGGCGAGGACACGAGTGAAAGCAGCTCCAATCAATCCCAGAGGAGACAGATCGGCAACGATGGAAACTCGAGGAAGAAGTACGAAGATGGATGGAAACGATCGAGCTACCAGAGTACCAGTCAGTTTCAGCCATCGGGTGAATTAGATCTTTATGGACATGACACCGACAGGACGTGGCAAAGACAACGATACGAGGATGGACGTCGAACGGGAGAAAATTACCGCAGAAGCCGTGAGGTACACAAAGATGATGATTGGGTCGCACAGCGCAAAACGAGCGACGCGGGCCCTCCCCGCGAGGGTCCCTACCGGGTGATGCGCGCCCACTCGCATCACAATATCCACAGGACCCGCGCGCCCAGACGTTCTAACTCCCACCACAACCTAGAACACTTAGATTACGTAGCGGAAATGCGTTTTCCTTGACAGTAACCAAACGACCTCTCTATTTTATACAAATTTAGGTAAAGTTTAAATCAAGTGCTCAATGTTTGGACCAAAGTTTTACTTTTCCTGTGGGAATTGAAAATATTTTGCGCTTAATTGTATAAAAAAGTTGTATTAATATTATTGTAATGTGTACTTTCCATCGTAAGATTAGGATTAAACTTATGTAAGGTGTGCGAGACGTAACTAAGGAGGATTGCAAATTGTTAGACAGATACAAAGCTTGAACTATTGAATTTAATTTTGCAAGTATTTAGCGAATGAAAATCCCAGTTTCGCATATAAAATATGTAGATAGGAATTGATATTTATAACATTGATTCAAACACTTTATCGGAAGAAGAGATATGGAGCATGGTTATGAATAATTTATTTCGAATATCACTACGAGTTCCTAAAGTCTATATGAATATAGGCTAACAAATAAATCGATTAATTCGATTGTGCTATGAAGCTCTTAATCTGACGAAGTGTTGAAATATAAATAGCTAGTAGTTTTATTAGAATAGTGTGGCTGTGAGTTTGTACTATCGAAACATTGTCGAAAAAAAAAATTGTCGTTAAACATGTTATGGGAGTGCAAACTCACATAAATCTGGGATGGGTGTGACTTAGCCTTATATTTTGTACATAATACGTGTATGTATTTGTCTCCATCAATATACAAAGCTTTAACGTTACCTTTTTAAAAATTGTGTACATATTATTTTGTTATATTTCTGCTGCCATGTAGTGTCCTACATTCTGTGTACTTTACATTATGTCATATCAAGGTTTTTATAACTACCGTCAAATCTTCCAGAGACTAAGAAAACCTATGGTACAAAATGATATTTCATTTTTATTTTTTACCATAGTAAAAAGAATTTGTATCCCTAAACATTATTTCAAATTCATTAAAATAAAATATCTGACAAAAAATCACATGTGGTCAACATAAGATACCTTTAACAAATATTACCCGTACACAATAACATGAGACCTTCTCGGTGTGCATAGTTGAACGAAAATCGTAATTTATCACGTCTCATATTGTTGTAAGACCCTTCGTTAAGGATAGGCAAATCTGTAATTTGAATTTCTAAGCAACTTGCGCGATACAATCTCATAGAAGTTTATACAGAGGTACGCGTCAAGAGAAATTATTTGTATTGCGTAAGCCTGCATTAACACGTACGCTTTTGTAACGTCGGCGTTGGAGCTTTTTAACAACTAGTGTTTTGTTCAACGCTGCGCGATAAAAATGTAAAAGCGTCGTCGTATGAAGATACATGCAAATGCATTTCTTCAATCTCAACGCTTTTTAGCGCGCGTTAAAAAAACGCTCGTGTGTATGGGGCTCGTTGCCTTGCGTACAAAGGGTCTAACGTTATTCTGTATAAAATATCATAAAACTTGTGGCCGCTGCGGCCATTGCTAAGGACTGAATAATGTAAATATTTTGAACTTATTTTATATGGAAATAAAATTAATTTTTATAATTAATATACTTTTATTTGAACTACAATTACAATATGAAAATCGAGCTGGCAATAACTAAACTTGAAACACATAGTCGAAAAAACAGATCCATTGAAAAAAAAAAGAAAAATCAATGACAACAGAATACAGTAACACAAAAAATTAACATTTTCTAGGAATAATCCTAATTTAATAGTAAGAAAAAAACAAAAACCTTTCTTTAACTGAGACACTATTTTCTAAGAAAATAAGATATTTAAGCAGATTATGATTTACATTTAATTGTATAAATAGAAATATCTACAAGCCTCTTTGAATATGAACCCCGCACATTGACATATAATTGGGGTCGGATATCACAATAAGGCAAAAAATATACCCAAATACATACTATAACTTAAACGACGTATATATCTGTACTAATATTATAAAGACAAAATATTTGCATTTTCGTATGTATTGAGACAACTCAAACTACTGGGCTGATTTCGAAAATTCTTTCACCAGTGGAAAACTACATTATCCCCGAGTAACTATATTTTTTTAATTCCACACGGATAAAGTCGCAGACAACCAGTATGGAGTATAAAGAAATTGATTGATATGGGATTTTCATATTTAATACATTCGTCATGGGTGTAACCACATTGCAGTTTTGTTACAAAATTACTAAAAATATTCAACAAAAACATTTTTTTTATAGTTTATTGTAATCAATATTTAAATGTTTGTAACCCTAGGGCTTGATTGGATCGATGTCACGCAAAAAACGGCCTTACACCAAAACAAAATCTCTGTTTTTTTCGCGAACTCGGTCTAATAAGTCCTAGGGTAAAATAAACTAAATTCATTGTTAAACCTTTCGTAAAACATGATTATACACTATTTAAAACGGCTAAAACTCATAGGAAAATTACACGTGAGTTTTAACCGTTAATGTCTCGCGAAAGTTTTTTTTTAACAAATTTTTATCAGTTATTTAATATTTTTCTCCTTCAGTTCACATTAACCTCTTCAAATAGCAAATAAGGTAATGTTAGTATATTTATAATTTCTTCAAAATCCTATCAACACTTGCTTGTTTTATTTAGATTAGAAAGAGTTATGTTTTTTATTTTGTTAATCGAGAAAATGATTAATCAGTTTAATTAAAAATTGGATTATTGTCCATAGACAATACAACTAAAACAAAATTATTGCTCCTTAAAAAACAATTAATCCAAACCATCGAAATTAAAAATCGATTGATTTTAAAAGTGTCAAATCAACAATAAATCCCTTTGATAGTTTCTCATTAAATACTAGATAGTTAAAGTGTTTTTAAAAATTTGTTTTTTGTTAAAGAGGTGCAGCTGAAACTCAAAATACGCTCGTTTAATTTGTCTAAAACTATTTAAAAAAACTTTATTACTTTTAAAAACCGTATCCAGTGTATTGTAAGATTTCAAAAAGTTATCTAAAACGTGTAAAAATTTAGTAAATAACATGTTATCGATAATTTTATTGTGATTACTAAAAGCCTTTAAAAATTTTAAAATTTCAGGTACACACGAAATATCAACAATTTTGCTTTTGTATTTTTATAGGAATAAGCGTTTTTTTTTATCAAGCCCTATTTAGAGAGCAACACCACCCCTGGATTTACTATCTCTGGTTTAATTAATTACTCGTAAAATGGCAACACCGGAGTCATGGAAATGTTTTAGGAAGTTTTATATCGTTTATTTTTATTGGAGCACATTACGTCTATTTCCTTCACATAATGTTTATTTTCTAAGAGTTTTATAACGTGTTATTGCCAACACAACTACAATTTATATTTATTGATTGCGATACTCAAAAAAAAAGTATAATTATCCTTTTTTAATGATTTCTATTGATTTATAATTCTAAATTATTAAAGTCTTAACATGAGTATGACATGTTAAAAATGTCATAAATTGTTTTACGCGGAAACGTAACTGAGTATGATTTCTAATCAAATAACTCTTAATAAATAATAATTACAAATAATTAGGAAAAAAATCCCCTAATCAGTTTTGTCAGAAATATTCCTTAATATGTCACTACATAATTTAATTAATTCTTTAGTATTATACCTCGTACACAAATACTCTTGTATCATAGATAAAGTTCCGTTTGAAGATATATTTTTATGATGATCCAATAATGTATTCAATGTGTTATTGCAATTTGAATTATCAATTTTTCTTATTAATGTTTCTGTCAAACAAATAATAGGTAATTTATTTGCGATCTCCCGCTTTGAAGGTTCGTCGAGATGGTCACATAACTCATTAATAAAGTCCGGTTTCTGAAAAAAAAGTACATTGAAATTAATTAAATTAATTTTATTACTTTTGGCTAAATTAATCATAATTAGAATGTTCGACCCATGATGGGCTCCATTTTCCGCAACTCCACGACTAGCGCGTATTTTGCGTGAACATATCTTTGAATTTCTTCGCCGATATGTGCAGGTTGCATCACGATGTTTTACTTCACCATTTCAGTCTTTTAGATAGATTGGATCATTTTATTAAAGAACTTTAATTAGCAAAGAAAAATGACTTAAAATGTTAGAAAAATGGCGAACATTAAAAAGACTAAATATTGAACTTACTTTAGATAGACATGTAATAAAACTCGATGTAGTAATTTCCCCCGACTGTACAGTTTGTGTCTCGCTAGTAAATGTTACTTCAGTATCAGTTTGAGTCGATACTAACGTTGAATTACATTCCGTTTGTACTTCCATATCAATTTTCGTATTTAATTCATCTTTCTCATCATCCAATAATATAATTTCATTTTCATCCATTTTATTATCTGTATTTGATAATAATTTTGATACATCTATTTTATTTGCGTATTGTATCAAAACTTTTTTTATTACTTGCACTTTAGGTGGTTCAATACTGAATCTATTAATTTCTAATTCTGTCATTTTAGCTAAATCACCGATTGTTGTAATCTTTTCTTCGATTTCCTTTACTAGTTTTCGATCGATGTCTCGTATAATATTTTGTATCGGATCCTTACAATTAATAAGTGGTGGAAATATTGGTTCTGTGTCATTTAAATCAATCACTTCTACGGCGGTTTCTTCGGGTGAACTAATTTCACTATCATTTTCCTCAAAACTTTCGACAGTTTTTGTCAAAGCATTTTCTAATCTTAATGTATTATTGAATGCAATATCTAGTCTCTTCGGAGATTTCGGATTAGTAGGTACACGGGCTTGTCGCTCTAATCGCTTCGTCAAAGAATTTTGCGGGGAACGAATACCGCACGGTTCTATGTATTTTTTAACGCAAATCGTCGTCGATACCGGGGGATCGTGGAAACTTACCCTTTTCCTCTGAAATAAACAGTTACGAGGAGTTACGTAAAAATAAATTAGCTCAAATATAATGATTTCAAAGTGATTGAATTAAAAAACTTACTTTAGATGCAGGGGAGATCGTGGTATCATCAATAATATCGTGTAGTTTTCGCTTCAATATGGGTCCGGCGGGGCTGCTGTCGGCGGTGGGCACCACTCGCTTCAGCTTAAGAAAAGATGAGCTATCTTCAGTCTCATCGCTCGGTTCACTATTATCAGTGGTTGAATTATACATGGTACGCAAATTTCGTCTCGCAGACATACTTGTACTCGGAGATCTCCTATTTTCCTCGGATTCCGAATATTTATCTCCGTTCATTAAAGTCATTCCTTCAGGTACACATAGCTCTAGCATTTGCGCCGCTCGACCGGATCTCACTTGCGGTCGGTTTTTCTTCAAAGACAACGAGGAACTGGGACTTGAATTATTTACGATCGCCAAATTTCTAGGTGGCGATTGATCTCTCTTGTCCGGAGATACTTTGTCGTTTGTGAATATTTCAGGTGAATTGGAATTATTGTACGGTTCACCGTTACTTTGGACGGGTGATGACAACTGTATGACTACGAAGTCGTTGCTAGTTTCGGGTGTTAATGATTTTTGTTCCTCCCGTATAGGACTTAATATTTTGATCGGAGATATCTCTAACGTATTGTTCATAAAGTCGTGTTTTCTTTGTACGTCATCTTTGAATGGTGAACAATAAGTGTCGTCATCTTTTTGTGAATTTTCCTGTTCATTTTGAGTTTTCGTATCGTTTTGGTTATTGCTTTCATCTGTTACTGTAGATTGCAGTGGTAAGTTTGATAAATTTATATTATCGAATATAAGATCCGGATCTTGTGGTTGTGTATCGGCATTAGCTATTTCCTGACTATTATTATCACTGCATGTTTCTTCGGAATTTATAACTAGTACGGGATTATCAACTCTAATTTCTGTAACTTCATCGGAACTAGTAATATATTCAGCCAGCTCTGTATCCATTTCGGATGTGACGTCGTTCGTTTTGTCTTGAAGTCCAGTCTTGTTTCGAGATAGTTCAATATCCTCATTATTTTCAACTGTTTCTGTATTATTTTCTAAAACTTCAATATTATTTTGAGTATCTAGGAACACAGAATGTTGCTCATCGAGTTTTGGATTTCGATCTTTCCCTAATTTAGACATTTCTTTAATATTTTCTAAAGCCACGATGGGTATTTTATTTATATTTTTCGCTGCTTTAATGGATATTGTTGATATTGTAGATTCTTGTGAACTCTCTATAATATCTTGAGATTGAGATGAACTTAAATCTTCAGATGAATCGCTTTGTTTTTCAGTGCTCGATGTCTGTGATTTGATTTTTTCTTTTGGTTTCATCTCATTTTTCGTTGAAACATTACTTAATTTAAGTTTTCCAATACTTTTTCTCGTAATGATAGACGCATTGTTTTCAATCGTTTTTCTAGTAACTCTAGTTGCAGAGCGCTTACTTAAAAATGGATGTCCTTCGACCATGTCAATAGCTAATACTTTCTCAATACGAGATGCTCTCCTGCCAACTTTTTTAGTAGATTTTGGAGTGCCATCTTTACTGAATGGATCTTGGGTGACATTGTTTTTGTCAATATTTGCATCACAGGGATCTATGTCTGTCGTTGTATTTCCAATAGTTAAAGCAGTGTCGCTTATTATTTGTTTATTTGTATCATGTTCTAAATCAATCGTTTTTGATAATATTTCAGTTGCATCGTTAATATCTGCAGATTTATCATTTACTTGAGCTTCTTCGACACTATTTGTTGCTTCTTTAGATACACTTTGCTCCATATTTTTGTCAATATCGTCTTCATTTGGCGTTTCGCTATCCACAGGTATATCTGGTAGTTTTGAAACGCCATCTAACGATTTTTCAACGTTGTCAAATATTATTTTATTTTGTGCTTCTTTTTGCTCAGGTACTATACTTTGTGAGTAATTTTGATTCAGAGAATTTCTTCGCTTTTTAAATGGTGATAACTTGTGATCTTCCAATTTCTTAGGCTTTCTTTTCATTCGTGTAGGTCTTTCTGCGTTTATTTTGGGAGGCGCAGAATTAACAATATTATTATCAACAGGCTTCTTTCTTTTAGGTGTTAGTAGAAGATTTTCATTGACAGTCGAATTTAAATCATCTTTTTGCAAGCCAGATTTTTCCATTAAATTTTTTACATTTCTAAAAACTCTATCTTTTATTGCCATTCGAGGCGTTTTGGGATTTTTATTATTTTGTTTTTGTTTGGTATTTGCATTAGCTTCAACGGGGCTCGAGTTTGTACCTTCCAAGTTATCTTTCTTGGAACTTTCAGTTAAAATGTTTTCAATGATTGTTGGCACAACATTAGAGCATGGCATGTTCTTTAGTGTTGATGATTCTACATTATTTACCACATTGTTAGATTTACTAGTTGATGTTGAATCAACAGAATTTGTTCTATAAACTGTTTTGAACTCATCTTGAGACTGAGACAAATCTTGATACAAAGCGGGTATGTCTTCTCTTGTGCGTTTCATTTTTTCTTTTTGGTTATCAGTCAACTTCTTTGGATTAAACTTCCAATTAGAATTGACTACAACATATTCCTCTCCATTTTCTACAACTGTATCTATTATATTTGAATCTTTTTTCTTTCCCTTTTTAGGTATAACTTTGATTTGTGGTTCAGTAAAATCGGGATTTCCCGGACTTGGCTCTTTATCACCTGATATATTGGAATTGACTGATGCTGTTCCGTTTTTAAGATTAAGAATTTTATTTATGATACTGTGAACACTTTTATCGGTAGTACTGAACAATTTGCTGCATTTTGTCAACTCGTCTACTATTATTGATTTCAGATTACTATAAGATTCTTGTTCAAACAATAATTGCAATGGCTCAAGAAGTTTTTTGATAAAATTGGCGAGATCAAGATCCTAAAACAAATAAAGAGTTGTTGCAAATACATTTTAGGTAATTACTAATGTGATTCATAAATATTCCAAGCCTAATTCGTGGGTGGACTTACCTTTTCAATTTGTTTGAAATTCTTGGTGATTATTTTTAAAACATTATTTATGACCAATACTGTTGTTTTAGCTAACGATGCATCATTTTCTTTGGTGAGCTTATTGACCACTGAAATAATTGTTTTCTGAAGAAGTGGCAAATCGTTTTCCACAGAAGGATAAATATCAATTGTGGCGAATTCAGCACACTTGCATATTAAGTTATCTAAAAAGTTGAGAAGAATGTGTTATTTTTTAGCAATTTATACAAATCATGTTTTTGAACGAAATTTTTTGCTTACCATTCTCATGATTTTTTTGAATTCTGTGACTTAAAACGGTAAGTGACACTTTAAACACAAAATATATATTTGATGTTCCCGTAATTGCGCGATTGTTGATAATTTCGAATATGTCATTATCAACACAACATTCGTCCACTAAGGTGTTTGTAAAATCATATAATTTAAACCATGCTTCAAGAGAATGATCCACCTGTGTACGAAAAAGTTTGTTACAGTTCTTGTGTTAACTAAACTTTTCTAATATAAATAATAAAAATGTTAGGGTACTTGGAAAAAATATTAACTTAAAAACCAAGAAACCTTATTTGTAGTAATATACTTACCGATGTAAAAACACTTAATAAATCACACTTTAACGGCAGTAATAACATTTGATGTAAAATATCAACAGAACTTGTACATTTTAGTTCACAAATGGCTTCAGTGAGAGCCGTCCACAGTAAGATACTGCTTTTCTCAAACGGTAACTTCAAACATTGCACTGTCACTTGCTTTAAATATTCTTGAGCAATAAACTTCGCTAGTGGCTTTAATTTGATTACTATCTCTTTTGTGTCATATCTGAAATTAAATTAGGCATTTTCAAAGAAAGCTTTTAGATGTCAAAGAAGACTTCTATACATATGACTTTTTAGAATAAGCATTCTACAAATGAACTTGGAGAAGCAAGAATCCACAGACTCAAAGACTGCAATATTTGTCTCACTGATAGAAGTTTCTGTAAAATGTGAGTTTTTCGCTTACGAAGGTCATTTGACTGGAGAGTGACTTCCGCTTATAAAGGTTTCTCTTTAATCCGAGATTATCGCTTACTAAGGTCATTTGACCAGAGAATGACTCACTTATCGAGGTTTCTCGCTTATAGATTCGATTGCAACATTATATGCTGTAAGTGTAGGCTTTGGATATTGTGTCGGTAATGACTATGGCCTAGTCACCGCTCAGGGTAAGCTCTGAGCCCCTCGGTGGGGACACATACTGCGCTGGTGATGATTATTTCAGTATATAGAATTGGGAAATATGTTATTAAGCACTCTAACATACAAAATTTCCTATTTTATTGTACATAGATTGAAAAAATTATATAACATACCTTGTAAACACATAATCAAGTGATGGACTTGACAATATAGTAATAATGCTTTGCAATGCATTATTATCTTCATTTCCCAATTGGATTACAGGTTGTATGACTTCATTGTGATCAATTATTGAGTTTGTTATTATGTGAAATACTAAATCTGATAATCTATCACAGCGTTGACACTGAAACACGAATTATAATTAATTAGTTATTTAATATTGTATTAATTTATTTAAGAATTGACATCAAAAAATTAAAATCTAAAACTTCAAAAACTTTTATTTACAGGGAGTTTTTTTACAGTTAATTGCTTAAATTGTGGTAAATATAAGTAATTACTACTTGCGCATTGTGTATGGTTATACCATTAGATAATTTTATCCAGTAAAATTTTTTTTTGGGTTAATCTACTTTGTTTACTTCGGTCAATTTATTTTACTATTATTATTCAGTAAAGTAAATCAAAAAATCAAACTCACCAGTAATAGCACTTGTAGCATTTGCAATAGTTCAAAGAATAAATTATACCTCGTAGTACAATCGGGTAGTTCAGAAATGGCACCGATAAATGATTTCCAAATACATTTAAAATGTTGAGTTACTGAATCACTATTATCATTCACACATATCCTTATCGTCATTGTCAGTGAATTTGTCCAAACTTTCCAATGATCAATTAATAAATCATTAGAGAGTATTTTATTATTCAATTTTGGCATATTAACTATACAATCACATTTATTATGTCCTATTATATTAGAAAATGCTTGAAGAACTTGTCGTTTCGTAGTGATCGTGAGTAAGCCGGGCGCTGATACAGGCTTGTCCCCTACACTTGGCTTACCGAAGCAGAAATACAAAAACGGGAGCAAAGCTATATGAGATAGATTTTTTATATTTGTTTCGAAACATGTTATTAAATGCAACCATGTATTTAACTTAGCGAGTGCAGTCTCTTCTACTTTAGCATTGTTCGATGCTAACGGTATAATAAGTAATTTCAGTCTTTTATTAACAAAAGGCTCGTTGGCTTCGACAGCAAAATTATCAATCAAAGCATTCCAGCACTGGAAAGCTCTGCATCTATTTCTCACGTTCATTTTAAATGCAGCTTCAACTACTGGAAGCATTGAGTTAATTGGGCTACCGAAAGAGCTCATATTTTTCGTAATTTGACTTTTAAGTAATTTTGTAAAAATGATCCATAGTCTGTACCACACTTCGTTGCCAGCTTCTAATAGATTTTGCATAATTTTTGGATACCTAGAATATATTTTGTAGTATTAATATACAAAATGTTATGAAGAAAAATTGTACTTTTAACAATAAACATACTGCTAGATAACATATTCCATGAAAAAAAAATTATAAGAAAGTAAAGTATTCAGCAAGTTGGAAGAAGCTACTATTTTGTCTCATCAAACAGGTTTATCCATACATATGATAAAAATTCATAATTTTACTCACTTATGTGGTGTAAAAATATTCTCCAATACAACTTGCCAGGTAGGATTATTTGTATAATCAACAGAAATTAATTCCTCTGTTAGCATTTCTAGTGTTTCTATTGGCATTGTATTTTTAATAACAGTAGTACTTGAGGCAAACGTCATTACTGTCGGCACAACTTTGGAAAACCAAATCTCAATACCCTCCGTCACAAATGTTGACTTTTTCTCCGGTGGTAATATTTTTAATAATTTATTTATTACATTTATAGCCTGAAATATAAGACAAATAGACATTATTATAAAAGAATTGTCACATAAAATAAGGTAACTGTAAAATTATTCATTGTTTTTCCCCTTTCATAAGAATATACTTGCACTAACCATAAAAAATAGACTCAAGCCCTGAAAATCCAGCAAGTTTCATTTTTGTGCTCTTCATAATTTATTCAAGGAAACAAATGCATGTCTTTTTCTTGTTGCATGGCCATGTTCAGTGGTTACATAAAATCAGGCTAACTATTGTGTACTGCAAGTCCATAAGTAAATAAAATATACAGACCTGTAAACTTATTGGCATCGGTATCCTTTGATGGCAATACAAATTGAGCATCTCAATAATCTCAATATAATGTTCCACGGCCAAAGTAATCAGTACATTGTCAGGGTAGGACAGGATTATTTCAAAACATAACACCTTCAGATCTTCCACTTTATTAAACAAAGCTGTTGTTTTGATTATATGTAAAATTGCATTAGCTGATGGCACAAGATTTGGTATTTCATGAATACTTCCAGCCTGATAAATCCAAGTGAAAAGAAAATTAAATTAATTTGTCATGGTACATTTACCAATTGTTATCCAAACATAAATATAAGTAAATGTTGCTCCTCAAAGATTTGTTGACCAAATTAAATTGTGAATAATGGGCAAATTTCTCATGGTGAAACTGCTGCGAGTTCATTCAAACTAGTTGACATGTTAAAATAAAATAAATATTTGATAAATACCTTGATTTTTTTTAATAAAGCACTCAAAACATTCAAGGCTTGAAATGGATTTTTCATATCTTCTTTGAGATCACGTACGCATATTGCCAGCAGTCGCTCCAACACAGTCACGTTTATGTTTTTATTACTTTTTTCCAATGCATCTTGTATAGTTTGATAATTTGCTTCATTTAGAGTAAAGTCGTCAAGGTGTTCGAGAACCCTTTCTAAATCTGGACCAACTTTTATGTCTTCTGGCATGGCTACAATATATTAAACTAATTTAATATCTGTAAATAAAGAAATTCTATACCGAAAATTATTCTAAATTGGGTATAAACAGATTTAACACGTCCACCATACTCATCACCGGCACATAGATAAAGAAAGCACTTCGTATTGATAACTGATTGTGGCAATAAGCACTGATTGAAAACATTAAATACGTACTTTAATTTTAAATTCGATACTTGTTTAGAATTAAAAACCTTTTACAAGAAATTCATTTCATCAACAACACAAGATTTGACATATAACGCATTTCTGGCGCGAATAAAGACAAGTAAATTTAATTTGTTGCCAGTCGAAAAAATATTTTAAGAACGTTAAAAAAAGATTTGGATAAACAAAAAAAAAGTTTAATAAACTGCTCTGAATTCTTAAAAAAATCTTTAAGTGCAAAACATATACTATACTAAGTTAATATTATTTTCTTACAAATTACGGATTCCGGAAATCTTTAGAATCACTCGTAATACGAGTACTATACCTTTTTAACCGACTTCCAAAAGATGGAGGTTCTCAATTCATCTGTATGTGTTTCTTTGGGATGGTTTGTGTCCAACACTTTCATCTTAGCCCTTTGGGTAACAATACTAATTAATAGGACAGTAGTACCTACACCTGAATAACCCTTTAAAAATAACAATTACCCTCGCCATTCAGAAATCCATCTTGCGTCGCGCGCTAATGGTTTTTATCACATCCTTTTCTTTTCTTTTGGAATACGTACCCTTATTGTTATCGTTGTTTACGCAAGCGGTGAGGAGTTTCATATTCGTACTTGCTCAAAACATTTCATTGAAACTCAGATCGATTATTTTTAGTAATCTTGGCTATGTTAATGTTTTGGGGCCTTCCTAAATAACTCAAATCGGAAATTACAACATGAAGTAGTTTTATTTACCATACTTACCTCCCATTTAAAATAAATGCAGACCAAAGGTAAATAATCTGCAGAGGGCTAAGGAAAGAGAAGTCTATTTGCATGCGCATATTTACAGAAGCCGATATAAAAATACACCGCTTTCAAAGTTCGCGTGTTAACTCGCAGGTTTACATGCATACCTCTCTAAACATCACCGCATCTTCAGGAGCGTGCAATACAATGATATACACTGCCAAGCATTAGCTCGCTGCTCACACTTATTCGAAGGCAAATCGTCTGCGGATGCGCACGCGCGCCTCGTCGTCGTCTACCGCCAGTTTCATAGTTAGAGCCTAACGTTCTCACGTTACGTGATAAGAATTGATGTTAGTGTTTTCGTGTGGCCATAAATTACAAACAAGACTATGTGCGGTTAGGACGTGCAAACTCGTTAATGGTAATGTTTCCAAATTAAGCGATCGGCGTCGCGGCTCGTTAAATGTGTTAGTTTAACGTATTCAGTTAGAGTTAGACGACAGTGATGCCTGGACACACTGGAAGCCCGTACTGGGCGGCGGTGGACTTCGATAGCGAAGGTGATGATGATCAATCGCCGCAATCTCATCACCGACTGTACCTCGACCCGTGGGACAACGACGCATTCGGGATGATTCATGGAGAAAGCCCCGAGTCCAGCCAAGGAGATCTAATGAATTCTTTCGCTGGGGAACCAGTGAGCGCCAGCTTTTATTATGTACCCACAAAGAACTATGATTCTGGAGAAGATTTCCCTTCGCCGATGAAAAAAATTGTTCCACCCGAAGAATCACCGGTATATCCTATGTATAGACGAAAGTGTTCGAAGATGGCAATTCCGGAATATCCCGATATGCCGATTTATAACTCCAGACCTATCCGTAAGTAGCCATCAATTACATAAATGAACATTGTAAGCCAGAAACATTTGATTCTTCCCTCCAGATAAACTAAATTTTAGAACCTTTTTAAAAAAAATGATCAGTTAGTAACCACCGCTATTTCCTCTTAGAAGTAGGTACGAAGTATTGATAAGAATTCTCGCATAGGATACTCAAGTGTAGGGATGTTATCGTATCACGGGCGCGCAGGCGGGCCGAAGTTCTTTCCAGTTATCCCTTGCGTTAATTTATTCAACACCTAAGGCTAATAACGGATTGAATCAAGATCGTAATTTGTTTCGGATTTTTGTTAAAATTGACTTACCAATACTACTATTCTATAAAATTTGGTACATTGCATTAAACAGTAACAAATATGGAACCAATTACTGGGATCAAGCTCATACTAACACGTTCATGTCGATACTATAAAAATAATAAAAAAAAAACAATTAAGTACACATTACTGACAACAGCGGCATACACGCTATAACACATTTGCTTATGCATAGGGCTAAAGTCATCAGCTACTAGCCTACTTATTATAGTTAAATCAACATAATAATTTCGGACATGAAAGTGACATAAGCTTTTCTTGCAGCGGACCGAAGACGATCAATGTACCTAGAAGAACCCTTATATGTCCCTCATCCAATGGTATACGAAACACCGTACGCTTACCCACCTCACCCGGACTACATGACGCATAGACCTCGCAGGTCACTAAATCATCAACCGGACTACATGATGTCGAACCTTCACAAGAACAGAAGAACGTCCAGGTTTGTACTCAATATGAATTCGTTATTACTCAAACTGATTCGTCATCAAGTTATTGCATGACCTGTAATGAATATTAAAAAGTTTTTAATGAATTCATAACCTGTTGATATACTGAAATTGAATTGCTTCATAACTGTTTACTCATATTTTACGGACTATTTCACATGAATAAATTCACCTTCTATACGTTATATTTAGAATAGAGTACCTACAATAATGAATTAGATTGTATCATTTAAGAAATTTTTAATAACTTCACTGCCATTTCTTCGTGTTTTCTTATTCGATCTAATAACTTTGATGAGCGTTAATTAGTGTTTCACTATAGGTAATTGGCGTAAAGATGAATTAAGATTCTGTTAAATACGCGATTCAATGTTATTATTATACTAGAGAAAATAATGATGAATATCGTTGGTCATAATCACGAATAAACTGATATCATTCATATTTATAAATGCGTGTTTTCTTATGATCTATCTAAACTACACCTGTTGTAGTGAAAATGCTAAGTATAATTGTAAAGACGTCGGTAATGGGCGACGTCACGGCCACTAGCCACAACACCTGAGACGAGGCAAGTTACCAGACGAGATCACGCGAACATTTTCACGGTAAAAGACATACAAGATATTGATGAAATTTTGCAAGTCTATAGTTTATATTAGCATTGAAGAGAATAAAAAAAATGGGTAAAAAGTTTGTAGTATGTGGCAACTTCTAAATGTGGTAGAGGAAAATTCTATTACAACAAACTGCGTAGATTTAACGCGTAAAGTTATTGCCGCTTTAAACGCGAATTCGTTTGCTTTGTTGGTTCTTTGTTACGCTTTTAATTAAGACGTGATACCTTTAGGTCTGTAATAAGTCGCCGTGGCTACTCAGCGTGTGAACGTGCGTTAGTTTTTGCTCGCTACAAATGAAAGTTGTTGTGGGAAACTAGCTTGTTTCTTGTATACCCAGAGAAACTTGTTCCTAGCATTGACCTTTGTACGTAATGAAAATATGTAACAATAAAAGATAATTATCATTGACCATATATAGAGCAAGAAGAATTCTCATCAAACAATGGTCTTTTAATTCATCTATTTAAGGTGTTACGGAAGATCGAAACTATCAAGAATCCTGATATTGGCCAGATTTGATTGAGCAGAATCTTGTATATGGAAATGATTTAATTGGAAGTGATTCAGGAAAACACTTGCACAATACAAACCGTGACGACGATATTATTTGTTTACTTGTTTTTGTCATTACTATCCACCATGATCTGTCTCATACACTCAGATATGTAGTGTTTGACGAATTTTTTGTTGTTTTTTTAACATACGAGTAAGTTATATTCCCGCCCATGTAGACGTTTTAAAATAATGAAAACAGACCTACTCTTTTCTCACGTTAAGTACAACAGTTAAAGTTTGTTATTAATTTGATACCTTTGTAGGAAAAAATACACAACTAAAAATGAGCCAAGTTTAGTAAACATATCTCAGGTGTCACGGATCCTGTTTTTAAACATTCTCGGTTTCAATACGCTTTAATGATAAACATTGACTTAATCGTGTGAATTTGAAAAGTTTGCTTCTCTTGTCTCTGTAAGAATTTCCTACTACGATGTTATTTTATAATTATGCATTACTAGCTGTTCTTCCAGATGTGTTCTACATCTACCAAGATCAAGATCCGTTAAGCCATTTCAGAGATAACAACTAACATCTATCCGTCCCTCAATTGTAGCATTCGTATTTATAATATTATAACTTAGTATTAGTATAGTTTACTTTGGTGCGTATTACACTCTCTCATCCGTGTCACTGCATAATCGGCATCGTACTTCGTATTAGATAACCATCGGCGCTTCTCTATGACTTAAGACTTCGCACTAATTCGCGAACGTTACGCCGATTCCACTAGTTCTACTTTCTATATGTACTCAAAAAAGTTTGTTCGCGTAATTTATGAATTAAACATTTTTGATATATTAATATGCTGGCCTGAAAAATAAGATTCGATGCCAACATTATTTATTGCTTTGTACCTAAGTAACACCACATTCTAGAAGCCAGAAGTATCCGGCAAGAGGTAGTTATTAAAATGTCAATTCGTATGCATGTATTCGTTTAGTTGCGCGAGTTATGCACCGTCTTGACCTGTTTGATTTACATTACTAATTATCCTTTGTGCATACTAAATACGTTCTTATAGGTCTATGAAATATTAGTTTGTAACGGTGTCCCTTCACGTGGTTTTCCGTTTTCGTAACGTTTCGACCGATTTTAAAAAGATACGGGGAACCTTCATTTGATTTTAGGCCAGATCTACTTACGGTTAGGCTTAATTTTTATTAACTATTGCTTGTTTTCATTAAAGGATGGCAGAGGCTTACGAGCAATGCGTTTACGAAAGCTTGTCGCCGGAGTATGAAGATTGGGCGCGGCCGTTTCCTAAAACGGCGCCAGACAACTTCCATCTCTCGAGGTACGGTCACTTGCAGATCGACTATTCCTGCAGCTGGAATTCACTCGATAGACTTATTCGTAACCATTGAAGATTACTAACATTCTACAAGTTTTAGATAGAGAGAGTGGTACATATTCGGTAGAAGTTGAAGAGGCTAAACTCGTAATACAATGATTGCAGTGGTTAGTAATTA
The DNA here is from genome assembly GCA_013186455.1 of Papilio dardanus tibullus. NCBI lineage: Eukaryota > Metazoa > Arthropoda > Insecta > Lepidoptera > Papilionidae > Papilio > Papilio dardanus. The sequence goes on along the minus strand of QDHC01002701.1, from coordinate 609,625 downwards.
AAGACACAAAAATATTAATAATTTAAACAACTTGCACAAACAAAGATGGCCACCACAGACTATGTCAACACTTTCGTTACTGACGCATTGGAGGGAAAATGCAATAACGATGTCGCCGGCTAGGCAAAGTGAAGACACGTGTCCGATGTAAACATAGAAGTAGTACGTGCCTATTCACTATGTTATGTAACATGTTGGATAGCAAAAGGATGTGTTGCGTAGTCTAAAAAGGTTTAATAATAAAAAATAATACATACTGTTACATGATATTTTATACCATTGATATTATCCAATAGCCTAGTGTAATTTTTTTTTATTCTGGGCTGTAAAAATAGATTTACTATTTTTTTAAATGCACATTCTGTTGCTCCACACTGGCTTGTAATTTTTCATTAAAACCAAAAGATATTATTTTAGGTAGGGCAATACGGAATGTTACATAAAGATTTCGAAACTGTTTCCTCACTTATTTTAGTACGTATTAATAATTATTAATTGTCTACTAAATATTCACTAATATTAATCATATTTTTAAGATAAATGTTGGCCAAAGATAATAAAAACTATTAATTGCATTTGTCTTTTTTATTTAGACACTAGAAACATGCCAATAACATATTATTTGCATCTATTATGAAAAAATTACGATATCACAGATAATATAATATACATAATATATTGACGATATGAACCTTGAATATATTAATTCAGTGTATTAAAATGAAGTACGAGGTATTTAATAAAAATTGATTTCGTAATTTAGTAATAATTCGTAATATTACGTAATATACTATGCCAGTATTATCACTATCATTTACGACACTTTCAAGAGATAATCGTTAGATCTTATGATGTGGTTAACTTTCGTTTAAATCCATTAACTGGAGAGTTAAAACGAGTGCATACAAGCTTATTTGAAAGCATTTACTCAAAACTTTCTAGTTTGTAGAAAATTATTTAAGTGCCTAGATCATGATCTACCATTTACAATTACTCACTTCATCATTACCTACTGATTAAACCAGTGTTTACCTTTTTTCTCGACTCGAGCCCCTCAATACGGGTTAAACAATAAAAGTAAACAGACTACATTTCGTTTTCCCATCTTATAGTTTGTATTGCTGCTTAGTGAAGGAAGAAAAGAAAATCTAACAACGTCGCCGAAATTCTTTGAGGATTCGCTATGTTATTGGGTTGTTCGGAAAGTCATTTCGTTTTTTTGATGGAAATTATAGACAATTCTGCCTATACTGACAATAGTGCTAGGTCTGGGTATGTCATTGTATCCCATTCAAGCTGTAGAAGCTATTGGCGAGTGACAAAACTTTATTTTGTATTTATCAGCTTCAACCAGCCTTCAAAACTTGAAAACTCTTCGACGTAAAAATTGCCGGATGGAAATTTAGCGAACCAGTTCTGGCACTGGCGTACTGTCAACACACCTTCTCCATTCACATCGGTCTATTTCTTTCTGACTTCAACAGCATTTTTATCCTTTCTGTAGCAAAACATAAAATAAGTCGAAATTTTTGCTTTTCGCTCTCCATATTTAAAAGGGCACCAACCAAAAACTATAACGTAGAATTAATTGAAACTTTTCACAAACTAGCCTTGTTATATAAGCTTTCAAAGCATATAATAATTAAACGGCTTAAGTGAGAATTTGGGTGCAAAAAATTCAATTAAATCCTCTATCGGGAAAAAACGAAATGACTTTCCGAACGACCTATTATATCATGGAACAGCGGTATTCGCAACCTATTGGATGAAAACTACTGATAGAAGTAATAATTACCTACATGCACTCACCTACCCACAAGTAGGTAAATTCACATTTAACACTTATCCTATTTACAACTGTTACCAATGTATTTTGATTGTTTACAAACGTTGCACCTTTTAATCTATTAGGTTAAAGGTTTCGACCCATGATGGACTCCATTTTCCGCAACTCCACGACTAGCGCGTATTTTGCGTGAATACAAAATTAATCTATTAGGTTGTAGATTTTTGATCAACTCATCATATTGAGAAGTAAAGAATTAACAGTTCAAGGTAAGGTTGAATAGTTTAATGTATTACTTACTTACTTATTTTACTTGCGTGTGTACATCGACTGCCTACTCCCATAAATGTAAACAATGAGAATATGTTCTCACCAGTGTCTCAGCTACACCTACATTGATTATGTCAATCGTAGTATACATAAATGTATGCACAATCATAACACTGCGTATGTTTTGATTTTGAAGAATTTTATCTTACTATACCATCTATTAATATAAAAATATTGCGTTACATTGTCATTTCATTATTATTTTAATAGACAATGTTGCGTCTTTGATAAAAATCTTATTTTTATGGTAATGACTAGAAAGCAAATACACGTCTTAGTCAAATTATATTTACGCTTCAGAAGAACATAAGGTCATGACGTAACTTGAATAACGAATTTGTAATTAAGTATCATAACATAGTTTTTTTTTCTGGCAACATCGTAACGCATGTTGCTGCAGCTAAATTAGAAACGGCAGCGAACAGATAGGGCGATTACAATTTACATTAACGATGTTGCAAAATATAACACATTCATTAAATTCTTGAAGATAGCGACATTGTTTAAACCTGATAATTAACTTATGGACATTACCTGGTCAACCAAATGGTAAATAAGTACTTAAAAATATTTTGAATCATCGTAGAACAGCAAATGAAGTTTGAGGACTTACCAAGGTCAACAAGTTTTGAAATGAGAGAAATAAAACAATGAAATCAGATTTGCATTATTTTATCATTTTATTAGATTTGTAATTTGTTAACGTTGTGTAATGAAGATAAGCAAGTAAGGTCGCAAAATTAATTTACAATATTGAGCAATCGTTGTATGAGCAACTGTAGACAATTTTTCTCTCGAATAGGATATCTATAGAAAAATCGAAAATTCTTCATATCCTCTTTACGGATGAAATAGAACTTATTGGTTATCTTACAGGCAAAAGTATTATAATATAAATACTAATCATTTTTACGTACTAATCGTTCTGAAGATATATTTTCTTAAATGTTAAAAGCTAGGTCAATTTTCCCAGAAGAAATTGTGTTTAATAAAATTTTACGCCTATTTTTCATACAACTACACCAAAGAAGCCCAACTCTAGAAGGGCTATCATTAGGCTTACGATAATCTTGAGAGTCTTTATTTTTAGTTTAAAACTAATATGCCTAATGCCTCATACACACTAGGATAGTATTTTAGTCAAGTAGCAATTAACATTTATCCGAACAAAGGATTTTCTAATATATTCTACTAAAATGTTGCTGTTCGGATAAGTTTAGTTACTAAATTACTACCCTACTGCGTAGGTTTAGGCTTAAACGAGTCCGAACAGTAGTAAATCCTTTGTTCAAATAAATGCTACTTGCTACTTGACTAAAATACTATCCTGGTGCGAACAAGGCCTTAGATATACAATTGAGAATGCTCTTTAAACGGAAGTGAAAGTGAATACATTGCAACTGCAGACACTTTGAACGTGCAATTTATTTAAAATTTTACTGAAATCGTACGATTTATATGTAAAAAGAGTGTATTGATTTATGCTAAATTGAAAAAGAGGGAAAACTAAAATTTTAAGAATTTTAAGTTATTGTTACAAACTCTGTAATAAGTTTAAAAAGTAACTTAACTATTAATAATCTTGAAAGTCCTTTTCGGAGTACAGTTTACGTTTCCTCATTATTTTAAATTGTCCCTTCTTCTCATTTGAATTGGCAGCAACAGGATTTACATCACCGTACGTGAGTTGAAGTGCATTCGGCGCTCTTTGCGTATTCTTCGACATGGTTGTTGGCAAACATTTTGAACTTCCTTGCATTTGAGTCGAATCAACATAATGGTCAGACGTTTGTCTGTTCACTGAATAAGGTCGTTCTGCAGTTAAATTGTATTGCGGTGGATTGTTGAAGTATTCTTTGAATTGGTACTGTTTAAGTTTCTCTTCCATCTCCGCTATCTTCTGTAAAGTCATCTATTTTATAATAAGCGAAATGACGGAAGAGACAATGTAATCACACTGTGTTAAGCCAGTTGGCTTGCAGTTAGTTCGTTCACAATGACACGCGGCAGAGCTAAATCACGCGTTTAAATGGGGAATAAAATCATGATATCACCATGTTTAAATTCGACCAAACTTTCATAATTTTCTCTTTTATTTTTCTCAATTCTATTACGGGCTAGCGTAACAGAAATATATTTTAACCGTATCGCTTCATTAGACCGATGTCACGTAAAAAACGTTCGTTTTTATCGCGAACTCGGTGTAATGAAGCAATAAGGTAACAGACACTGTGTAAAATGGAGTAAACTCTAACCCTGCGGTAGGCTTCAATGTTGGCGTCATGCGAGGCGCTCTGCCTTAACAGCTGCTCCTGGAGCTGGGTGTTCAGCGCCGCGCTGCTTTGCAGCTTCTCTTCATATTCTAATACCATTGCATTCGTCTGCATACATTCGAAGGTGAGTTAACCAATAATTAGTTCAATAAAAAATTAGAAGAGTTTATTCACGAATGATGTCTAAGGAATTTATAGGTATTTGATCCACACTATTCTTAATGTCCAGGAATTAACGAAATACCACATTTTTGTAGGTATTTATAATCTATACTAATATTATAAAGAGAGAAACTTTGTATTTTTGTTTGGATTGAAATAACTCAAGAACTACTGGTCCGATTTCAAAAATTCTTTCACCATTAGAAAGCTACATTATCCCCGAGTAACATAGGCTATAATTTTTAATTCCACGTGGACGAAGCAGCGCACATCAGCTAGTAAGAAAATAATATTACGATAAAGGTTTACGGTAACATGAACTTACTTTATCTCTGTGCTCAGCTAAAGCTTCGATTAGTTCGCACCTCAGTTCCTCGTTAGCACATCTGAACTGAGCAACTTCAGTTTCGGCCACTTGTTGGATTTGTCTTACTTTTAAATCAGAAAAACAGTAATTTGTAAACAGTGGTATAAAACTAAAACATATTATCAGTTTTTTTTCTGGCATAATGTGAGTAATGACAATGTTTTTGTCCGAGTTTTTCTTAGTGGAAAGCCGTGGGGCTATTTTAGGGCTTATTAAAGGGGTGGTCCACTAATAACGTTTAAAAGTTTAGGAAAACTTACTTTTATTCTCACACTCAGCTTTAACTTCTGCTATTTGCTCCGTTTGGACCTCATTTTGTTTCTGGATCATCGTTTCTTTGTCCTCAACAGTACAAAGTATAATTTAAATACATTTTATTGATACAGCTGATTTCTACTTACATTTATCAGTTAAGTGGACCACTTTTTATTGTTTTAGTAAGTATTTAGGAGCTAATAAAATATGAATGACGCTTTCAACGGTATGAAAATTAATGTGTAATCGTCTGCCCTACTGTATTTAGTGTTTTTTTTATAAACTTGTGTATTAATCATTAAATTTTTACTTATATTATAGTAGACTCAACATACCTTTTCCAAAGCAGCAATTGTACAGTCCTTGGAAATCATTTCGTCGTTCAATCTTTTCGAATCTCTCTTAAGATATACTAACTGTGAAACCGTCTCCTGAAGGGTTCCAATCATTTCACGTGTATTTAGCAAATTATATTGCTGAGACTTGACTAATTCTTGGCTCTCTTTTAGTTCCATTTCTAGTCTTGCATTAGCTTCTCTTAATTTTTTGCACTCGTCTTTTCCATTAAAATACTCCTATTTAAGTAATATTTAAATTGTTTGAAATGTTTTTTATTAAATGCGAAGTATAAACATGTAAATAAAATAAAAGCTTACAATTTTGCATTTAGAGAATTGTTCTATTATATTTTTTAGGCGCTCGTCGCTAAACTTTTTATCCATTTTATTGTTAACAATCAAAACAATTTTAGTGATGATAAAATTGTACGTTAAAAACCGCGCCACTTTTTTTTTTCAGTGAAAAGCGAGACCACACGAAACTTTGAGCCATTAAAAAGGCTAGTCATTCTATGAAAGAGCATTGTTTTATACATATTGTGATTTCTTTTACTTTTGTTTCATTCCGCTGACATGGTTAATTTCCTCAGGTAAAGTTTACATTGTATATTTCTGATTCATAATATGTTTCAGACTATTTTTTTGAAAATTGGTCAAAATCCCTAGATTGAGGGTTTGCAATGCATTTGCAATTGTAGATGTCGCTTCGCTTTATCAGCGAATCTAGGTGACTGCTTGCTCGTTAGCCACTTTGTATTATAAAAAAAAACAACATGATCAAAATAGAAGGTTTATTACATTTTCAGTTAATATTTATAACTTGATTAAAAATGTTCAGGAAAGCTTTAATTAGTTTTTATTAATGTAATTTAAGCAAGATAGTTTGAACTAATTATAACATGGTTATAGGTTCTTTCTGCATTTTATGTAAAAAAATTTAACATTCAATTTTTTAAATTGAGTTTAAAAAGACACATTTTAAATGTTATTCCACTAGCAGTGAAATTTTTGACTGTTCCAATGTTGCTTTTATTGTAAAGGGTTTACTTAGTTTTTCAACATTAAATGTCTCTGTAGCAAATTCTTCAGTATCTGGATTATCATGTAATGTAAAATTAATATCTTTTACATCTTCACCGGGATCAACGGTGGTAATATTTTGAGAAAATGGTGCAGTTCCCTCTTTGAACAATTTAATAGTTTGATCCAAGTACTTCATATAAATATCTCTACCCAAAAATTCCACTTCAGTGTTAACATTTGTAAAGTTAGATTCGGGCATATCTAACAAAAGTCCAGCTTCAAAAGCACAACCAACAGCAATAACTTCATCGGGACTGATACCTGATAAGACTTCAGCCTCTGGCAAAAGATTAGCAATTGCGGTCTGTAATTTTGGTATTTTCATACTACCACCGCACAGTACAATTTTTGAAATTTTACCATCAAAACTTTCAATTGCTTTTTGTGCTGGCTCTATGCATGCTGATATCCTTGATGAAATTATGTTTTCAAATCTTGCTCTTGTTACATTCTGGCTCCAGTCTACACCATCTAAGAGAGACTCAATAAACACATGTGCAGAGTTTAGTGTTGATAAGACATGTTTACAGTTATCAGCATGGTGCAGCAACTTGGCCATGGCTCGACGACTTTCATGCGGGTCCAACTTCCATTTTTGTTTGAACTCTTGAGCGATGTACTTTGCAAGATCTTGAGTCAAACACTGCCCTCCTAAATCTGACCGGAATATATTTTTTTCTACAGTCATAAATCCACCGGATACTTTTACAATGGAAGCATCACAAGTAGAACCTCCTAACCGATAAACTAATACATTCAAGTCCTCAGCAGCATCTTCAGTGATATTATAAGCTAGCAATGCAGCAGCTGGTTCACTGATAACTTGGAGAACATCAAATCCAGCTAATTCAGCACATTTTGTAAGTCTATCCCGGCTATCACTTGACCAATGCAGGGGTGCTGCTAAAACTAATTTTAAATCACCATCACTTCCTACTGAATGACTAGCAATAGTAAAAAGTTTAGAGTAGATTTTTGTGGCTATTTTGTCGGGATTTAAACAAAGAGTTGTTTCAGTAGTCTCAAACTCATATACAACTTTTTCTTCGTTTTGTATACGACATGATGAGGATGCCTCCACATACGCCAAATCTTCCTCTGTAAAGTCACAATTCATAAGACGTTTATTATGTTTTATAATAGACTTGGATGAAGGTTGTCCTGATTTTGCTGGCAGACCAATTTCCCACTCTGAAGCATTCAGTGCAACTATCGCAGGAGTCACTCTGTCACCAGCATCGTTAGCTATTACTGCTGGAGCACCATTGGAATATGCAGCCAAACATCCAGAGCTGTTACCAATATGAATTCCATACGCTGTAGCCATTTCTTTAGAGGTTATGTTTCGAAGGTGTAATTTTGTAACATAAACTTTTATATATCACTTTATCTATTCAATTAATAAATTACTTTGAAAAATATCTTTAACAGAATTTAAAAATATTTAAAACTTGAAACTTGCAAAGCAAAAGCAAGTTGCAAAGAGTTTTTTTTTTATTTCTTATGGTCAAAGATTAGCAAATACGAAATCTAATTTTTAGTACATTTTTTCTTGCATTAGTTAAAGTGATTTTTAGTTGATGTAAATATCGCAACTTTGCATTTTAAGTTTTAACTTAGTAATTCACAAAGCCACATTTTTTTTTAAATAAAATTGACAATTAATTAATCAGTTTTTGTATCTGTTGCCGCTGTCACCCACACATCTGTTTGCCAATGTCAGGTGTCATGTCAATTGTCAATCAAATGTCAAGAAATCAAAACAACAATTTTATCATTGTTTTTATTTTCAAAATCCGCTTAAAGTTTTATTCTATTACATGTGAAAACACTTATTATATCAAACAGGCGTTGGTTCGTGGAAACGATAAACAATGTGGTTATGTAGTTTGATTGTGTTTTATATTCTTATTAATTCAACTTTTAGTACTAAAGTTGAAGATATTACCAAGCATTTAGGTACAAGGACCCCGTATAGATTCAAGTATAATAAAGATGACTCAAAAATTAAATATCCACGTAAGTAATGCAAAACATCTGTATTATCTGTTGAAAAGTGGTAACTTATTATTATTTTAATTTAGATTGCAAGGATAGTAAAATATGGATGGTAGTCCGGCATGGTACGAGATGGCCAAGCGCAAAGGATATAGTGGGTATGAACAGCGTCTTAAAGGATTTGAAACATGAAATATCCTTGCAAAATAAAATTCGAAAAGGTACGTCTTAGTAGAAACAAACAGCTATATTTTTTTCTTATTTAGTAACTTCGGTTGAAGTAGAAATATGTATTATAGGACCCTTGAATTCAGAACAGTTGGACAATTTTGAGAAGTGGTCTAACGATTTAGAGATTGAGAAGGAAAAGTTTTTGACATATGAAGGACAGAATGAAATGATACTACTGGCTGAAAGAACACAAAAAAGATTTCCGAATGCTGTTAAAAAGGAATATAATAATAATACTTTCGAGGTAAATATGGAAAATATTAATACATCTAATGCCAGTATACTTTTTGTGTCCACTTGTCGTGTTGGTAGCATTTAAAGTGTTACAGAATAAAAAAAAAAATATTTTGATTTTTAATATTTTTTACAGTTTCGTTACACAGCAACACAGAGGGCTCAGCAAAGTGCAAGATATTTTACAGTTGGATTATTTGATAAAAAAATATCACAAAAAGTTGTATTTGCTCCAGCTACAAAAATAGATATGGTTCTAAGGGTATGGTATTTTTTTAATATTAAAATAAATATTTTTTTATAAAACAATATTACAAAACTATATTAATACTACACAAATCTCTTTTGGTTTAATAAAAAATGAGTAGTAAAATATTTTTAGTGTTATTTAAAAAAATCTCGGAATAAAAATGTCACAAAAGTTTTAGTGAATATGCATGATGTAATTTTTTTTAATTGATATTAATATATTATATAAAATTATTTTTTCAGTTTTATAAACACTGTGACAAGTGGCAAAAGCAAGTTAAGAAAAATTCAAGTACTTATAAGGAACAAAAAATATTTGGCAAAAGCCATTTCATGAATAAAACTATTGAATCTGTATCTCAAAGGCTCGGTATTAATAGAAAATTGAGTTTAGGTTTGTAAAAGCCGACCGGTAGTTGATAGCTTGCTTTGCTATTTGCTGCATTTATATACTAAATTATTATTAATATTATAGTATGCACAATAAATTAAAAAATAAAAACATTGCAAATGTAAAACTGTATACTTTTTTATGTATAACTATTTTTAACTCACATTAACAAACATAATCAGTTTTTTATATTTATTTTTTATCCATTTTTGTATTATATTATTGTTAATTGACTGACATTTTTTTAAACCCTACCGGCTTCATTAAACTGAGTTCGCGAAAAAAATAGAGATTTTGCTTCGGCGTAAGAGCGTTTTTTTGCGTGACATCGGTCTAATGAAGCCAAAATGTTAGAATATGCTTTTTGCACATCCTTGCAGTCTTAGATATAATGTTATAATAAATAGAATTGATTTATGAATTTCTTATTTTATTCTTTTATTTCAGATAATGTAGTTCTAATGTATAAAATATGTGGTTACGAAACTTCATGGCGGAAAAATATCTTATCACCTTGGTGTGTTGGATTTGATCGGAATGGGGCTGAGGTAAATATAAACCGTAAATAGCCGGCAACGCATCTGGTTCCTCTGGTGTTGCAGATGTCCATGGGCCTCGATGATCACCTCGGTGTTCCCGCTGCTCGTTTGCCCCCTTTTCTTATAAAAAAAAATTAAAAAAAAAACAATAGAACTTAAAGTATATCAACAATACATACAGCCAAACCTATAATCGAGAAACCTCGCGAGAGTCGTTCTATGGTCCCGACGCGCTACCTCCATAAGCGAGAAACTCGTATTAGAGAGAAACCTGTATAATTGAGACAAATATCGTGGTCCTTTGGACTATCGCTTATCAAGTTCGACTGTAGTTTGTTTCACTCTGGTCAAATATAAATAGTTAAAAGCACAATTTTTTTCCTAAACATTGAAAAAAATCTAATATATTTTTTTTTATTTTGTGTCCAGACCTTTACCTTAGTTAGACTGTTTTCTATAACCTTATGGCTACATTAGACCGATGTCACGCAAAAACTTACGTCGAAGCAATAATTCCGTTTTTTTGCGCGAACTCGGTCTAATGAAGCCGGAGAGTTAGTGATATTGTTTCTAGTTTTGTGATATATTACTTTTTTAATATGAACGCAGTATTTGTTTTAGGTGTTGGAGTATTATATAGATTTGAAACACTATTGGTTGGACGGTTATGGGTATAATTTGACGTACCGACAAGCTTGTATGTTAATGAAGAATCTATTTGAAAGATTCAGGTAATTATTAAAATTTTAAACTATATAAACGAAACTTAGTTTATCTGTACTATCTATACTAATATTATAAAGAGGAAAGATTTAATTTTTTGTATGTATTGAAATAACTCAAAAACTAGTGAACCGATTTCAAAAACTCTTTAACCATATCAAGGCTACATTATCCTCGCGCAACGTAGGTTATTATTTTTTAATATATTTAATAATCGAACGTCGGGATTCGAACCCACGACCACTTAATCAGTCATCTATGTCAGTCTATTGCGGCTTAAGACTATTTAAGACTAGCTGTTCTTCGCGACTTTGTTTGCGCGGAATTAAAATACGTTACTCGATGATAATGTAGCTTTCCAACGGTAAAATAAGTGTTGAATCTGCTAAGTTTTTGAGTTATTTCAATAAACACAAAAATATAAAGTTTTCCTCTTTATAATATTAGTATAGATCAAAATGTTTTTTTTCTAGAAGCGATGGTCCGAATGCGACGTTCCTTTTCGCGCATTCCGGTACTTTATTAAAGTTGTTAACTTATCTACAACTGTACAAGCCGGCGCGCCCTCTCGGGGGAGATGCGCTAGACACCGGCCGGGCGTGGAGAGCCTCTGATATCGACTGTTTTGCTTCTAATCTAGCTTTTGTATTGTACAAGTAAGTTTTTTAATATTCTTTTATTCTGTTCCAACTTCGATATACTTTTTTTTGGATCTAAAATTGGTTTAAAAGTTAAAATATGTAAATGTATAAATATGGTAACCTAGGATCAAAATTCTACTTTCTGTGTACCCCACTATGGATCGATATTGTTAGTTTAAATGCAATTTTTAGACTTAGGAACATAAAAAACATTTTTTTTTATTTACTTAATCACAAGGATACCTACTTTAATCTTTGATTGATTCAATTGATTAAAAAATATACTTGCTGTTTTTAAACTATAGATAAATCATAACTAGGGTATCATAATCTAACTTTTTAATTATAAAAATTAAAGCATAAGTGTAACGTTCCAGTTATAGAGGTATATTATGGCTCAATCATCACTTCACTACGTCTATAATCGTACCTAACGCGCACCGCCTCTCGCCGCTTCGGGCCATGACGTCTGCCACAACTGTCAGGCGTGATGCTCGAGACATCCATAGACAATCAGACTATAGCCAATTCATTACAATAATACTAATGTATGTTATTGTCAACAGATGTGATGATGGTGATCATGTATTAACACTCCATCAGGAACGTATCATCAAACTGCCGATGTGTGAGTCCGAGCTGTGTCCACTCACAACTTTATGGGAATATTTCAAAGACTCTATAAACCAATGCGATATAGGAGATATGTGTACATTGCAATAGCATTTTAGTAGAAATTAGATTATTATGTAAATGTTGAAAATACCTTTTATTATGTGGAACCCAGTGTTTTGGTTATAGCTTAAAACTTTAGTGATATTACATTATTGTAAACCAGTTTTGAAAACAGTTTATTGAAGCGATTGTTTGACATTTTTTGTTAAAATAAATTGTAGTATTTATTGTTTAATAAAGTTGTTTTATTTTATCATACCGTTTTTATTTATGTTTGCTAAATGCTAAAAAGAAATTAATAGTATTACGTATGCCGAACACTTCAGAAAAGAGAATCGTAAGGTTGTAATTTTTTTTATAAGAGAAGGGGGCAAACGAGCGGCGTGAACACCGAGGTGGTCAACTACGCCCGTGGACATTCAACAAGGAACTTAGGAAGGAAGGAGATAGGCTCGACAACAAAAGTTGTTAGTGTTATCGTTAACTTTTGTTTTTACTTCAATCCAGTGTAAAAAAATATAAAAGAGCAGCATTTTTTTTTTAGATTTCTTGTCGGAGGCCAAGGCCCACTTCTGGTCATCGTGTCACCCTAGTTAGTTTTTTTTATTTCTTCTACTCAAGTTTTTAATTCATAACATGTTAACATTTTATCCACGAAAATAATATAACAAAGATTTTACATTCAAAAACATATTAGTCGCCGAAGTTTAACAATTTATCTTCACTCGCTATAAAACACGACAGTTTCTATTCAATGCTACTTTGTATTTTGTCATTGGGGAAAACGTGGTCGTCGAAAATCGTAAAATACTTTTAACATATTCAGGCAAGTTGGAAAACGTAGCAAAATTTTCTAACGTCGACCGGAAATTATTTATTTTCCTTACAGTCACTCGAGCACAATTTTAATATCCGTTTTATAAGATTTTTACGAATTTAAATTATGTTACGTATTTGGCAAGATTTTTTCTTAGAAGTAGGTAATGTGGACACTGTCTCGTTCAAGCAATTACCGAAAGGTTCGGGACCATATCCGTTTAGGGTCATGTCATTTTTACGCATCGGTGCTAATCTATATTGTACTAAGGCTTAGGCAGTTCAAAGTTCACGGCTCTTTGTAGCGGATATCATTTAACGGATCACTGTTCCTACGCATTTAATAGATATTGATATTATAGAAATAAAGGCAAAGTACGGTAATACAATCGAGGTAGAATGCGAAAGTTTGAATATATGGATGTTTCTTTGAAGGTAGGTATCTCCAGAACGCTGAACGGATTTTGATGAAAGCACAGATGTGAAGTTCCTCGAGGGATTTCCTGCCACGCACAGCCGCGCTGTGGAATGGTCTGTCCTCGGTGGTATTTCCGAACCAGTACGACTTAGGGTTCTTCAAGAAGCGAGCGAGCTTTTTAAAACGCCGGTAAAGCATTTGCAGTTCCTCTGGTGTTGCGAATGTCCATGGGCGTTGTTGACCACCTCGGTGTTCACGCCGCTCTTTTGCCCCTTCCCTTATTAAAAATAAAACGTTTATTTTTTAATTTCGTGCCAACGGAATCTCGAGCGTCAGCTAATACGATGTTTAAAGCAAAACCAGTCAGTAATTTCGGATTTCTCTTTTTTTATCATGCCTAACGCATGACCTGTAAAACATTGTCATAGCTAGAAGACTCAACATTTATTTTTTATTATGATTGTCCATCGTTTCAAGAATCTCACAAAATATACCATTTTTATATACTGAAAAAGACTGAGGAATTCGGCTTTTCCAATCTAACATTTGGTATAAGCGACATGTCAAGCGGTTCATTCCGCGTTCAGAACATAAATAGTTGAACTTTGCACAACACAGCGGCTTTCTAACGAGGGCTTTTGTCTCTACGAGGCTCCACAAACAAATATAACACTTATTAGAAACTAGCAAGGTTCAGTTTGCTTCGCATGAATCATTTTCCACATCGTTTCCGTTAGATACAAAAAAACCGTAAAAGATGTAGTTAGATGTTCATCGGTATATACGTTAGTTCACAGCCAGACAAAGAACCCATTTATAGGTTTCTCTTGACCTTAATCTGAAGTTTTTTGCAGCTAATAAATTATATCTGAAATATTATAAATGACTGACTATCACAGAAAGGCCTGTCCTGCCTGGCCGTCTAGACAAAGTACACTTTTTCTAGGGGGCTAGATGGTATTTGAGATGCTAGATGTGTCTCAAATCACAACATAGTGTCGGAAGCAGTGATCTATCTAAGTAGGAATGCATTGAAACGATACTTTGTATTTTATACATAACGATATAAAAATGTCGCGGACAGAAACGATAAAATTTTATAAGCTTTTGTTACATTGATATTTCATATATGTGGCAATAGAAAGTGTTTCTGTTTCATAGATTTTTTTTCCTTAAAAAAAAAAATATAACATCACAGTTTTAAAAGCTCCTCGTTACATATTTAGGCTCAGTTTCATAGGCTTCGGACATAAGTCCTTATATTTACGATTTCTTGTTGGGTTAGAATTGGTTAGGTTAGAATTTTCTAGCTCGTGATTCGACTGTTTTGTATAATAAGCTACGGATGTAATTTCACACTTCGACGCTTTTCGGCTTGATTGAAATGAAAAGATCCGTTTATATCCGAACAAGGGGGGGTTCGCGTGAATTTGTTAATGTCATCAAGCCTTTGTACTGAGGTAACAACTAGGTCAAGGAGAAGTGTAATAAAATTGGCTATCATCGTCCTATTTATTTGAAAATGATAGGTTAAGCATTGAGACAAAAAAACGTAGCAAGAAAAGCGTTAGATCCTGATATAAAAATAAATGTTTCTACTTATGCTTGTGATATTTACTAATAATAGAACTAGTCTGTATTGTGGTTACAATAGAAGTGAATTAACTACATAATATACATATACAGTACTATATACAGCATTTTTTTTCGCGTAGTATAGTCAGAAATACATATTTCGTTTAACTTTTAATTGGCTCGTGTGATTGCAAACTTCGAACTGTGTTTGGCAGTTTAAATATCGTTCGCTTTATAGAGAACCTAGTTTTGCACATATTTTGCTTGGTTCTAATTTAATAAACTCACGTTATAAAATAAAAAGCATTCCATATAAAAAGTAAGAATTGTTTTCTAGAAAGCTTTGGTCCTAAGCATGGCCTGCGTAAAAATCTCAAGTTCCCGCTTTTTCTCGTAATTTAAATGGGCTGCCTAACGGTTTTTCCTACGTTTACTATAAAATCCATGATATTCTTCATAACTAGTTGAGCGATTCCATTCATTGAGCTAACAAAGATAACAATGAGTGTTACAATAAAGTGTAATTAGGTCAGGTACGAGTTTAATTTGGTAAATAAACGCGGGAAAACGCCACGTGTGACTTTTTATCGCCCATTAATATAATAACCGTTCAAAATGAACGTTATTTCATCGGTAATCACAGTAAAGATTAAAAATTGTAGGTGAAATTATTACTCTGTTAAAGTATTATAAACTAAAAATTAAAACTTACGTCTGCATTTAGTGTAATTTAAATATAAAAAATGAATAATGTGTTCTCGTAGAGCGGCGGTTACCAACGTTTTCTTCGTCAGTGACCTTTTAAATGAGTTTTGTTAGCAGGGAGTGCCATGTACGGTATAATAAACTGTAATTATCAAACTGAAACTTATGTTAAATATTCAATAGGAAAATGCATAAAAATAAATACCTTAAATATTTTATATTAACGGTTAATTGTCCGCTAAAAATTGTTTCGAGGATCATATTTTGGCAACTACGGATTACTGTCAGGAACCAATGTCGCAGGGGTATGCTTGTTTTGTTTTGTTCGGCACATTGTACGGTTAGCAAAATAGATTGATAATTATATCCAATCCCTTGATAAAAGTAACTAATAGTTGGCAGGCCGTAGACAAGAGTTATGGTGTCACAATGTTGGCAATGCTGCACGGGCAATCTGCCATGCAGGGGTTCAATGACATTTTGTGCGTAACCTAGCCTAATTTTTATTTGTTTGTTTATTTATAAGCATTGCATTTATAAATAATATTAATAAAAAAATCTTAAAGAAATAAACCATTCAAAGTGAACTTATCGGTAGTACTAAGTTCATTTTAAGTTATTGCAAACACAACTTTTTTAATAAACTTTTTAAGCTTTAAGTTGCCACTGAGAAAGGGCCATATGAATATAAAAGATTTGTTAGTGTTTTGGGACTAAACAATTGTTAAAAAATTATTTCTTCATACGAAGGAGTAATACTTTAATAACTTTGAAAGTATAATCGTACAATGTTTTATTTAACTTAGAAAGAGTTTTAAGCGTTGCGTTGAAACTAACTCTAAAAAGAAAACTTTATTTTCTTAAGACGTTCGGCTTCTGCTAAATACGTACACTTGTAAGTTGTTACTCGACCATTTAACTTCAAGTACTTAAAGTAACATAGTTTACGTAATTTCTACTAATCGTATTTGTTTTATATATCAAATGATCAACAATTTAAAAATTGACCACAAGATATTTTTTTTATTATCCTGAATTTTAAAGATTTAAGGGACTAATACTGAATGCGATAAAGTCTCAAATAGCATTGCCTATAAAATACGTCACTGTAGGATTTTATGTCAATAATTCTTTAAAAAATAAAAATAAATGTATCGAAAAAGGATAACAGCAAACATATCAATGTAAACACACGCAGGTGCGTACTCAAAAATAAACGGGTACGCAATTTGGCGCCGGATTCAACGATACAATAGCCAACAATTTTGACCGCTTCACAAAGGAACGAGTTAATCTATTTCATTTCGTATTCTCTTTTATATTTCGTCATTCGATTACGTCAATTGAAAAATGAAAAATAAATCAAAGAGAATCACCAGACGCCGGTTGTAAATACCTTCATTTCTTGATAATGGAAAAGTTTCGCGATATCCACGTTGTTTAATGGCTCGCTACTGTTTCCAGTCGTTGAGTTTAATGCCTAGGGAATTTCATTACAGAATGGAGATGTCAATGTTAACGCTCTTAGATTTAGATTGTACCTAATGGAAGTTAATACAATTTTATTTGATTGGGGAGAATCTGTTATTCATTTGTCTTTACAAACAATTGAAACACTTAAATGGTGTGCTATTTCGTGTTCGATATAAGATTAAAGCTATAATGATATCAAGCTTTTGAGCTTTTGTGAAATAAAATCTTACAAATATAGCAAAGTTTCCTTCACCACCACGCATTACGTCATATCTGATTTTAAGATATAACGGATTACAGTCTTGTCTAAAGTTTCCTGCGCTGTACAAACACAAATACAGGAAATTGGTTTATTTAAGTTCGCGAAGGCGTTCTGTAAGCGAATTTCGCTCGGCTTTGACTATCGTAAATTAAGGAATTTGGACGGAAAAAATGTTTACAGACACAGTGGTATGGTTAACATTATTCATCCAATAAAAATCCGATCTGGTAAGCGTCTGACGATATTTATGTTTCGACTGATTAATGGCATCATTGTTACAGGGTCGGTTGTTATGGAGGCACGGGAGCGTTGCTTCTTGCTTAGTCCGCTTTAACGTCTCTTTTACGGCCGAAGTAAATAAGGCGTAAGATCATTATGCAGTCGCGTTAATTCTGACTGCAGTGTATCCCCGCCGGTCTCGGCCGTCACGCGCACACGCATATTGTCGTCTCTACTTGTTCGGTAGATGGATTCGTGGTTTTACTAACTCAGTTTGACTATCGTGTGACAGGTGTGTTTTATTTTAACAATAGTTAAGTATTTAGTTTTTATTTTTATATAGTTCAAGTGGTATATTATGATCTATTCTCTATCGAACAAAGTTTTATAAAGAATATATTATAAAATTAAGTTTTAGCAACGTCAGTGTTTTGAATGTGGTATAAAAGATTATCGTTAAGTTTGAGTAAAGCTGTTACGCTATTTAACGATATCGTAAAGCGTATCAAAGTTTTTAAAAGCTATTAAAATATATTTTTATAGCTGTACAAAAAATATTACACGAAATTATCTGTGGTAATTAAAAAAGAGTATTATAATTAAGAGTAATAATTATTCTTAACGACGAGTTTTTATAAATAGTTTGATTAAATATTTTTTTCTAAGTTTTTGGATAATATTTCAATTTAATAGTTGTTTTTTTAATAATTGTTTTTTTTCAGAATAATGAATTTAAAATTGAATAACGAAGTTCGTGGATCTGTCAGTCTATTACCAGCCCCACCAGTGTCATCTATTAAGGTGAGTGCATTTTTTTAGCAAAACAAATTGTCGAAGCGAATTTCTGAGGTAATCTGGATTCTATAACCAACAACTCATTCAACGAACAGATTAGTAGACGTTGTTTTATTTTCTTTTACGAATGAAAAGATTTAATAGGTGTCGAAAATTTAGTTTAGATAGCATGCACATGCGAAAAGATATTGAAAACATTTGGATATTTGAAAAAATAGAAATTTTTAACTGTAAAATTTAAAGGAACAGAATATGAAAGTATCCAATATCCAAAGAAAGACGTGTCTAGAAATAAAAGTAAATAAATAAAAAGTTTCCAAGTTACACGTAGTTCAAGACAGCGAATAATATTTTAAAAATGTATAAGTAATAATTATTTATTTATTACAACACTTTGCTTGCTCCATTTGTCTTGTTTGATTTTAAGTTCAAGTTCAAGAAAAGTTTTATTTTATTAATATATCATATCTCTAAATACACAAAACTTTCTAGCGGAAAATATAGGTTAGAATCTTACTAACTTCCATAGAAATACCAATCACCCTCATAGACAGACTCGCTATAGCGTACATACATCTATATATATAAAAGAGTAGAGGGGTTTCTTAAAATCAGCGCACAGCCAAAACTACTAAGTCTAGAGACTTGAAATTTTGTACAGAGGTTACTGTTACTACGTAGATGAGCACTAAGAAAGGATTTTGAGAAATTCGACCCCTAAGGGTCCATAATGGGGGTCCAAATGGAGAGAAATTATTCCTTTGTTAGAATTGCATGAAAATTAGAGTGAGTGCTCCTTAGCATGAACAAATAAGT
>QDHC01002701.1:572050-590015 GCA_013186455.1 Papilio dardanus tibullus | reverse complement strand
GTTAAAATAAGATGAAAAGCTTTGTTTCCAACTTCCAAACTTCAAGCGGACGAAGTCGCTGGCGACCGCTAGTTAGTAATAAATTATCGACGCACGCAATCTAATTGCAAAAACTTAATAAAGTAATTCAGACACGTGTTAAAACTTCACACCTACTCATTCTAATTTCCATTCGTACAGAATACTTTTAGTTAAATATTCTCTTTTCTCAGTAAAGGCACGTCTCTCGTATCGAGCGAGCATACGTCGATTTTATTCGTTATTTTTTTATTATTGGAATAAATTCAAAGTTTTAAGAAGTCTCTAAGTTTTGCCTTGTGCCGAGCAATGATGTTTACATATGTACGTATATTTAGACCTGAAACTGAAGATTTTTTTCTTAAATATTATGTGAGTAATATAATTAATATTCACAATTCGCTTATTAATCAAAATTCTTGTGTATTTGTAATGCTAGATTAACTAATCAGCCTTTCTAAAAGAAAAACTACTTTCATTTTTTTGGCTCAGTACTAAAAATAGGTGTTATGTTTCTACTGAGGAATGACGTAGCTATCTTAAGACAGAATTAACGTAAGCGCTTAGATTAAAAAAAACCGTTATATTCAAGTGTGATCTGCAAATTGTGTTTTTTAGACTCATAATATGATAATTTAGGTCCTATAGATATTTGTCGCGGACCTTAAACAATGCCCGCGACCCCGCCGTAATACGTGTGAGGGCCGTCAGGTTTTAGTGGGTATTACGGTCAACTTCTGTGTCCGGCGAGTCCCACACTCCCTACGCCATTGCGCGCCCGGCGTAGGGGTGCGTAAATGCATTTCTAATATAATGCGATTGACGTCAACAACCTGTCCTTGTTCCTATGGAGGCACTTCATACTTCTCTATCAGCAATCTTTATCTGAATTCATCTTTTCCTGCATATTTCACACAATTTATACATAGTTTATTTGGCCTTTGTATCCATCCACGTTCAATTTCATTACTTTCTTTTGGTGTATAAACGCATCAGCCCAGATTACAGAAGAGGCGACTGCCCGATGCACCGCTGTGAGCTAGTCGCGTTCATTAATCTTACTAATTAGTGCTTGTTTATTGCTAGATGCATCACTTACGCACAAAGACGCCTACGCATTTGAATTTATTTGCGTCTGTCTGTGACCGACTTTATTAAAACACTGACAGGCATTTGAGATGTAAGAGATGTAATTAGTTTTACTATTCTATTTCATCAACTGCACTCATAACTAACTATCCTGGTGCGAACAAGGCTTTACAGGGCCGGGCGAAACACTAAGCAGCGGAAAATTTACTCATAACTATCAACACTGAGACTGCTTGACAATGTGACATTTCACATTGAACTTGTGATATAGCTGATTCTTTAAAATACAATACATCTAAAAATACTTATTTAAAGTGTTAAAGTAAAGTTGATCGGTTACTCCTTGCTAAAGACCGATCAACAGTAGTAAAGGTGCCACTTACTTACTTCTAGAATGTTAGGAATAGCAAAATATAGTACTTACTTGCTTCTAGAATGTTAGGAATAGCAAAATATAGTACCTACAGTCAATAAGATACGAGTATAGTAACGTTTAGCTTCCCTTAAAACTTATCATGGCGTTTTATTAAAAAACCATACTATAATTAATTTTGTCTTGTTTCAGGAGGAACGTCGTCGTACTGGTCGTTACATAGCCATCCTAGTTGGTATATCTTTGTTGATATTGGCCATCTACCATGCGTGGGTGCGTCGTATCCCCGTGGTGGCCAGTCTCGTCGTGCCTGCGCTCATTATGTTTGTCTACGTCGGATGGGTGCTTTATACTGCCTCGAGGGATAAACATAAGGTAAACGATTTTGTTACTTATTTGGTACATTAATCAAAAATCGTAGATCGGGGTAAATATGGTAGACGATGAGAGAGATCTTTACACAGTTCTTTGAGATCAATCTTTGATTTCAATATCTTCAAGAAAAAATCTCACATTAATTCTACCTAATTACTAATGCAAATTTGTTGTCTTGTATACGCAAGGTACTCTACTAGCCATTTTTGGTATGAAAACTCATAATAAGCCTGATTCATCATGAAAATAATGACTTCAAAACTGTTTAACCGGTTTACTTCATATCTTGACATAATATGCTAACAGATTGTTTATAAAGTGTAAGAACGATGGTCTTGACTTTGTATATTTTAACGTTATAACCTGGAGTACTTTGTAAACAGTCCGTCACAGACGGAGCGTCAATCTACACCTCGGCTTGCAGATGTTTACACGAGTCTACATACCCCAGTGCGCTGACTCACTGTTTATATGAATTACAAACCATACCTGTGTACATTTTTGATCAAAAAATGTATAATAAACATCCTAATATTTACGATCGACCTTTTTGTAAGATGTGAGGATCATTAAAAATGTGTTATAATTTTTCAGGGATATTTATTCTTTGATGTCTTTGGAAGGTTAGTGCGTTATTTCTATATTATAGGTTGTTAATGTTTTTATAGTTGTCAATAACTTAGCTGGAACTTTAATAAGAGTATCACACTTTGAGTCATTAAGTTAGAACGTAAAGAAGTCCTTTAAAGTAAAATTACCACGAGAAATCAACACTAGACGACTGTTCAACTAATTATTAAGCAATTAAAGAGTGTAGTTATCTATGTCTTTTGTGCTTAATATGTCCTTTTTCCTCTGTAATCGTCTCTAACGATATAGTCAAGTAATTTAAAAAGTAGGTTAAATTTATGATGAAATATTAAAAATTTATAGCGTCACTAAAGTATGTGTTTATTGCTTGAACTTTAAAATTTTACTATTACCGTATATAAGGTCGTAAAACTTGTTCATTGGAGATATTTTTCATATAAAGAGAAAATGAAGTACAACTCTTCCGGATTTAATTAAAGTGGGATGCGGTCTTGTGAGTTGCAGATTACTGCAAACAATATATTGTTATGAATTGGTTTTAATGTTAATAAACTTTTGGTTTAAAATGATTTTCGATATTATTGATGTTTGAATTATTTGGATTTTACAACCCACAGTGGTGATTTTGTAACGAAAATTTGAGTGCGTACAACGGAGCTTTTATTGTCGCACTCACAATCGATAATTAGTCGCTAAGAGAGCGGATTAGTGTTGGTTTTTATAAGTACATAATCTACACTTAACCAATTTGATATCGGCAAATATTGGCTATTCAATTATTCATCAGTATTTAGTATTGAATTATGCAAAATTAAATTTTCTAAAAAGTTTTTTGCATGTTGCAAATATCTACTAGACGCGACGAGAATAAAAATGAACAATTTAAAAAGCCATTTTTTCGTAGTTAAGAAATAATATACATAAATGTGATGATCATTTTATTGTGTTATTTGTAATGTTTATTACGCGAGTCGAGCCAACATAATAATTGTTTTTCATATCCTTTGAGGCCTTTTCTTGATCATAAGTCTCGCTTAATATTTTGGCCGCTCACTAAACGGTCGTGGGGTAACCGATTTCACACTGATTTGCTACTGGTCAACATAAATTGTTCGTTTCCTGTTTACATCTATTAAAGTCGGAAAAAGTTAAATTTTTCAATATGTATTGAATATATCGAAATATGATTTATACTAATAAAAAAAAATACGCCCGCTACTCCGTTTGCGCGAAACTAAAAAAACATAGTATAACTTATGGGTTCTTCCAAACTATGTTGTATCTGTGCAAAATTTCATAGCGATCCGTTGAACCGTTTCGGAGATACCTTTAAACAGACTTTCTTCCCTCCATCCATTTATCGTAACTTTCACATTTGTAATATTAGTAAAAGTAATAGTAACTAGTAAAGTAAAGTAAAATACTAATGCCCGTTTTTACCAACGAACCCCTAACCGTAACTAGTAAAGAAAGATACATTAGTATCCCTTTAAACTTTCGTGATTTTTACTAATATATTGTTTGTAAGAAACGGGATTCTTACCACGATTTAGCTGTTTGAGCTCCCGATATTTCGGCACAGTTGCATGCGCCATGGTCACGGGCTGACAGCCCTCAGCCCTCAGGGAGCTCAAACAGCTAAATCGTGGTAAGAATCCCGTTTCTTACGAACAATACATTAGTAACCCGTTTTCACCAACGAACCCCTAAAGTACTTTTAGATAGGTGTTTTTTTGCTTAAGGCTCTCCCTAAATGTAACTCATATCTAAATTGATTTGATATCTAAAGTGACACTTAACTGTTGGTGAAAACCAAAGTAGTGTTAGGTGACATTAAAATGCATTAACCCTTCCCATTCCGGGCGCGCAACAAATGACTAAACGCCAAAAGCCGGGCGTTTCGGACGTCACCCGGCGCGTTCGGCATTTGTTTCGGTTTTTTGTATATACAGGTGACTTGTATTTGGGTTTAAGAGGTTTAGGTTACTGTTCCAGCTAGCCAACGATATGGTTGATAGGAAGAAATATAAACAAAAACGATATGACTTTTGTTCTTTTTTATATATGTCTTTGTTCGGAAGGAATTTTGCAAAAACTATAACTACCTATGTAACTACTATTAAGGGTTATCTAAAATTTAGGGATTGTTTGTGAAAACGGCCATTAGTCGAAAGAAACTTGCACCTAGTTTGTTTTAAAACTATTGTTTTTTTATTTTATTGAAAGGAACTTTATATGGCTTGATTTGTTATACCTATAGTGAATATTTATTTGAGTTTAAATGGGAACGTAGCTGGGAAATAGATGCAGTATTTTTGTAAAAACGTTCTGTGTGCTGACGAAACAACCGCGTAGAAATGTTTGCAGCGCTGAATGATTTTTCCTAACACAAATAAACGTAATAGTTGAAGCGCGAAACGCTACGTGTTTCCGGAACCATATAGTCCAAGAGCCAGTGAACGTTAGACTTCATTGTGAAAACATAGTATTTTACCCATCAATTTGAAACGAGACCGAACGTAATATATATGCTAAAAAAACGAACTATACCTATAGTTAGTAATTAAAAATGGCTGCACTGTTATTAAGATTTGGTAACGGTACTGACCAGTTTCGAGCCTGTCGGAGGCTCTTCTTCAGGGATGAGTGGGACTTGTATTATCTCGCGGTCGCGGCCCGTCTCGCACTCCACTAACATGACTGCAGCCATTCAATTTACTAATAATAATGTCACACGGAAGTTTAAACAGTGAAATATAGCTATTGTTAGTAACTGTTATTGGGCTTGCTTTGACTAAAACGCGTGGAAAAGGCGCCTTAAATTACTGAAATCTCAAAAATGTATTTTAAATCTACAGGATGTTGCTTTCCCAAGTGCTTAATTACTAACAATTCGTTACTTCTTGATATATTCATAGAACAAACTTCAATAAGTCTTAAGTTTTCTTTTCGGAACGTGCTCTTGTGCTATCTGTAGTGAAAACGTCCAATCGAATCGTAAAGTTATTGCAAGAAACTTCAAACTACTAGCACGGAGAGTAGTTGGTTAGTTCATTATGTAAACAGTACCGGATAACTACGACCGTATTTTAACTAAACCAAAAACATGTAAATACCCAACATCTGAATAAATATATAAATAATTGAATGGATAGTAAATAATCAGGTCAGGGTAGACGGTGATAGCCAATAGTTTCATATGGCCAATTACTATAGAGTATAGACGTTTTAAAGCAAAGTGTGTTACTGAAGTCAACGAAGTGTTTGAGTTTTTATTATTTCTTAGATCTTTAAGGGGAGCACCTACCGCAAAAGAGTAAAGAGTTTAGCGGGAGCTGGACGGCCCCATTTTCCACTTTCATACGAAACTGCATACTTGTGTCCCCACCAACAAATAGAAAAGAGATGTCAGAAAGAGCCGAAATGTTCTAGAGAGCCGAGCTGAGTCCGTATCCTGTGTCCGATAGCTGCGTTATGCTTGCTTAGCTCAGCTTATTGCTGGTGGGGACGCAAGCAAGAATAAGGCCGCTCAACTCACCATATTCCATGCACTACTCTTTTGCGGAGGGCGCTCGGCTTTAATATTTTCTTCCTTTCCTTTTCCTTCTGCATCTTTATTTTCGAATCACGAAAATTTAATTTTTGTAAATACCTTTAAAAGTTACTGAATTCATTTATTTTTTTAATTTATTGTCTTTTACTTACTCAAAAGCAACTTTGTGCTTTTGACAGTAAATATACGTTTATAATTTTTTTGAACGAAATTCGCTTTGTGCATTTTCATTTTGTTTTGGTCAGCGTTTGATCGTGTGCTTTACAAAGCAAGTGGTAATTATGAAAACCACTTTGAACGCTTGTTGTTTTGTTATAAAAGTAGAGCCATATATTATTGCGTATACAGATTTATTAAAACCGACAAATACGAAATTTTTGTAATATTTGCGGTAGAATTTAAGACTTGGAAGTTTTATATTTGACAATTTCACATCTCCTTCATTTGAAATTAACTTATGGCTTTCCCTTCAAAATATTATATTACGTGTATTAAAGTTAAAAAGAAAAATGTGGCTTTTTTATGGAGTAATATCAATTTTCTCTTATAACAAAAATTAACTAGAACTTCAGCCTTTAGTTTCTTAATTTTGATTAAATAACTCACTGTGATAATAAATTGCTGGGAATCCAATATAAATCAGAGTAATATCAGAGGTCTAGAATAGGCGGAACAGTTTGATATTACAGGAATTCAATACAATTCCAATTTAGCATTCTATCAGTGTTACATCGGAACCTGGCAACACTGTGCAACAATGTCTGTTCATTTGTTTCAACTATGTTACGCTGAAATGTGTTACTAATGAGATTATTGCATACTAGCTTGTGTCGGCGACTTTATCCGCGTAGGATTACTTTTTGTTAATAATAGTAATCTTTTTTTTCAATGATTTTAGTCACCGATTTTAAAAATAGATTGAAGAAACTTCCTGAAACCTTCACAAAATGAAAGACTTATAAGAAAAGTTTTATGAAGATTTCGCTTTGATATTATGAATGTATGAACAAAACTCGTAAAGATTCGTTTGAATGTGTTGTCAATTTAATTCTTCCATCACACAGCCATGTTTACAATACCAGGGTTATGAAATTCGTAAACGTGTTATTTTGCCGTGAAGTTATGAAATGTATTCGCAAGCGCCCTCGCCCTCGATAAACGAAATATTGTTCGAAAACAGAGTAAAGATGTATAAGTGATAAATTGAGTGATACATGCGGATTACCCAAAGTATATTGGCTACTAAGAGATTCGATAGCGAACAAAAATGTATGGAACTGATAATGACACACCTCGGACGTGACAAGCATATAGCTTATCGAATCTCATTGTCAGTTTAGTACATTTTTGTCAATTCCATCAGCAATATCGCTAATCGGAAAGTAATTTGAGTAGCCTGCCGAATCGGAATATCAAAGTATTTTACTAAAATGTTCTGAAAAATATTTAATACTATATTTTTACTTTCAGTAACTTAAATTCCCGTACAATTTCACAATTTAGTTCTACTATCAAATATTTTCTCAACCACAGTAGATACGTGACGTATTTAGAGGTTATAACCACGTCAAGGTGATGGTAATAAACTCGAAAGAATGTCGATTGTTTTAATTTCCGAGTTACGGCAACTTTACTTAGAAATGAATTATCAGACTTGTTGAAAATTTTTACGATTCGCTCGTTCGATATGTATTTTATTACGATCAAATCAACCGCAACGTTTATTTTAATGTAACGTAAACTTTAAATCAATTCCTTATATCATCTTTTGTATTTTATTTCATATTTGTTTATTACAATATTTCGCTTTATGATAAATCTTAAGGCTCATTTATAAAGGTTTTATTTTTAAATATTTGTGTGGTTAATGTCAAACGGTTTTCTCCCTTTAGTGAATATATTATTTTCTATTCATTTTAAATATTCAATAAAACAAGACCCCGATTGTTTTGTAATTTTACACAAGGAACGATTTGTAATAAAATAATTTCATGAACAATATTTCGAGTTTGAAGACGTTGTCTGAATTATTTTACGACGCTTTTACGATTTCATACTTAAAGTACCAATTGTGTACCGCGTTCAGTTTATATCGATAGCTGACTGTCTGTTTCCCGCCATTATGTCTCTACCAGCAGTTAAAAACTAATTCATTTTGAGGAAATTACTCGACACGTTTTATATCTTTACGCAGTTTGCTATATTTCTCTCTAGTTTAATATAGCATTTTTCAATTGCAATGATTTTTAAAAATATTTCGATACATGCTCTATGATTAATTAAAAAATAATGTTGGCCTGAGCTAGTTTTCTTGTGAACCATTTGGTGAACAGAGAGGTTAAGTTGCCTTAAAACACTTTGTACAAAACTTGCCTACAAATATTTTGTCTCAGATGCTTTGGCAAAGGTTAGGGTTTTTTTCTAGTTGCCTAAATTTTATGGTTAAATTGACCAATAGAAGTTCCACGACTAAAGTCTGATAACAGTCTCTACCATTGTTCGTGACTATATTTGTTACTCTAAAATTATAAGTCAAGATGAAACTGAGGACACTAAATTTAGTTCTTTTATAAATTACTAATAATTATATTATTTCTTTTCCAGTTCTTTCAATTCCATGATGCAGAAGCTGCCTTGACAACCGGCACTGAAGTAAACGAAGATGGACGTGTTTCTCAACTATCAAATAATAATTTAGAAGAATTAGTGATATCCAGCAAGGAAAGTTCAAAAGTTAACTCACCACGAGGTTCGATACGTAAGGATTGGTCAAGAACACCATCTTCTCACGTAAAAGAAAGGAAATGTAAACCTGTGGAAAAGAGTGTTAACTTCATAAAGCCAATAATATTAGTCAATGACAAACCACCAGAAGATTTAGACCAAAAGTGGACGCATATAGTGGAGAATTTAACGAATAACGACAAATTAAAAGGATTTTCAACACGGAGACGGTATAAACGAAAATTTTGTCGAAGAAGACGAAATGCTGCTTTTAAAAGATCTTATAGCATTGGATGAAAGTAAACTTGTATGAGAAATTGTTAAAGATAAGTGAATGACTGCTTAATAATTAGTGATAGATGAAGTTGCTATCCGTGTTTACTTTACTGCCATTTTATGCTGTAAGATTATGTTATTAAGTACTTAGGACTTATAGTTAAAACTTGTACGAATAGAAACGAGAACATTTACTACACACCAGTAATAAAACAACAGTACATGCTATAGTAGTTTAGAGTAGTTCGACCCATGATGGACTCCATTTTTCCGCAACTCCAGCGCGTATTTTGCTTGACTTCACACATATCTTTGAATTTCTTGTGATATGTGTAGGTTGCATTTGTAAAGACACAATAGAATAGGAGATTTTTGTATTTAAAAGTCTTGTTTAAACAAATCTACATTGATGAATTTGTCAGCTAGCGGTGGATATTAAGGTGCATAATGTCTGGTAGTATCCAACAGGGCAGTTACCCGAATTATCTTTCGACTGGTGAAATCGCTGATGGGATCGACTAAAATGTATGAAACTGGTAATAACATTCGATAAGTCCTGAGTTTGGGACGTGTGAGATATCGGTCATTGTTAGTTCCATACATTTTTGATGTTCTATCGAATCGCTTTGTAGCGCATGTAGTTTGGATAAACCCCCAGTATTGTTATTAGAGTGGTTGAATGCAGCAAAGACTTAATTCTGATCTGACGTTAAATGAGTTTTCATTCGTATTTCGTAATTTATTTAGTTACAGTTAATTATATTGTCCTTTGTGTTGTTCATGAACTTACTTTTTCTTGGCATCTTGTTCTTTCTCATCTCAATTGTAATAATCCTTCATATTTATTTCGATCCGAATGTGGCTTCGAAGTTTGTGTAAATTATTTCATTAAGTTTGGCGTACTTTATTAAATTGTAATTAGTAATCGCCAGCTAAATATATCCAATCAGGGTATTGGTGCGATATTTTATTTCTTTTCTCATCTAAGCCATATGGCCGAGTTAGGTATAGAAATAAATTCGAGGTTGTAATAATAAGGCAAAGGGCAACGTCGAGAACATTCTAATTTATGAGCTCACTACAAAAATAAAGAAAGAATACATTTCGTATATTGAAGCGTTACTCTTTTTTTCTACAGATCTTTGTAATTTACGCCTACATACCTATTTTTGTTACTAGATAATACTGTTCAGGAGCTTATTTTCAAAAGTGGACAAAAGAAAGCAGCTCTTTTGTATGCCATACACAAATATTGTTTTCTCAAATCGGCATAAACGGAGTTGACCACTCTTGAAAATAAGCTCCCGAGTTAGTTTAAAAATGTATTTAAAAAACCGTTGCAATTTTCTATAGTAACTAATGATTAATTTCTTCATTAAATCAAGCATCGATTTTTTGTTTTTTTATCGTTCTAATTTCAAACAGGGTTTCAATGAACCGTTGTTAAATTTCTAACTTTTAAATTCGTTAATCACACATTTGGCAAAGTACTGTAAAACCAAAATGTGTAAATATTTACACACACCGCTCGTGTATTTAAGGCACCTACAAAAATGTTTACATTGGAATCAATTAACAGAGATAATTTCAGTTTACAAGATCTACAAAACTAAGTGTTTTTTTAAACATTAAATTGTCAAAACGACACTATAAGCGTTAAAAACTTCCCTTATTATTTAGTTCGTATAAGCTTGTCCTAAGATTTTCCCATTTACTTTAAGATTCTATCTATACTAATATTATAAAGAGAGAAACTTAGTATTTTTGTATGTATTGAAATAGCTCTAGAACTAGTGGGCCGATTTCAAAAATTCTTTCACCATTAGAAAGCTACATTATTGTCGAATAACATAAACTATATTATTTAATTCCACGCGGACGAAGTCGCGCACAAAAGCTTGTAACATAATAAAATAATAAGTTTTAGAAATACATAAAATGTACTTCATTCGAGCAATCATTATATTAAATGAATAAAACTAAGCATACCTATTTAAAACGAGCGCTTTATATTCTCTTTTAACTGGATAGAAACACTTAAGTATTAATTTACTTCAGGAACTTAACTTGAACTATTTATGCGAGTAACTTAAATTCACTTATTTCTTTACTTAATAACGAATGTGAAAATAAATTGCATAAAGTTAAAGTTAAGTCTTAAGTTTAAGGAATGCCTTAACAATAACGAACTTGCAGGAAACATATCATAAAGTTTGTTAAAGAAATACATCATTTTAAAAATACTTTTCGAAGTATTTCTTGGGAAAGGTTAACAAATAAATAAAACTCCACGCGATATTTAATTTACGAAATTTATGTATAACTAGGTATACAATAAATCCCAATTAAACTATATAAATTACATTAATTTCATACAATTTATTTAATAATATAACTTTTGCTAGCATGAGTAGCCATCGTTAAGTTTTTATCTGACCATAAAATGCCTAACTAATGATATTGCCCTAAGTAAATTGAACGTAATCCTAGGGCTTAGCGGTAACATAAATTAAGGCACATTTATGTCTGATGAAATTGCTCGACTTGTACTAAAAGTAATTTGCACTCATCTATCAGCAAATAAAAGTTATTGAAACTATTTAAATACTCGTACATACAAATTATTGTATTACTGAATACAATACTTCTACCGTTACAACCTAAAGATTGAACAGTTTTATGATTATTTTTTTATATTTTAAAGTAGCAATCGAGCAAGTAGCCACCAGGATTCGCAGGAAAATCTGAAGTACCCCTGCCCATAGGCATCTGCAATTACAGATGCGTTGCCTACACTTAATCTACGGAGGAGGAGACGTGCAGCAAGAGGATAATTCCTCTTTCTGTACTGCCCCTCCCCCATTCCCATTTCCCCTTCCTATCATTTCCTTATAAGAAAAGGATAGGAAGGTAAAGTGAAAATATATAGTTTTTTTAATATTATCTCTCATTTCCTTTTCTTTGTTAAGTTCAAAGAGACTTTAAAAGTATGCCCAAAGCTATCTTATTAAACAGTTTATTTTTCGAGGTCATCGTATATATGAGACAAAAGTCGCAACCTCGAAAAAGTTTGCAACTTGACAACGCCCAGGGGAACGTTATCTTTTCGTAAAATTTCTGGCTTGTAAAGAGGCCAAAAGTAATGCGACCTCAATTACTTCATTAACCTGAAACTTCAGGCTAAGGAAAAAATTGTTGTTAAATATTAAAATATTTAAAGTAAAACAAACAAGTATATCCGTAAAACCCTGTAACTAAACAGATTTAACAATGAAATTAAATTATACACTAGCTGTTGTTCGCGACTTCGTCAGCGCGGAATTGAAAAATATAGCCTATTATTTTATATTTATTAGTCTAGCTTTCTAACGGTGAAAGATTGTTTAAAATCGGTCCAGTAGTTCTTGAGTTATTTCAATACATACAAAATACAAAGTTTCTCTCTTTATAATATTGGTATAGGTAATCAATATTTAAACTATAAGAAACTGTCTGTCATTGTTTATGGCTAAAAACAAATTTAAAAAGTTGTTTACAATAAAATTTTGTTTGTTATTTTACGAAACAATTGAGTGTATATTTAGCCGGTATTCAGATCTTAATTTACGGTTTATTCATTGTTTTCGAAGGACCCTGTATTGTTATTATTAACTTGTTTTCTAACTTGTTTTTCCCTTTTGTTTCATTAACAAAGTTGTTCTTGTTGTAAGGAAATAAGGGTTAAGTATAAAGTCAGAAATATCTAAAGAAGTCAATACCAAATTGTAGATTTTTCACTTAGGGAAGTTTACATAGGAGTCATATAAGGCATTAAAAGTGTAAGGACATGAAGTCCATACTACATTAGTGCAATATTTACTGTGAAAATAAAGTTGGCAAGCTCGACCTTAAAGACAAAGTGCGTCGATCTTTCGCCAATCTCCAAGAGTATACCAACAAGGTATCCTAAGCTTTATCGCTAAAAGCTCGCTCTCTCGGACATAACATAATTACTGTACCTGCTTCAGTCTAGGGCTTCGGCTACCGATAGAGTTACGAAACTATATCGTAGCTTATAGCTACTCGTATGTACCGTTCGCTTCCGCTTTGTTAAACGATTTTGCTCTGCGCGTGACAAAATCACATCTGATCACTTGCCTATAAGCTGCATTCGTGATAGTTGAACTATGGGAAAAAAATTACATATATAATTATAAACATTGTTCGACAAACAATCTAATATTTTGTCGTGGTTTGATGAACATAT
Organism: Papilio dardanus tibullus; assembly: GCA_013186455.1. Lineage (NCBI taxonomy): Eukaryota > Metazoa > Arthropoda > Insecta > Lepidoptera > Papilionidae > Papilio > Papilio dardanus. The sequence continues at coordinate 576,770 of QDHC01002701.1, read as the reverse complement.
TATATTATATTTATCAAAAGTTCAACGTAAAGTTACTAAAAATATATATCGTTTTTATGAAAAACCTCTTTGCCTAAAGTGATACGTTCAGGGGGTTACCCAAAGTACATTCGCTACGAAGTGATTCGATAGCGAACTTTAAAAATGTATGAAACTTACAATGACGATCGATATCTCACACGTGATAAGCACGTGACTTATCCAATGTCATTGTCAGTTTCAAACATTTTTGTCGATTCCATAAGCGACTTCGCCAATCGAAAGATACTTTGGGTAGTCCCTTTGTTTCCATAAAACCGGTGAAACAATAAATGAATTATTTTAACTTAATATTTATATAATTTGTACTCGCGGTCACAGATTGTGGCGGGCTTACAAGATTCAGTGGACAAATTATGCTAAATCCGCCCCTGGCGGCCACGGTCGTGGAATGCGGTTTGGTTTGCCGGAATGTTCGTAATTTACTGCCCCGGAATGTGTTATGAATTCTTAATTGAATTATTGTTATATTTTAAAATATGTTTTTTGAAACACAATTCATCGTATATCCCTATATTTCCTGGATTTTTTAAAACTATTAGGTAAACGACTGTGAATGTATGCTCTTAATTGATAGGCCATAAAATATGTTTCATAAAATCCATTACAATTATATTTTAAAAATCTCGAACTAAGGTAGAGTTACGTATACGTGAAATATCATAGTTCATAAAACTTTCAGACAGTAAATTGCAAAATTGCAACAAACATTTCGAGAGTTGTTTTCGTCGCAGTTCGATAACAGAACGAAACTTGATTATAGTCGATACAGACTTTTATCAAATATTCTCACGAACCTAACAAACTGTATTGTAAACAGGAATGAAATACAGTCGAACCTGTATAAGCAAGAGTCCAAGGGACAGCGATATTTGTCTCGTTTATAGAGGTTTTCCTCTAATTCGTTTATCTCGCTTATGGAGGTCGTCGGGATCATATCATGAATCTCGTCTATAGAGGTATATCGCTTATCCAAGTTTGACTGTAATATTATTTACAAATCAGCTTCAAAATAGAAAATACGAATGATATTTTAGTTTCTTCAATAGTCTATTTTATAAACAACTCGCTCTTTAGTACACTTTCCTAGATTTTTACAAAAAAGTAAAATAAAAGAAAAGCTAATATTTCAAAGAAAGTATTAATGACGGCTTGCGTTCCTTCCTTACAAATAGACAAAACAAAGAAAAGTGTCTCCGATGAGAATCTATTTTAGTTTCAACCGTTTCAATGAAATAATAATGATAAAATCCTCTTTTAAAATAAGACAAAATAAAATTCTTTGAGTAATCTATACTAATATTATAAAGTGAGACACTTTCAAAGTTTGCAATTTTGTATGTATTGAAATAACTTAAAAACTACCTGGCAAATTTTTAAAAATCTTTCACCGTTAGAAAGCTTCATTATCCCCGATTAACTTAGGCAATATTTTTTAATTCCGCGCGGACAAAGTCGCGAGCAACAGCTAGTGTAACAAGAGTAATCTGAGCTGCCTTACTTATCAGTGTTACCATAATTTCTTTAAAACAAGACAAAGGATCCCCATAACTACACGCGACATATTATGTTGTAGTTAGAAATTATAGCAGTCAAACCAATTTGATGGGTTTAACACAGTAACTGAATAAAATGATGCTTCGAATGTGAGGTTTCTTCATAATTAGATATCCAAAATAATGACTCTTAAATCTTAACGAAAGTTAAAGTGTTTTAACCGCTTCAGAGTTAATTCAGTCCGAGATTTAAACTTGCGGAAAGTTTACGAAGCCGTTGAAAGCAAAACCTTAGCTTCACAGTTTATAACCCTATAGATATTGATCTTGCTATGTATTGCTTTTCATAATCAATTTTAAAATAATAACGTTGTTAATTTATTATGCAAATACCCTATTCTTATGAAAATGTGACTAAATTGAGATACATAATCTATACTTAATATTATAAAGAGGAAACATTTGTATTTTTATATTTTTGTATGTATTGAAATAACTCAAGAACTACTGGGTCGATTCCGATTCTTTTTCCATTTAAACGAACGGACGAAGTCGCGAATAACATCTAGTGTATTAATAATGTAAAGAATAAGAAAATATTTTATAATGAAAATAATATGTTTACAAGATTTTTGTTTACTACATAATAAGAAAATACAAAGGAAAAAGAGAAAAATAAACTGTAGTAGGAAAAGAAAGTGGTTTGAATAATTAAGAAAAATAAGGTATAAAAATTCTCCCTAATTGGAACATTTATTAAGACGAAACTTGTATAAAAACACGTTGAAGAAAAATATAAACCCTTTAAAGACAAAGACAATAAGAATACAGTCGACCTGGATACGCGAGAATCCAAAGGACCGCGATATTTGTCTCACTTGTAGAGGTTTCTCTCTAATCTCGCTTATGGAGGTATCTCGTCGGGAGCAGAGAATGACTCTCGCTTAAAGAGGTTTGTCGCTTATCCAAGTATAACTGTATTATATTTTATACATCTCTCTTGGCAATGGAAATCCACGCTTGTGACCTTAAGCAATCCGGTTACGTTGAACGTTGCAAGAGGTCGCAGGTAAGTCGGATCAGGCTCCAACTTTTATTCTCAAAGGAAATCATTTTCTGTATCCAAGGATTATTAAATGCTAATTATTTGAACATAGTTTGCTTCTTAACAAGCGTAAATTAATTTTAATAACCCTTCATTGGTAATCTTTCTAATATTATAAATGCGATAGTTTATGGATGTGTGAAAGAATGGACTTTTGTTAGAAGATATCTTCAATATGGCACAACGAATGTCGATTAATTTTACATAAAAATAGAACATATTCTGCAAAAATACTCAGGATTACTAGGTCTTTTTAATCCGCGCAGACGGAGTCGCTGGCGACATCTACCTTATAATATAAAGAAGGTATAGAATAGTATGCAGTGCTACTTTTTTAAAATCCCTAAATCGACTATCAGTATATTTGTACGTATTGCCAACATTTTAAAAGTAACAAATTAGAAAATGCCACACATGCCTATAGGCAGCGTTCACTTAACAACGACACCAAGAATTCATTAGGAAAAACCACAACCTTACAGAAATAAGACATTATTAATGACTTTCCTGAATATATTACTTTCCCGACCCGTTCCAATAATAAAATCTATTTTTTACTGTTTATTGTTCTTAATTTAATGCCTTAAATAGGAATATAATGAGTGTGCATAATGTTTAAGCTTTTCTGTCTCCTCCTAATTTTGTTTTTTTAAAACATATTAATCATAATAAATGATAATTCGCTTTATACGCAACCCCCAAAAATATAATAAAATTAATATAAATTTTTTAATTTTTAATCCCAACTTTGAATAGGCTAGAAAAACAAATATAACGACTTTTAAATTAATATTAAAAATACATTCAAGAGAAGGTTTCACGAGAAGCTGTATTATTTCTTTTAGAAATCATTAACTATACCGATTCTTTGCATTTCTTTTTAATAATTGTGCCTTATATTTAAATTGGAAAGCGTCTACTTGAAGCAGAGCTTTGGAAATGTTTAAGGAGCTTTCAAACCAAGTCATTTGCATACTTTTAAGCTTATCTCTAAGATAAAATGTAGATAGAAAAGGTTACGAATCACTTAACAGTTTGAGTGCGCTTAAATCAGCGCTTTACAGTGCGCTAATATTTAATTTGAAAATATTAACTACTAGCAATATTAAAATTCGTAAAACCATTTAATACTTTTATTGCTTAACTTAGATTTATTATATTTAGAAATAGCTTGAATGAGAAATTTTAAAATAACTTTATGCAGAAGTAATAAAATGTTTATCGCTATAAAATTTAAATACACTTTTTTTTGTTTTTTTTTTATAAGAAAAGGAGGCAAACGGGCAGCGGGAACACCAAGGTGATCATCGACGCCCATGGACCTCTGCAATACCAGAGGAACCACAGATGCGTCGCCGGCCTTTTAGGAGGTGAAAAAGTTATTAAATATCTAAAGGTTATAAGTATATGACTACATAGTACAAAACAAAATCCCTTTCTCTGTCCCCATATTCCTATGTATGCTTAAATCTTTAAAACTACGCAACGGATTTTGATGCGGCTTTTTTAATAGATAGAGTGATTGAAGAGGAAGGTTTATATGTATAATACCCGTGCGAAGCCGGGACGAGTCACTAGTTAGAAATAAAATCAAAGACTAAACACAGTAACAGATTCCTAGTAGGCATGTTACTTGTGATACGACTTCGTGGGCTGCATTGAAAGACACATAATTACGTTGTCCTCTTACAACACAATCTGAAGATGGAGGTCACGTCAAACTGTCTCGACGAACACGCGTGTGTATTTTCGAAGATGTAGTTGCTGTTAATTCTATTGACAGTTTTTACAGCTTCATCTGATCAGAGCTCTCGGTCTCGGATGACCGAGAGCTAGTAAAAATAAAATGCTAGGTCCCTAGTGTAACTAAGTCCCTAGTTGCCTGGATCGGCTAAGTGTCAGTGTTTGGTTCTATTTTATCGTTAAGGGGGGAGAGTTATCTACTTGATCGTCGAAGGAGAGAACGGTCCCGTCCTCCGATGATCATTAACTTGTTTAGTGTTTAACGATTTCCTAGGGGCGGTGAGAACCGCCCTTGAACGCGGGTGAGTCGAGTGTGCGCGGTGCGAGGTTGGCGTCG
>QDHC01002701.1:493532-571569 GCA_013186455.1 Papilio dardanus tibullus | reverse complement strand
GGTGCGCCGGGGTGAGTACCTAGCTTGTTGCCTAGTGCAGCAAGCAGAGGAAATTATATTTAATGGAAAAATAACCTAAACTAACTTACTTGAAATATTTTGCGCGGACTACACTACACTTATTAGCACGACACGAACAAACAGCTCACCAACCTCCGGCAGGAGGCGGGAAAGGCCCCAAAGGCCTCGTAAAGCGCACCGCACACTCTTGCGTAGTCTTTTCTTTCTTGTATTGGCGAAGTTTGCCCACCAGATCTTGTATCGGATGTGCGCACTAAGAGCAAAATTAACTTGGAGGGCCACCGAGACATGTGCACGCCACGGCGGTTCCAGAGCGAAATGAACCTCGACGAACACGCAATCCCTCGCATGTTCTTTATACTAGTCTTTTACACGTTCATCGTCATGTGATGTCATTATAGTATACTTTGACATAGAAATAGTAGACAGAGGGACAGTTAGGGTAGGCAATGCATCTGCAATTGCAGATGTCTATGAGCAGGGGTCGCTAAGGATTTTTCAACGAATCCTGGTGGCTACTTGCTCATTTGTCACTTTGTATTATAAAAAAAATGTGTCGTGGATATTGTGGAGTATCCCAGATTTGGTTGTTTTATTCCCTCAACTATAGACTCTACAATTTTCAATGTTTAGAAAAAAAAACACGTTATCGTCTTGTTGGTCTACTTTGACCGCTTGGTTGTAATTAATTTGCCTTATTGGCAAAGGCAAAAAATAAAAGAGAAGCGTTTCGTCTTGTATTACAAGGGGTCTTATCACGTCTAATGTATTTTCGCAACGTGCGGGCAAAAAGATAATGTTATTACAATCTAAGAGGTTTGCTTATATCCCGATAAGTAATTGTTACTGAATTCAGTAATAAATAATAGCATAAACAATAAATCATACATTTTATGAGCTTTTTGTTTAGTAAAGTTTAATATATTGTATTATTCAACCTCTTTGGTAGCTAAGGAGTTCGAATACTGTCAAAAAGATGGTACTGGCCACTAAGAGTATTGCACTTTTTATTTAAAAAAAATAGGAAAAATAAAGATATAACTTGTGCGGAAAACAAAACGAACAATAGCAGGCAACAGCTATAATATCCAACATTACATACATTTAAGTAATCGATAGCTTTTCCATACTAAAGAATGTAATATCAATTTAGTAAACAAAGTCATACTTCACAAAACAACGCGAGACTCCTCGATTAACACGTTCACCGTATCATTGTAATGTGAGTTTTCAATACCGAAACAACTGAATAATAGTATAGTTATCTCTGTCTTATTAGAGTTAATAAAAAGAGATGGCAATTGTACATGTGTACCAGTGGAAAGTGAACACCATCGCTCGTTTATAACCTTTTGTAACTTCATACGGCTGACGTATAGCGTTCAGCGCCACAATGAAGGTAATTACCATCGAAACGTTTGTACGAAACATTTACAGTAATTAATCATCTGAAGAGAGATGAGTTTCGAATGAATTTGTTAAATTCCTACAATTAGTTGCCTTTACGAGTAAATTGGGATTTTGTTAATATTTTCCATCGTTGATAAATTTACTTTATCATTTGCATAAGTTTAAATTGTTTTTTTAGCTTGTAGTCGATAATACTCGATGTTAACTACGATCTTGTATAATAAATGCCTGTACTTATGGACTTTTTTATTGATTAATTTGACTTAAGCAACAGAATTTGAAATTACACAAGAGAAAATAACACAGTAAGTATTTATGGCAACAGTTCTTCCGTGTTGCTAATTGATGCAAGTTTTGAAGCGCAAATCCATTTGCCTCGCACGACGGGGAACGACGGGCGACGATGGGCGGGCACCGGGCGGCGGGCGTCCTCATCTAATTAACTGTCAGCTTTCCACTCACCATGATGTATATCGAATAATGCAATTTCTTACCATCGCTAGCTAAATGCATTGTCATTTTTGCACCACAAATAAGTTTCAAAGATATAAATGAAAATAAAACTAAAGTAACAAAGGCCAAAGATAGTGCTCATTTCGCGTGAGAGTGCAAGGCAATATTTCTCAATATTCGTTAAGAATTCGTTAAGGACCTACTTAAATATAACTAACGATTATTATCCAACATTAGTATTCTTTACAAGCTTTTATATGCGAATTCGTTGATGCAAAATTAAAAAAAAAACAGTAATCAATATAGCCTATGTTACTCAATAATCAAATAGCTTTCAAATGGTAAACGATATTTTTTTTCAATTCTGGCCAGTGTTTGTTAATTTTCTCACTACATACAAAAAAACAAATCTATCCTCTTTATAATAAAATATTATGTATATGTCCTCACATGCTTATTTTATAAATATCGATAACATTTCATGACATGTTCATGCCATTTCCATGCATTACACATTTCGTCGAACATGACATATTTCTACTGAATATTATGAAGATATGCCCACATTCGATTTATATATGTATAACTTTGCTTATTTCGGTATACTCACATGATTTCTTATTCAGAAAATAAATATAATATGCGAGAAAGTCGACACGTTGTTTGTTTTTTCAACGAGAAAACTTTTTAGATATACAAGAAATACGAGTTTCATTTATGTTTCTATTGAATACGCACGTGTGTGATATTTTGATATATAATTCTATTATATTAAAATCATTATTTATTTATTTTCTTATAAACTTCTGCCGGAATGCCAGCTTTAAGTTAAAAAAGTTTTTAATCTTTTCTTAAACTTAAAGCGCTTTATTCAGAAACGAGAATCAGCGTTAGTACTGTTGTACTTTCTACCTTTGGTACTGGTACATTCATAAAATTTATTCCAATACTGAACACCCTTCTTCCTGGTACTTCTTATGATACATAATTTGGTCCAATGATACCCCGGTCTATCTTATTTAGTTTTGAGTGTCCTCATTGTCGAGTTCCTTATTGGCCCTCACTAATTAATTGAAACACAGCTTAACTCACGTTTATTTCGGTGTAGGTACCGACTAGTTTCAGACCCGTCGGGGTCCTTCATAAGGGTAAATAGATTATGGGGCTATACTCGCGGTCGCGTCACCGTTCGGTGTCTCACGAGAGATTTAATAAATTTATTATTAGTCCTCGTTTATCGCGTTACTTTTTTTTCGGAATAAGGGGGAAAATATCTAATTAATACAAAATACAAAAGCTTCAGTTCAAACGGGTAAAGGATACGACACTCAATGAATTACTAATGTCATTGGCTAACCACGTTCCGTTTAATCAAACTTAACTCTGCTGTATTTTGTACATTGTATTATTTCAAAAGTTGTAGTCGGCATTCATGGGGAAAATCCTTATCCTTATCCATATCCTTACATAGTGTAAAACAAAAACGCTCTTTTATGTTTGTCCCTATATATGCTTGAATCTTTAAAACTACACAACGGATTTTGATGCTGTTTTAATAGATAGAGTGATTCATAAGGAAGGTTTTCATGTATAATACATTCAAAATATAGTAGAGTAACACTGATAACTTAGAGATTTTTAATATGATGTCGTAAATTAACACATTTTTAGCGCTTATATTGCAAACGCTGCAGTATTTAGTATCAGAATTATACCGTTTAGCACCCGTGCGAAGCCGGGGCGGGTCGCTAGTATAGAATAAATACATTTAAATGATCTAAAAAAAATATAAATATTAAAAACATATTAATTTAGATTAATTTTCCTAGCATATACAAATTAAAACACAGGTCTTTCAAAGCGAGACTATTTCAACATTATTCACAAACATGCATGAACATATTCAAGCGCGGTACAGTCGGAGCACAAAGTTTTCCAGTGCAATATGCTTTTGCCCCAGCTTTTAACTACAAAATAAATAGACAAGCTCTATTTAATTCAACCAAAAGAGGAAAAGCATTAGAAAATTTGATCCTTACATAGTATAAAACAAAAATGCTTTTATATGTTTGTCCCTATACAGGGTGTCCCAAAATTCAACGATAAGCCAGTGCCAGTGCATCACCAGATCCGTACCTGCATAGAGAAAATTAATAAAAAAAATCTAACTCTTTTAGTTTAAAAGTTATGTTAACTTATTTGAATTTAATTGCTCTTTGATACCTTACCCCATTCAAATACCCACTGTCTCTTGAACTATAAAGATATCCGTGCTTTTTTATTTGTAATGGGTAGCTTAGTAACATAGCTAATAATTGCAGTTGAAAACGGGACCTAAATATCTGTAGTTTAAGTACAAAAAAATAATTACTTTAACTGTTTGCTTGAAATTTTCGAATATTTTAACTTTTCATCAACTTTGTCTTGCTGCCGTGAAAAAAAAAAGTATGGAGGGTACCGTGGCATGTTGTTACAAAAGTTGGCGCATCTCATCAAGATTCTAAAATGGTACAATGTTATGGTAGAAACATGCAAAAACCCTGTTAATGTTTTTTTCAAGTACTGAAAAGGATTATTTTGCATAGTTTCAAAGAACTTTACTAAGTGTTTACACAAGTTTTAAATTACAGATTTGTGTATAATTACCTTTATTTACACGTTTTGAGGTACGAGCGTGTTAGAAACCTACTATTAATAAGTCGGAGTGCAACATCATCATCACCATCACAATCACGGTAGAGAAGAATAAAAAACTAATTATTTTAATTAAATTCTGTCTAGTTGGTGGTGGTGATGCTCATGATGGTTTAAATGAAACTCATAATTGTTATTTTATTTCATTAAAGTTAAGAAATAAAGTACCCCAGGGGGTCCACTTATTATGACTTTACTACCTATTTCACTCCGACTTATCAATAGTATCTAACACGCTCGTACCCCAACACGTGTAAATAAAGGTAATTATACACAAATCTGTAACTTAAAACTTGTTTAAACACTTAGTAAAGTTCTTTGAAACTATGCAAAATAATCCTTTTCAGTACTTGAAAAAAATATTAACAGGGTTTTTGCACGTTTCTACCATAACATTGTACCATTTTAGAATCTTGATGAGATGCGCCAACTTTTGTAACAACATGCCACGGTATCCTCTATACATTTTTTTTTCACGGCAGCATGACAAAGTTGATGAAAAGTTAAAATATTCGAAAATTTCAAGCAAACTGTTAAATAAATTATTTTTTTGTACTTAAACTACAGATATTTAGGTCCCGTTTTCAACTGCAATTATTAGCTATGTTACTAAGCTACCCATTACAAATAAAAAAGCACGGATATCTTTATAGCTCAAGAGACAGTAGGTATTTGAATGGGGTCGGGTATCAAAGAGCAATTAAATTCAAATAAGTTAACATAACTTTTAAACTAAAAGAGTTAGATTTTTTTTATTAATTTTCCCTGTGCAGGTACCGATCTGGTGATCCACTGGCACTGGCTTATCGTTGAATTTTGGGACATCCTGTATATGCTTAAATCTTTAAAAGTACGTAACGGATTTTGATGCGTTTTTTTTAATAGATAGAGTGATTCATAAGGAAGGTTTTCATGTATAATACATTCTCAATATACGAGTAGTAGAGTAACACTGATAATTTAGAGGTTTTTAATATGATGTCGTCAATTAATACATTTTTAGTTACACTACAAACGCTACAGTATTTAGTACAACATAAACCAATTTGCACCCGTGCGAAGCCGGGGCGGGTCGCTAGTTTTTAAATATAATCTTAAAGAAGTTTCGAAGCCATCAGGACAATAAGGGTAATCTCTAAAACATTAATCTACTAAATTGATAGATAGACTAGCTGTTGTTCGCGACTTCGTACGCATGGAATTGAAAAATATATCGTATGTTACTCGGTGATAATGTAGCTTTTTCATGGTGAAATAATTTTTCAAAGGTCCATTAGTTCTTGAGTTATTTCAATACATACAAAAATATAAATCATTTCTCTCTATATTAGTATAGATTTATTCAAAAGTAGTTTTAGTAATGATTAATTTAAGATCGTTAATAATAACATTATTGGATGACCTTATCCGCGCACGCATGTATAAAGGACGCCACGTTTACTTGACGTGATGCATAATGCTCAATGAACTGTTAACATCATACCTTAATTAATTCTGACTACTGCTTACATTAACCACATATTACAATGTGGTTTCTACCTCTTCCGTTATAATGTTGGCAGCAATGTAATTTTGCTCCAACCATTCAAATCGTAAAATTTTTCGTTCAATGTCTGAATAAAATTTTAGGTTATGAGAATTCAGTGAATGGTATCAAATATATTTTTTACTTTTTACTGTTCACATTACATTTAATTTAATGTTATAACATTTAACTAAATAATTTTAAAGTGTTAAAAGAATTATCCCATCAACAGTAACAAACATCTAAATAGGTGCGTTCAATATCAAAACTCGTTGCTGGCATACTGGCCACTAAGACATTTGTCTTTTTTATGTAAGATAATGTTAAGTAGAAACAGAAGAGAAACGTAAAGCGTAAATCGCGCGTGAAGCAACAATATTTTCTATTTCTCTTTCGTTTGTACTTTATCGGAAAGAGTTAAAAGCTGCGTTGTTCCGGCACGAAGTTGTGCTGCGCCGGTTTATGACAACAATACCAAGCTGGGAAGTGCAAGGCGCACAATGTTAGTCGTTTCCGCCGTTGGCAACTTTATTTGAAATAACATTCCCAAAGCAAAAATATAAAGTCTGAAATATTTTTATAACTAAATATCTATTGTATCATGCAACATTATTCGTTTAAATTCTGTTGCATTCCTTACCTAAGTACTTACTTATGTATTGTTGGTTCAAGAAATTTTTATCATGCGAATCAATCATTGGTCATTTCGTTCGTCACTTCCATCTTGATCATGTTGGTCTTCACGCAATCCTCCCATCTCTTCTTAGGCCTATCTTTTTACTTCACATTATTTTATTAAACTTAGATAAATTACATTTCTCTTACCAATAAAATTTTATTACTTATGCATAAAATTTATATTGTGTATGAGAAATATGTTAGAGTTTTATTGTATTTTTATGATTTTCTCATTTTTATTATTATTACAGCATTAAGAGAAAATTTATAGGCCTAATTAAAGTACGCTGTTAAATGAACAGCTTAACCTTTAGATAAAAGGGAAGCGACTGTAATAACGCGACGTTTCATTTATCAACTTAAATGAACTTCATGAATTTGGACTTTGTATTGTGAGATGTCTTTTTGTACACAATTAAGTTTTTGTTTAATCTATTTATTTTATCTCGTCGGCAATTTACAATTCTAACAAACTTTACCTCAATTAATATCAATTACGATATTAATATTTTAAAGTTTTATTTTAAAATATAAAACAATGTAGCGAAAATTGTACTAATTGAGATAAAACTTTGTATCTAGTCACAATAGCATCGCAGAAGAAAGAAGCTAGATCAATATGGTTGCTTAAAAAAATCATATTTTCACATCGTGTTAAGATAAATTAATTTTTTTGAACTGAAATTCCGTTTCCTGCACACTTTTGTTTTGTTAATTAGCTCAATAACTTAGCATAATATAATGTAAGACTTGCTTAATCGCATGATAAGCTTGTTTATTTATTTTTTTATAATCAAACTATGGTTTCAATACCTTTACGTATCACAGACCGCAACAGTTGTTCCTGGCGTTTCAAATTAAACAGTTATAATGAACGAGGGCTCCGAATCGAGTGAGATTTAATCTACTTGCTAATTAATACGTGTAAGAGAATTTAGTAATTTGTGCGGCACATCGGGGAATTAATCGACACAAGTTTGGGTATTTCGTTTATCAAATTTAAGATCGTTATTTCTGCTTATACTAACTATATTTTATCTAAAGATAGAAGTTAGTAAATCAACATGTGTTTTTGATAGTGTTTTTGTCATTTTCACACTTTAAGATACCTGACTTTAATGATACTTACTATTATTTTTATAATACAAAGTGGCAAACAAGCAAGTGGTCTCCAGGATTCGCTGAAAAATCCGAAGTGACCCTTGCCCATAGACATTAGGAATTGCAGATGCGTTGCCTGCCTTTAATCTACGGAGAAGGAGACGCGCAGCAAGAGGATAATACCTCTACCTATTCGCCACCTCCCCCACCGTTCAGGCAATAAAAAGACAATCAGATAGAGAGTAAAATAATGTTTGTATAATTCTGAATATATAACGTATAACGTATCACTTTAAGTATAAAACATTCAGGGATTTTTATCAAGGTAGGCTAACCGACAAATGATGAAATAGGTTATATTATTTTTAAGTGTATCCATAAGTAGGAAGTAAATATCATTTAGGCAACCTGTATCAGGCCAGCGTGGTTGCCAGATGACTAGGTCTGGCAACCACGTTGCCCCAACACAGTGTCGAGGCCCTAGGTGGGGACGTACAGTAAGTCTATGATGTTGATGGAATAACCTTTACATACAGGGTGTCCCAAAATTCAACGATAAGCCAGTGCCAGTGCATCACCAGATCGGTACCTGCATAGGGAAAATTTATAAAAAAAATCTAACTCTTTTAGTTTAAAAGTTATGTTAAGTTATTTGAATTTAATTGCTCTTTGTTACCCGACCCCATTCAAATACCCACTGTCTCTTGAGCTATAAAGATATCCCTGCTTTTTTATTTGTAATGGGTAGCTTACTAACATAGCTAATAATTGCAGTTGAAAACGGGACCTAAATATCTGTAGTTTAAGTACAAAAAAATAATTACTTTAACTGTTTGCTTGAAATTTTCGAATATTTTAACTTTTCATTAACTTTGTCATGCTACCGTGAAAAATAAATGTATGGAGGGTACCGTGGCATGTTGTTACAAAAGTTGGCGCATCTCATCAAGATTCTAAAATGGTACAATGTTATGGTAGAAACATGCAAAAACCCTGTTAATATTTTTTTTCAAGTACTGAAAAGGATTATTTTGCATAGAGTCAAAGAACTTTACTAAGTGTTTACACAAGTTTTAAGTTACAAATTTGTGTATAATTACCTTTATTTACACGTGTTGGGGTACGAGCGTGTTAGATACTATTGATAAGTCGGAGTGAAACAGGTAGTAAAGTCATAATAAGTGGACCCCCTGGGGTACTTTATTTCTTAACTTTAATGAAATAAAATAACAATTATGAGTTTCATTTAAACCATCATGAGTATCACCACCACCAACTAGACAGAATTTAATCGAAATAATTAGTTTTTGTTTCTTCTCTACTGTGATTGTGATGGTGATGATGATGTTGCACTCCGACTTATTAATAGTAGGTTTCTAACACGCTCGTACCTCACGATACACAAATCTGTGACTTAAAACACTTGTTTGAACACTTAGTAAAGTTCTTTGGAACTATGCAAAATAATCCTTTTCAGTACTTGAAAAAAATATTAACAGGGTTCTTGCATGTTTCTACCATAACATTGTACCATTTTAGAATCTTGATGAGATGCGCCAACTTTTGTAATAACATGCCACGGTACCCTCCATACATTTATTTTTCACGGTTGCATGACAAAGTTGATGAAAAGTTAAAATATTCGAAAATTTCAAGCAAACAGTTAAAGTAATTATTTTTTGTACTTAAACTACAGATATTTAGGTCCCGTTTTCAACTGCAATTATTAGCTATGTTAGTAAGCTACCCATTACAAATAAAAAAGCAGGGATATCTTTATAGCTCAAGAGACAGTGGGTATTTGAATGAGGTCGGGTATCAAAGAGCAATTAAATTCAAATAACTTAACATAACTTTTAAACTAAAAGAGTTAGATTTTTTTTATTAATTTTCCCTATGCAGGTACCGATCTGGTGATGCACTGGCACTGGCTTATCGTTGAATTTTGGGACACCCTGTATATCAACGCTAGTATGTTAACGACCCCTTTAACATATACGTCAATGTTTTCATTTAATTTAATGAATTATTCAAATATTGAAATGCCTGAATTTCAATTGAGTACATCCCACGCTTTCACTTTCTAAGCACCCTAGCTTCGTTTTGAATATCAATTATGAACACACACACACCTCAAGACGCACACACACGAGTTTTGATTCTGTGTGCGTTTACACTTCTGAACCACCTGTGCGAATATTGGTTTGGCTGTATAGGAATAGTTTAATATTATTATTTTCTCTCAAAAATGTAATAAGTTTTGTTTAGCGAGAACGTTTATCAACACATACGAGTACAATCATATTATAATTATTAATCGAACTAAGATTTAATTGAAAAAGTATTTATTGAATTTTAAAACCAGAGAACTCAGGACTCTTTACTTTAGTTAAAATATTATCAAGAACGCTATTTAAGATTTATAAAAAAATATATCGTTCGAGAGTAAATTCACAACCTACTTACGAAAAAAAATTCTTCTTATAGCTTTATCAATATTAAAAAATCCACTCACAATATCAGGCCCGAGGAAAAGTAATTTAAAAGGAATCGGTAAAGCGCCTATCAGCAACAGGTGACCTTTCCCCCTTCCAACTTTTATAAATCTTCAGCTACCCTAAGAAAATTGACATACCCTGCTTTTGATTGAATCCAATTCATTTCTTCCTTCGTTTAATGGAAAAAATCGTTAAATGAAAATCGTTGTGTGCGAATTGGATCTTTCAATTCACGTGAGCATTATCTTCACAACGGACAATAAAGGTAATTGATATAATAAAAACGAAACTCTTTACTTTATGGTTTCTTCAAACTTTCAGCAAAAAGTTTCAGTTTGATTCCCTTTAGGGCAAAATGTTGTAACATTCATTAATCATTAAGAGAACTATACTCGCCTTTACCATTTATTTCATAAAAAGAAAATCATTTGAAGCCGCTCCCGGGGGAAAGATTTATGAAGACAATAAACTCGACGAGACCACTTAGAAGTTTCACGCAGCAGGTACGAAGCGGGGCGTTAATATTCGGCAATTTATTGTAGGCGAGGACTGATTTGAAAGGCAAAAACGAAAATGCCTTAAACTTGGAGAGGGGGTATTGGATGGCATTGTCGGATGAAATTGTTTTCTTAGCTGGTGTCGGCGCGAGTGGCGCGGGGGTGTGAGACGTACGGGCGGGTGTCGGAAAGGTCTTGGTGAATGGGAAGTGTCCGTGTAGCCGCGGCGAGGTGTCAGAGGCTGCAGGTCGGGCCCGGAGCGCGATCGATCGCACGCGCTGCGCAACAAGTGCCCGTCGCTCGCCGCCCGACGCCCGTTCGCACCGATACATACGGACAATAAAAATTACAAGTAAAATAATATTTTTAACACTCATTTTTATTATTTATTTATTTTTTATAGAAGAAGGGGGCAAACGAGCAGCAGATCGCCTAAGTTAGTTGATCCGACGCCCGAACCGTTTCGAAATGCCGCTGAGGACAGAGTGTGTGGAACGAAAAGATTTCTAGTAATAAAGTACTCGGGCTTATAAATTAGTAACGCCACGCCAGTAAATTAGAAGCTTGTAAGCCTACTGTAGAATAAGACTCGTACGTCTGAAGGTTGTGTTTTACAATCTTTACTGGCAAGATAAGACTGGTGATGTTATTGCCATAAGTTCTGTCAAAAAATAAATAGCCATTTATTTTGTAATATTCAAATGAATATAAAACACAATAATTGTCAGAAGTAAATATATTTATTTAGAGATATAGTATTTGATATAATCGGTACAAATTCACGCATACAATATATTCTACTAAGTTTATAATAAGTGACAAATATTACAAATATTTCTATTCACTTATTTAAGAAGATTCTATATTTTAAAGACGTTAACAAATTCAATAGATTTCAAATCCTTTTGTGCTAGTTTTTCTCTTTTAAATATGACTACGGGAGAGAAAAAGTATCTATAAAGTTCCTGGAAGACCTCGGTAACAAAAGAGAAATGTTAGATATATTTAATAAGTGTACAGTGGAACCTCGATAAGCGATAGTTCAAGGGATCGCAAAATTTTGTCTCGCTTAAAGAGGTTTCTCACTAATCCAGTTCTCGCTTATTCAAGTTCAACTGTATTTTACAACAATGATTTCAAATCAACATATCGAATAGTAACTGAATTAAAACTTAATTGGGATAGTTTTTTACAAGATATTTTATTAATATATTTTTGAATAATTCCGTTTATTTAAACTATAAATATTACATAATAAAAATACTTTAAATATAAATTAAAAATAAATATTTGGATAATACGAATTTAAAAAATACTAGATTAAAAAAGGCACATCCATAAAAATGTATTTTAATATAATAGTTTTATAATTAAAATCTAAATTATTATACATAATGAATTTATAATTTGAGCTGTTTTGACGTTACGGCGTATAATTTAAATTGTGTTCTATTATAAAAGTGCAATTAATTACATATTGCAATGCGCCGATAAAATTAATTCTTTAAATATTTTTCTTAAATTATCCTTAACTAGCTGTAGTTAGCGGCTTCGTCTTCGTGGAATGAAAAAATATACCCTATGTTACGCAGGGATAGTGTAGCTTTCTAACGGTGAAAGATTTTTGAAATCGGCCCAGTAGTTCTTGAGTTATTTCAATACAAACAAAAATGCAAAGTTTCTCTTTTTATAATATTAGTATAGATTACATTTATATTGATAAAGATAGCTGAAAGTTTTAAATTATTTTAATTTTAATTATCATAGCAACTATTATCGCGTTGATATAGTGGATTAACATATAAAGTTGTTTAAATGACAAAAGTTGTTGCTCGCAGCATAAAGTTGGGAAAATTAATTACTCGGTCATGTTCAAGGAAGCCGTGTTTCATAATTAATATATTCCAATTTGTGTGAAAGCAAACTTTACTTACGGATCCGCTTTTAAATCTGGTTTCAAATTATCAATATAGTCAATATTTTACTACAAAAAAGGCTGTTTTACTTCCAAAATATGGTAACCTAAAGAAAATAGCCTTTTTTTGTATTTTGCCGTTACCACAGGATGGTTTAATAAGATAAATATTTGTTTAAAACACTAAGAAAATGAAGTCTTTTAGTACTTTTTAATAAAATTACGTTTAAAATATAAAAAGAAAGTTCTGATTTTTACGAGGCCCGCAGTCTGTGGCCTTAATTTATGAGAATTATCATGTTCCAGACAATCTCATTTCGTTCTCGAGACTTTTCGTTCCCGGAGGACGTACAGCAAAGAAACAGAATTATTCCGAGTTCAAAAATAAGTAATAATCCTCTCTTATCGTTGGCTTCCACTACCCAAGTACACACATATTGTTCTGTCTCATAAAAAAACAGACTAACCGAATGTTCAAATGCCATATAAATTTAAGCGTCGCTTAAAATCTAAGTAGTGTCAAAATTATACATGATCGCCGTAGAATTTGGAGTTTAGGTGTGGACGCTCTTAAATAATTTAGTTAATTAGTTAATTTTAACAGTAGTAGAGCCCGCTTTAACATCACCGCACGAATTGTCCGGCTCGCCCGGTGAAATACCACGACCACACAGAAGACAGGCGTCAAATGGAAGCTATTTCATGTTTCGACCGGTGAGTGTGGTGCCGGAGGCCTAATTTTAGTCCACTTTCTCTTCCTATCATTTCCTTATGGGGAAATGATGGGAAGGGGAAGTGGATTGGCGGGGGAGGGGACGCATAGGAAGAGGTATTATCCTCTTGCCGTGCGTCTCATCCTCCGTAGATTAAGGGTAGGTAACGCATCTGCAATTGCAGATGACTATGAGCAGCGGTCGCTTCGGATTTTTCATCGAATCCTGGTGGCCGCTTGCTTGTTTGCCATTATATTATAAAAAAAAATAGTGGCGTTTGAAAATTCGGTCGATAATGTTATGTTTTTATACTGTTTTTATACATATTTCCGTCTACACTGATTTAGCAATTAACATTTCTAGTTAATAAATAAATATTTGTGCCTCTTTTAAGAAATATAAATACAGAACTTACGAATATTTAAAATAGATACTTAGTATTGTATACAATCAATTAATTTGATAGACTTATTTATTAATAGATTAATAAAAGATTTACTTATAACAAACCAGTCACAATACAAGTCACACTAAGTTATATCACTTTTCCGTACACATTTGAAGAGAAACATTTATTTAAATATTTATTTGCATATAGCATTGGCGTTATCTTATTATAATTAATTAAAATGTACTTATTATTTAGCAATAAAATGATTAACTTCATATTTATATTACAGGTAATCCATCCGTATCAGATGGGTGGGAAATAAATGTCCGCGACTCTACACTATGGTATGTCTCACAGTATTCTTAAGTTAATTAGTTAAATCAATATATTACTTCTGTAAAATAACTTATACCACAGGAAAATCAATAACTACATAAATAATTTGACTGTGTTTTGTTACAATGAATTTTGCATGAAAGTAGTAGTTTGAATAAGAAGAAATAAGATTATTTTCTACTAGAATATTACACATTAATTTCTCCAAAAGATTGGTGTTCGAAAGCGTTTAACATGGAAATGACAGAAGATGAAAAATGCGCATATCTTGGAGTAATATCTACAAACTATAGAATGAAAACAATTTACTTTTTTAAATATGTTACCTCTAATGACATCAAGGATAGTATACAGATCAGAAATGAAGATTAACTATACTTATTTGACACACTTATTCTAGAAATGGACTAGAAGACTTAAGAAATGACGCAAGAATTACGTTTGCTGTTAGCATGACGCTCTCGTATCTGTTGTAAGTGGGCCAGCTGAGCTGGTGAAGGTACATGGGGCTGTGCAGGTGATGCAGAGCTGGACCCCGGTGGACCTTGCGGCCCTGTAGGTAAAGACTGGCGTCGTCTCCGTCGCAGCGCCGGTGACAGGTTATACTTAACCTTTGCTTGGACAAGAAGCTCCTTGAATATTTGGGACACATTGATGTTGTCTTTCGCTGACGCTTCAACGAAACCGTTCTCCCAGTCGACTGTAACTACAGACTCCGTCGTGTGGAACTCGACCTGTAAACAATCCATCGTAGAATTAAAGGTTTTAACATCAATACGAATAACACCAATAGCCTCATCGGTTAAGCGTAAGTATTTACGGATCCGTAGTCGAGGGTTCAAAACCCTCCATTCGATTTAGTTTAGTTAAAATAATTAAAAAGTAATAGGTCCTTTAGTCATAGTATCTGAGTAGAGACACAGATAGGTATATCTGAGTAGATATACCTAATTGTCAGTTTTTAATACATTGCAACCCTGACAGCATTGCCTTTATTGTTGTGTTGTATAAGTTATCGATTGCTATGTAAGTTCAGCGGAGTTAATGTATTCTAATTATAGCTGAACATGCGGGCATTGGAGCAGAAAACGCACGGAGGTGTTGAGTACGTCTCCCGCAGGCGCAGAGCTGACAAAATGCGCTTACAAAGTAATGTACTAAGTAGTACGCATTTAATGTTCACTACAGTTGCTTTGGTACCGCGGTAAAGATAATTTTTGTAGGTAATAAGTAAAGTATTTTCAATATTAATTGTAAGTTTTTGGGATTCTGCTTGCTCTAGTGGGCCCTGAAGTGGGTTTGATCATTTTTCGAACAAGCACATTAGTTCGTCTGCGAAAAGTAGTTTGCAGATTTCATTAGCGTGGAAGATATAAATAAATAAGTATACTGTAACCCCTTATTGTGATAAATAAATAAAAAAATTAAGTAATGCATAGTACATTTTATTTATTTATTATACTTCGAAACCGAGCTATTTTGAATTAAATCAACTGGACTGACGTTAAATTGGTTCGCATTTTGTAAGGTGTGGTGTGTAAAATGTTGGTCACATCCGATGTATTTCCGACGTTCAAACGTCATCTAGTTGCAACACGGCACGGCACGACATTGTATCAATCGTACAGCGGAAATTAAATTCGTGTTCCAACTAATATACAGTCATAGGTAAATTAGCACAGTTTTCAGAATAAGCCTCCGAGAGCTTCTCTAATACGATTTAATGCTGACTGAGTTTGTTTACGAGACAAAATTAATTAACGCTAATGAGAAAGTTCAGTCATGCTTATTTATGCATTTGAAAATTGATCAGCTTTAAAATTTATATTTATTTATTTAAAATATAGAAATAACAGGGAAGTATTCTATGTTAAAATTAGGTACCATTTTTTTAATATCTATTTTTTTATTAAGGAAAAAATGTCGGTATATTTTATCTGAAGACATGTCAACTATGTAGTTTCGTTTTTTCTAAAAAAAGAAAACAAAGAAGCATTTCGGCTTATTACGGTGTGCCAGGAAAAGAAGTTAAATACTAGCAAAGTAGTGGTATTCATTATTTCCTTCGTTTATTTCCTTCATTTTGTTTTTTTTGTTCCCTTCTTAATATCTACATTATCTCTGGGTATTGTGTGTCATTAATTTTATGACGCGGTAAATGTCGATGTTAAGTACTTGGTATATTTATTTAACTAATATACTTAATTAATTCTTATTTATTTGTTTTATATATTTAGTTACTCTTAATGTGTAGGAAAACATCGCAATGCAACCTGCAGAAGAAATTCAAAGATATGTGTGCAGTCGACCAACCTCCACTAGGCCAGTGTGGTTGACAATGGCCTAGTCACCCGTTAGGGTAGGCTCTGAGCCCCTCGGTGGGGACGTAGCTGGTGATGATGATATATTTAGTATTTCCAAGGGTTTCCTTTGTCAAAATATTCATACATATTCATATAGTTTTCTTTTAAGACAATTATACGAGTAGAGATACTAGATATGACTAACTTCTGTGTAATTACGAGTATTTTGACACAAAACGTTAAAAATTATTAGACTATTTCTCGAAATCCTTAAATAAATATAAAAGTTCCACGAAAGGCTTTCTGGGTGTAAGGGTTACGTATCTTGACGAAGAAAATCTTAAAACGGAACGTCTTTGTTTAAGGGTCTAATTAGGTCTTCATTCCGCGAACACTTTGTTTGCGAATTAACAAAGAAAAGCAAACAATTCTTTGTAAAAATAAAATTAAATTAGTTGAAATCTTTTTTATCAAACATTTAATTCGATATTGTATATTTCTTATTGACTCTGAAACTGCTAATAATTAATTATTGCTTTAAATTATTATTAGAAATATTAGTTAAATAAATAATCCGCTGTGAACAAATTACTTATTTACTTAACGTGATTATTTGCACCTTAAAGACCATAGCGACTTTAATCCTAGACTCGTACACCTTTTATGATTACTCAATTATTTATTCATGATTAAAAAGCTTACCTCTCTCTCCCCAGTTTCAGCTAAATCAACTTTATTGCCCACCACAACTATAGGCACCGCCGTGCTCGCCTTCACTTCGTGAATCTGATCTCTGAGCGCTCGTACTTCAGCAAAGCTGTTCGCATCAGTTATATCATAGACTAAGATAAATGCATCCGCGGATTGCATGGATAATGTACGCATGGCGGGGAACTCGTATGCACCCGATGTATCCAAAATATCCAACGTCAATCGAACCCCGGATACGTTAAAGTCACCATGATGCATCTCCTCGATCGTCCTCTTGTATTTGAAAGAGAATGTGTTGTATAGGAATTGTGTGATCAATGAAGATTTGCCGACTTTAGCAGCTCCGAGCACAACGATCTTGTGTCGTACAGCATTGTTGGTTAGGTTGGCACTGCTGGTGACCGTGTCTTCTGTCCTCTCTGCGCGGCTGTTGAGAAAAAATAGCAATAAGCAATGTGACTATCGAATTTATTAATCTATACTAATAGTATAAAGAGAGAAGCTTTGTATTTTTGTATGTATTGAAATAACTTAAGAACTACAGGGCCGATTTCAATAATTATTTCACCATTAGAAAACCACATTATCTGCAAGTAACGTGGGCTATATAATTTAATTCCATGCGGACGAAGTCGCGCACAGCAGCTAGTTAATTATTCATAGTAATCCTATTAAATAACAAACCCTAAATATTTAAAATTCTACACACACAAGGAAATTAAAACGAAGTTATTGAATCACTATACTGTAATGAACAAGAGTAACGCCAAATAAAGTTTATTACATTCAATATTATGTGACATAAGTATTTTAAGCATATAGCATGTTAACCGGAGGTGTTGATCAAAGTCAACAATTTAACTTAAGCGTCACTTGAAAGGCATGTCGCTAAGTGATAATTATGTAAATAAGCTAAAACACATGCGTATAGACAACATTCCTCGACACTTGACAGTTATTGATGACTCCATAATGCCAGTCTATTTACTGGGGATGTTTTAGGGTTTACATGGAATTCAATTTGAACTAATGCATGTAGTGAAATGTCGAATTCGTTCTCGTTCTATTTGTAAAAAAATATTGTAAACATACATAAATAAAATTATATTCGCATCCAAATGAAGAATTGAGGCGTTTCTTTTTTAACTTATAGCTATCTATTCGATCTTTAATTTATCATGACTTCGAAGCGATTTAATCTATTCTCTCTACTTCCCTAACCTTTTTAGTCAACTTACAAAGCATTCCAATACAATGTACTAAACAAAAAGATTGAACTATAATAAAAACATTGATTTACGCGAATTTCGTGTTGGCTTTCGTTATCCTGTGTGCAGGTGATAAGAACTACTCGTAGCTATCAGATGGGCGTCGTGTCACCGTCGCTTATCGGTCGACAATCGTTTGTCACCGATCAATAACATTGAATACTAGTAACTCACTCGTATATGAATAATATAAAGCATACGTGCTATTTACTATACCTAGCTACATAAATCATGAAGTCTGGTAGTCCATTGGGATCGTCGGCGGTCAGAGTAGGAGCCCTGTTCGCCTATCAAAGCGATCTCTATTAGACGGGACGTGGCATGGATGAAGTGGATGTTACCGGAAAAATGAGGAGTCATATGGACAGTTCAAAAGTATTGAGGGTTCTGGTGTGTTCCTTAGAGATCCCGGAACCCTTTCGTTGGTCACCGAGGAGGTTTTAATGGGAAAATGTGTATATTTTGAACCTATCTTATGAATATCGTTAACAGTTATTAAAGATGTAGAGTAATTAAGAGATCATCTTTATTGCAAAGTAATTTTTTGGTCTTGACTAGGTCTTGGTCTTGCTTTGGTCACTTAATGTAAATAGATTTTGCGAAAACTAAAACCTCCGTTACTGAGCAATTAACGATTCTGCATACATAAGTTAGACTTATCTTATTTACAGATATTTGTATTTCTACTCTTATTTTACAACTAAAAAGCTTTTATTCAAAGTGAACTATCAGCGAATGAGATACGTCTCAAGAAGTCCTTCGAAGTAGTGAAAGTACTGAAGGGCTAATTTCCTGTCAGGCCTCGCTCTTTCAACCTTTTTTCAGTCGTAGGAAAGTCAAATAACTGAATTGATATTTGACGATGACAAGCAAAATGTACAACTAAAACAATTTCTGATGACAAAAAATTGGCGATATGAAGTTATTAATTGAATCTGTGTAAAACAAGCTGTTTTTATAGCCTATGTAGCTTGGACATAACGTAGCTTTCTAACGATGAAAGAATTTTTGATATCGACCCAGTAATTCTTTAGTTATTTAAATACATACAAAACACGAATTATTTTAAACACAGCTTAACTCACGTTTGTTTCGGTGTAGGTACCGACTAGTTTCTAGAATAGGTAGATTAGGTAGACTAGGTAGAAATTAGTCGGTACCTACACCGAAACAAACGTGAGTTAAGCTGTGTTTATTATTGTATAATGTCTCACGAAAGTTTTAATAAATTTACATACAAAATATTAAAATACAAAGTTTTCTTCTTTATAAAGTGATTATTACTATTTTACTATAACATTGTTATTTTCTAATCATACATACTAGTAGACTAGAATACTATCTGTTTGTAAACAGCAAATGTTAATTTATTAATTATCTGTGACATTACAGACAATATTATTGCTATTAGTGTACCGGCGATTGCCCCATTGTCACCGTTAATGGAATGCCGCAACAACACGAGGCTTAGTAAGCCCAGTACGATGCAAATTAGCCATGTTACCGTACAATAGAAGCTCTGTTACATTTAGAATTTTTCATTGTAAACTAGCTGTTGCTTGCGACCTCGTCCGCGTTAAAATAAAAGTATAACCTATGTTATTCGGGGATAACGTAGCTTTCTAACGCTGAAAGAATTTTTGAAATCGGTCCAGTAGTTTTGGAGTTATTTCAATATATACAAAAATACAAAGTTGCTCTCTTTAAAATATTAGTAAAGATTGAAATTTGTTTAGTTTTTCTTATCACTATGAATCAAAAAATTGGACTGAATGACGAAGTAGCGACATAATCTAAGTATATCTATACTAATATTATAAAGAGAGAAACTTTGTATTTCTGAATTTTTGTATTTTTGTTTGTATTGAAATAACTCAAGAACTACTGGGCCGATTTCAAAAATTCTTTCACCATTAGAAAGCTACATTATCCCCGTCTAAAATAGGCTATAATATTTAATTCCACGCGGACGAAGTCGCGCACAACAGCTAGTATTATATTATTGGAATTTACGTCAACCCGTTGAATGGTCTATAAATGAATCATAACAATACTTAATTCTCTCTTTAATAAATAATAAAATTTCAAATTCTATATGTCATACGAGTCTTACGAAATACAAATGTGACGTCAAAAAAAGTATTAGACTTTTGAAGGGATTAAATTTTTCAACCTCAACGCATTTGGGAGGCCTCTTGGGATTCTAATTCGGGATAAGTACGGATGGGAATATATTAAAATCGTACCGGTCCTAAGGCTGCATTAATACTCGCTGCTGTGAAAAGACATTTTCATTTCTAACACAGATTTGATATAAAGCCTGTCGCATCAAGCTTTTGAAATACTCGTATATTACGGAAAAAATAACCTTGGAATTTTTAATCTATTGTACTTTATAACCAAATGCTCTTTTGTGTTTTTCGAAAATTTTAACTACAGTCGAACATAGACAAGCGAAGGTCCAAAGGACTGCGATATTTGTTTTGCTTATAGAGGTTTCTCTCTAATTCGACTTTCTTGCTTATGGAGGTAGCTTGTCGGGACCAGAAAATGACTCTCGCTTATGCAGTTCAGACTGTATTATTTTTAAGTAGAAGGGGGTTACTTTTATAAAAATAAATATATCAACCAATGTTAAGATAATAATAATTCTTTTGATTAAAAACAAATAGCTTTTTGTTTATTACCTAGAAACATTATTGGTAATTTACTGTTGATTTCTGATGTAATAAACGGACAGTTTATTTCAATAACAATAATTCTATCCATTGTTTTACTTAAGGTGTAAATGAATTGAAATTGAACTCTAAGGACCCGGGTTAGCCGTCTATGAACTGAATTTTATTAATCACCCACAAAGTAATTTATTCTTTGTTTAATCATGGAACAATGACTAATTTATGGTATGCGAAATTAATTGAAGAATTTTAAATTATATTTTGAAAACTAAGATAATTATTTTCATAACTATTACTATTCAATTACTTGGCCATCTTGTTTTTAACAGCTTGGTGAAAAGTTTAAGAAAGTTGTGACAACTAAAATGACATAAGCCTGTTGCTATGCAGACCCCAGACTGTTATATTTATAAGCATTTACTGCTAATTAATTAAAATTAACATAATTAATTTATAATAAATTGAAGTTAACAATACTAAAGCATCTCTATATTTACACTTAAAATCACTTATGTAAAATGGTCTGAGTATTTGAATTACGTTTATTTTGTTCACACATAAATGCTAAATAGTCGCGATATTTTATATAGTAATATAAACACAGACGTGTCTAAATCCACTTTAACCCCTAGGTCGAAACATCAAGAGCCTATTAACCTACTTAACGATACTTTTGTGAAGACGAACTATTGTCTTACTGACAGGTTGCCAGCATATTATTTTACAGAAAAAGAAATGACGGATAGGTTTAATATTTCAACTCTGCTAAGGTAAAGTATCGAATATGAAAATCGCTACTTTCCAGGACTAATGTCCTATATTTAAAAAAAAGGTATTCCATCTTCCATCTTTAAATCATTACTTGATTTCTTACTGAATATTTTCTTGTA
The DNA here is from genome assembly GCA_013186455.1 of Papilio dardanus tibullus. Lineage (NCBI taxonomy): Eukaryota > Metazoa > Arthropoda > Insecta > Lepidoptera > Papilionidae > Papilio > Papilio dardanus. The sequence goes on along the minus strand of QDHC01002701.1, from coordinate 549,487 downwards.
TTTGCCTACTCTCATAAGATGTAGTCTTGATATATTTGTCAATAATTATAATGAATCCTAAAATAGCCTTGCTGTTAGCATAATAGCAAGACTACGCCTACATTACTAATTTTCATATGAAAAGGAAAACAATCCGAGTACGAAGTTGTTATCCGTGGGAGTGATACAGTGTTCTCACTTATTCTGATTTATAAATGATACAGCTGAATTTGAATATAACACAAAAATAGATTCTTTTTTATTTCACTCAGACAAGCCCTGAAAGTAACAGTCATAAAATAGGTCTCCGTCCCGACCGAAGTTAATCGGTCAAATACTCTATTCCTACTATATTCTTTTAGTCCACTTTGCTTTCCTATCCTTTTCTTATAAGTAAATGATCGGAAGGGGAAGTGGGTATTGCGGAAGAAGGGACGCATAGGAAGAGGAATTATTCTTTTGCTGTGTGTCTCCTCCGTAGATTAAGTGTAGGCAACGCATCTGCATTTGCAGATGTCTATGGGCAGTGGGCGCTTCGCTATTTCAGCAAATCTAGGTGGTCGCTTTTTCGTTTGCCACTTTTTAATTTAAAAAACACTATTTTTTTTAGAAGTTTTTAAAAGGACGACAGATGTCTCACTCCCACTAGTACTACCAATTCCAAAGACGAAACAGTGAGTATTACTTAATTATTTAAACATTAACAAAAGTTCAATTTATCAAAAACTAAAATTAGAAACCAAACAGTACAACGCTTTTGGTTATAAAAATGTTGTAGAATTTCAAAACATGTGCTTGAAAAATTCACTCTATTTCTTGTAAGTATTTTCCATTTTTCAGAAAATGCAATTTTAAAATAAAAGTTCTATGTAAAGAAAATCAAATCCACAGAAGATGAGATTCGTTGCGACCGCACGGTACATAGTCTCCGAGAAAATATAACATTGCTACAGCGCTTCTACTTTAAATATAAACATAACACAGAGTTTTCTCAACTAAAAATATTTCTTTATACTATTTTTCCATTTTAATTGACCTAGCGATGAATAATTCTGTTTCATTCCTTTGAATACAACGCGTATACACTTAATACAATATTTGAGTTAATGAAAAATAAATAATTTCTGTTTTTTACTTTACTCTTAGACTAACCAGGTCCTTGACTATATGTAGAATTAGCAAAATTTATTAAAAAAGATATGCACATATTTAAATTGTTTATTTTCATTTTGAATTTACGAAATAACCGTATAGATTCAAGGTCTTCTGGATATATTTAACCTTAACAATCAGATATTGAGTCATCGAAGGCTTTTAAAAAAGCATTAATATCGAGAGAATGGGTAATAACAGTTGGTATAACAGGGTGCGCCTAATTTTATGGACGAAAACAAAATAGTTGACTTAACGGTAACCGACATCCCAAAGTTTTGTATTCTTGGAAGAATAATAACAACAATAGAATAGCAATTGCTATTACGTTTATTATCTTTCAAGGAAATTACTGTTTAAATTCCAAATCTATACTTAATATTATACTGAGAGAAACTTTTTATTTTTGTATGTATTGAAATAACCCAAGAACTACTGGGCCGATTTCAAATATTCTTTCACCATTAGAAAGCTATATTATCCCCGAGTAATACGAGTATAGGCTATATTTTTTTTTAATACGAGGATGAAGTCGCAAATAACAGCTAGTTATATATATTTTAAAATTTCAATTGCCGAATACCTTTATACATTTAAATACAAGCAGTCACAAGTAACAACAACCCAACGCACGGCCGTAACCCAGAGGGGTAGGCAGTGACAACAGACCTCCATTTGGCACGATCCTGACACACCTCTCTCGCTTCTTCTACATTCATACATCTACGCATACATACACGACGGTTACCCGTACTCTTAATACCGGCCTTTCACAAGTAAATAATATATATTCGGTAAATAAGTTAAGCTTCAAGCACTTAACTACGAGTACAAAGCTTTTAAACGGTTAAAGCACTAATGAAATAAGTTATAATCCTTAGGAGGTTAAACTCGACAAAGAGGCTAAAAGTTTTAGGCAAGAATTTTCTTAGGCATACGAACTTTGTGTTGAACTTCGGAAAATCAGAAGAAAAAAGTACTGTAACAAAAAGTATCGAGAAAGCAATTTCTTACAATTTAAGGTACGCATTTAATATAAATATAGAATGTAGCTATTTATTGCATGATTAAAACTTCTATTTTAAGTAACAATGTAAAAATGGTTAATCAGTTATTCAAAAACTGAGAAGTACAAAAATTCAAGTCCCAAGCGGTACCAATTTTTATATTACCACACCAGTATTTGAATTTAGAACGATGACTTGATTCGAAATATCAACGGTCTACACCTAGAAATCGAGGGCACTATCCATTTCAAATGGCCTAATTTATTTTTTAAACAAAAAGCTTTTAGAATAATTAAAGTAATAATTATTATTATATAAAGTTAGATGAAGACAAATGTTTTAAATAAAAAAGTGCTGAGGAATATGTTTGTTATTTAAAAAAAAATAACAATTGCAAAGAAAACTTCTAAGTTTGTCTTATATAAGCGTTTATTAATTAAGTTTTATTAAATACACATATTAAAAAATACGTTGCAGTAAAAAAATATCATGACAGACATCAAACTAGATAGATGCGTTGAATTATTCTATGTAAAGCTGCGCGAAGGGAATCGATGCTAAATAGCAGAAAATTGCCTCCCTTCTCATAAATAAAGCCATCGTCGCAAAGCTGAGGATTCCAACAATGAGAATAATGTGCGGATGAAAAGACTTTGTGATAACAATCACGATGTGACGATCCTTCGTTGCTTTATGAATAAAATTGCCTCATTATATTTGTGATTTTACGCGTAAAACGAAATCACAGAGACACAAAACATTTAAAACCACATAAATAACAAAAATAAATCATAAATAAATATTTACCTGTGCGGTCTCCTCTCTTCCTCGGGTTCTTCCTTCAAAAATGATGGCTGTAGACTGAATCTACGTCGGAATTGGTGTCTACCTTTCATCGTGCTGCTCTAAGGGCACTTAACACATAATATTTGTTTTACGATCGCGTCCAACAGGCGGCGCTCGTTAACGTCGCGACGTGCGCACCAGCTGACGCTCGGAGAACGAATGTTAGAAAGCAATCCGCCCCGCGCCTTCCTCGGAAAGCGTTAACGGGATAGAAAAATTTTCGCTACATTTTCCCTTTGAAAACTGTTGATTTATTTTTTTATTCTGTTATCTTTCTGTATTGATACGTTGATATATTATGTATCCCTGTATCAACTTTTAAAATAATTGAACTCATAAAATATCAGAAAGGAAGTTCATAAAACTACATGAAGTTTGAATTTTGCTGAAGGTGACAAAAACTTTTAAAAGTTTTCTAATGAGCTTACATATTTTATACTAAACTAATAGTAAACCTTCTTAATCTAAATTCCATTAGTTAAATCTAATTTAGGCCTTAAATAAAGATGTTTTATACTCCAATATTTTACCGTAATGTACTTACCTAATAATTATATGCAGTACAAGGAAAACCTTTCTGTTTCAATTGCTCGCTTTGTCTTAGAATAAAAGTATTATAAGGACAGATTATAGGATTACCATTTTGTTTATAAAGTACTCGTATTAATATAATGAAAATATTCGTCCTTTTCTTTATATTTGAACAATCAAAGTATGCTAATAATTTCATTAATAAAAAATAAACTCCTTACTATTATAAAACTACATGGTGATTGTTTTTTTCTACATTTTGACATGATTTGAGTTAATTCCTTACTCAATTGTCTCACAGTTAAAGCTACAAATCAAGATCTATACGTATTCTTATATTATAAAGAGAGAAACTTTGTATTTTTGTATGTATTGAAATAACTCAAAAACTGTTTCAAAAACTCTTTCGCCATTAGAAAGCTACATTATCCCTGAATAACATAGGTTATATTATTAATTTCCACGCGTACGAAGTTGCGCACAACAGCTAGTTACATATATTGCCATTCATTTTCTATATGTATATATTCAGTATAAAATGACTTAGGCACAGTAACAGTGGAAATCCGCGTTATAAATCACACAATTTATCACTACGCCTGTAGGTGTAGCGATGTCATTTATTTCTTAGAATTATTGCCTTTTTATATCCGCTTTGAAGAGACAAATGACTTATCGAGTACCAACCTAATTGGAATAGATAAAGGTAGAATTTTTTAAGCCTCTAAAGCTTTCAAAACGTTCTTAGTTCTTTAAAAGAATTTTTGGGATCGATCCCACATAGTATGGTTATTCTAGGTACAAGTTCAAGACCAAATGAATTAGTGTTAAGCCGGCCAAAGACGCCTAGTTTTAACTGTACAGTTCTACTGCGCAGTTAAAATTGACGTGTGTAGGCAAAACTGAAAATTGTACAGTTCGACTGTGCAGTTCAAATAGACGTGTCCGTCAGTTTTAACTGCACACTTAAACTGAAAGTTTGTGGCCGTCTTAAGTACTAGATGTTTTTTATTTATATTTTGGTTAGTACAAATTTCATTAAATCGGATTAAGGAACAGTAGGATCTTTGTATAAAACGTTCTAGGCTTAAAAGCTCTCGTTGCTTCGCAATTAGGCAAAGGTAAGCTTTTTGTTCTACTACAAATTCGTTTTATTCTGAATGCCGTTTAGATTACAAAGTTGGGGATTTTACATATCAGCAATTGTGTATTTTTTAGCATAAATAATCTACTTTATTGTTAATTTATAGATATTTTGATCTTATGCAGTTATTTGGTATTGTGGCACTGGTCGTTGAAATAATTGACACGTAATTTTAACCTATAGTGTTTTATTTCCTGAGCATTTATGCTAATTTGTATTGTTAACTCATGTCAGCACCGCACGTGTGGAAGGCATCTAAAGTTGTTATAATGATGTAGAATTTTCTGAATAACGTATACCACGACTATTAATATTGTTAATGAAGTTTCTACTTTATAGATACTAGTATTAGGGTTGAATTTTTAATACAGATAGATAGAGTTACAAAAGCCTTAAGCGTGTATATAGCGTCGACAGTTGGTGTGGATTTATATTGCTTTTGTTATCGCAGAATTTTTAATAAGCTGAAGGACAAAGATTTGACTTTATTGTGTTGTGTTTTTTAAATCTTTTTAGTTGTCCTTCGTACCACCTTTATTTAGTAGTCTTCTTATTTTTTTATATCTTTTGTTTATCAGAATAAATTGTAATGTCCTGTCAAATACAAAAACATTAATATAAATAAAATGTAAATTAATTTAAATACTTTTCTAATCACATATAGTTTATAATTTAAAATATTTATAAGTGTCTAAAATAAGGTTAAAAATAAATTACAAATTGAATTTCTTTTTGGTTATCAAAAACACTTAAGCGTGAAAACTATCTAAAATCTTATTACTGTACAAAATTGAAGCGTAAATTACGTACTTGGAGTGCTACGGAGCCGATAATCCGACTCGGTTTATTACTTCCCCTAGTCATTTAACGGCTGTGAACATTATTTCAGAGTAAAACACAAAAGTAGAACTTTGCAGCTTGTTTAATATTGATTTGGAACACAATAATGACGACCCTATACTAAATAAACAGAAGTTATTTAACATTTAATAAATGTTATTTTAGCAAACTTATATTTTCAGACAAAGTGTTTGAGATTACAAACGCATTTGCTTCAAACCTTTTTAAAATCTATTTAGATTTATCAGGTAAATCAAAGTTGCAACACTCGTAGCAATGCTGTAGCGTCGTTCGTAGCAATACTTGTAGCAGTACTTGTAGCTGTGCTACGATAGCTACGATAGTATTGCACATTCAACAATACCTTCCTGTTCATTTTCTTCGAAAAATAGCATCTATTATTTCTTGTAACAAATTATAAAAGATAAAAAATCCTAACGTATCTCCCCATAGAGTTTCCTAATGTCAATAAAATCCCAGCTTTGTTATAACAAAGTTGCAGTTATCTGTGAGTTCAGCAAAGACACCCGAGGGCCGCGTGATTCATTGCTGACTAAGGATAAGGCGGTCCTCTTTTTGCCCCACTAAATCAAACTGCCTAAATACACAGTAACGTGTTAGTAACTTAGAACATTAGACACTTTTGAGCTTATAACCTTTTATATAAAGTTAAATGAAACGATAACAAGAAATTATTCAGCCAAAGTAAATGATAATATTGCCTAATAAACCTTAGATTTAAAAGCGTTTATCACTCTGAAATGTAATCACAATATGTGACGTTTTTAATACAAAAATCTGCATTTAAGAATAGAACTTGTGACCTTGGGGCTACCCCAAAGTACATTAGCTACGAAGCAATTCTTTAGCGAACGACAAAAATGTATGGAACTGATAATGCCGTTAGATATCTCACACGTGACAAACACATGACTTATCGAATGTCAATTTCAGTTTCATATTTCTTTTTAGATTCCATCACTGATATCGCCAATCAAAAAGTACTTCTGGTAGCTACCTTGTCTCGTCCCTTTTACGTATGTTAATGTTATATATAGTAGCGGTAAATGAAAGTTTATTTCACGTGCTAATCTATACTCATATTATAAAGAGAGAAACTTTGTATTTTTGTATTTTTGAAATAACTCAAAAACTACTGGGCCGATTACAAAAATTCTTCCTCCATTAGAAAGCTACATTATCCCCGAGTAACATAAGCTATATTATTTAATTCCACGCGAACGAAGTCGCGCACAAGAGCTAGTTATTAATATAATTAGTGTTCAAAAACACACATGCGTTTAAAGTTCATACTTAATCAGACTTTGTTGTAATTAATGGTGAAGGCGAAGGGAGAACAAAAGGCGGCGCAGCAAATCCGTATTATATTACATATAATTTATCACTAAGGTTCTTGTCCCGAATGAGAGATGTAATTTATTTTGTTCACTGTCTTTCCTTTTGTTCCAATAATAAAGTAGCTTACATAGTTTTCTTTCGATTGTTATTTGATTCTAGAATCTTCGATGTAAGTTATTATTTAATCAGTCTTATCAGGTTCGACTGTATTGTGAACCTTTAAATCTATACTAATATTACAAAGAGAGAAACTTTGTATTTTTGTATTGAAATAACTCAAGAACTACTGAAACGATTTCAAAAATTCTTTTACCATTAGAAAGCTACATTATCCCCGAGTAACATAGGCTATATTATTTAGTTCCACGCGGACGAAGTCGCGCACAACAGCTAGTTTATAATAACATTATTTAATTCAATGCACGAAACAATTGATCGATTTATTCATTTATGCCGTTATTTTCCGTGTCAATGCTTCAGTATTTTATTCCGCAGCAACAATAAATGTAAAGAAAAATAAAATGCAATAACTTCAATCAGTTGTTTGGTATTTATTGGAAAAACGGTCCGATACAAACAATAAGGCAATGCGAAAACCTGTTATTGATCTTATTGTTTTCGATTTAAAAAAAGTGGAGAAAAAAATCCAAAGGCTTCTGTGTCTTGGTGATCAACTTTATTTTGTTACTTGGTTGATTTCAAAAACTATGGCAACACTGAAAAAGTCAAAATTAAATCGTTTATTATTAACTAAAATGATGATGAGAAGAAGTATTTTATAATAAGATTAAGGTAAAATAAATTAGACGATTTAAAATTCAGTAACTAATTAAATTACTTAAGTAAAATAAATAATGTTGGTATAAAATATTAAAATGTATATTGTCTTTCACAACATGTGAGAATTTATTATGAAGTTTATTTTAATTAAATAAAAACGGGTTCAGAACGTTTATTTAACAAAAAGTAAACATTTGTACGTCACGCCTCGGTAGATATATTTAATTATCCATATTCCTTATTATTTATGTTATAGAAATAGGAATAATTTATTAAACACACACAGAAATTAAACAAACAAATTTTACACAATTGCATAAATTAATTAATCCCGTGATGGCCACACTAGGCAATGCCTGTGTCGCGGCCACCGACATTTAGAGCTACAACACTTCCTTATACAAAAAATATTTTACATTATTTATTAATCTATGCTTAATATTACAAGGAAGAAAACTTTATATTTTTGTATGTATTTGAATTACTCAAAAACTACTAGGCCTATTTCAAAAGTTCTTTCACCTTTGGAAAGCTACATTGTCACCGAGTAACATAGGCTATATTTCTGCAAATTCTGCGCGGAAAAAGTCGCAAGCAAAATAATCTCACTTTCTGAATTAAACTATTATGATTTGACAATAATCGTTACGCTTTTGCACACTTAAATATGATTGGATAATAAATAATTCAAAGTAAAACATTAATTTTGAACAAAATCGACTTCTATTTATATTAACGGATTTAGAACTTATAACGATACGCAATACTGGGGACAAATCCTAATTAGAGTCAACAGTTGACATAAAATTTATGGCTCTTAAAAGAGAAGGCGAGGTAACAGCCCCATAATTTGCACTATAAATCTCTTAGTGCTCCTGCAAATATCCCTTACGAGGTAAGGATCAAATTAACTTCATTTTTATGTCAAGCGATATTTCATTTTGTGACAGATATAAGCCATTATAATATTTTCTTTATATTTGTGACTGACTATATACCTAATATTAAGTACTAATCTAGTAGCTCATTAAAGACTGTATATGTAACTATTGTTATTTAAAAGCTTAAAGGTATCGACACATGATGGGCTCCATTTTCCGCAACTCCACGACTAGCGCGTATTTTGCGTGAATACACATATCTTTAAATTTCTTCGCCGATATGTGCAGGTTGCATCAAGATGTTTTCCTTCACCTAAGAGCGTCGGTAAATATGTATCTATGGAAATCGAAAAACACATTGGTACATGGGGGGATTCGATCTCGGGACCCGCAGTTCACAAGTCAAGAGCTAAACCCCTGAGCCACCGACGCTCTTATTATTTATAGGTAACGTTAAAAACTACTATAAGATTATTTGGTTTCGAATAAGTTTAAGCAATTACTTGCTAACTGTACTTTAAGTAATTAAAACGTATTTAAGTACTTGCCTATAGCAGAACTTGTAAGAAACTCCTTGAAAAATCGCTTGTAACTTATCATGGGATGTGGTACATTTAGTTTCTTAAGAAACAAAAGAAAACGTGTTTAGAAAGTCGAGGTGAACGCGAGCCCTGAGCCTCCACCGATAAGAATCAATTCCCACTCCCCGAAGTAATTTATTTCAGCTACGATATAAGTAAACCTACCAGATGCTGCCAATTCAAAATATTCATCATTTCTTATTTGTCAAATACATATATTTATTCAATTGTTTTGATTCCATTTGATATAAAAAAAAACTATTTTAATCATGCCTAAATTACTATATTTTCTCTAATTAAGATACAACAATAATCATAATTTTTATCTCAGTTAAAAAATCAATTACCTAATTAAAAAGTACAATCCAAGTAAAAATAATAAGGAAGTAACGTTCCGTTCTACGTTTTTATTATTCACATTCGGGAAATGACGAAATACTTTCTCGTAATTAGGCCATGTCTGCTTTCTGAAGATTGAAGAGGGTGTACATGAAGAGTACATTTGGTTAATTTTTAATTATTAATTCAAAGCTCAATTTTAATTTATTTAGAAAGATCATATTTTTGTTTCGTTAATTAATAAAAGAGCACATTTCATGATCAAATTGAAACGGCAAACTCTTATATTTTTAACAACCCAATTAAATTATTTTAAATACCTAATAAACAGTTAAATTTTTAGGTTAAACTTTTTTTTTACATTATAAAGTCACAATGATTTCTTGTTTACAATTGAAACATTATTAAGTCAATAAAACAATAATGAAAAGCATAAAATAAATAGAAATCAATCAACTCTCAGAAAGCAATTGAAGAAATATTTTCCGAATCAAAAGCAATTCTAAGAAAAAAAGGTTTCGAGAATTCCCTATACCCATTGGAAGTATAATTTGTTACAAGTAAGGGTTAGAATTATTTAAAAAACCATCAAAACTTTTTTCATTTCTTCGAGAAAATTCTTTTGAAACAAGCTACAGAGGATATCTCTTCAAATATATTGAACCAAATCAATCTCTTGTTTAAATGCGTCTGATATTAAATTGACATAGTCCTAGGGTTATTTTAATTCATATTAAAATATTTTAAATTAATTTGACATTAAAAATGGCAAAATAATCCTCGCAAACATTGACTAATTTGTTTAAAGTATGCTTCCAAACCACACCCTAAAGTATCAAAGAGTAAGTTCCATTAATTTACAACCTACGCATCGGAAGGTTGACTTAATACAGACTATAATGTATTACAATTTAAAATAACTCTGTCAAGTTCATTCAGGCGAATGTTATTGATGATATATTTTGTATTTTGTTACACTCCTTTGTGTGCTCGCCCCCGCTGCGCTGCGCTGCGCTCAGCGACAAAGGGTGGTCACATTTCTCAACTGTCTGCAAACTTTTAAAAAATGACTACGCACAATAAGTTATATCTTCAAATGAAGCGATTCATATAATAATGATCGAACTTCACTTGAGAAGTTCGTTTGATCATATATTATCTATGATATTCTAAATTGATGAAAAATACTGACTGTGTTTGATAGATTGCAATGAAATATAACCGAAAATGATTTAGAAGAACAAAACTCGATTTCAGAATTCACAAGTCAACATATTCTTCGTTTAAATAATGAATTTTATATTTTAAACATCTCAGTATGCGTGATACACATAGTATATTTAATAGTACAGTATTTAATGTAACTGAGGTAATAATATACTACTTTAATCATAAACCTAACTAATATAGGAGATATTATAAGTAAAAGATCTTTAGTTTGCGCGCTGTTTGACCTGTCATCTGGTCTGGAAAACTGATTAAGCGTGAAACGGATCACAAGAATTATAGGAGTGTAAAATTGTTTTATTATTACTAGGTCCTTAATATAAAATTATATTCAAAGGTATACAATAAGCAGATGCTAATATTAAATGTAACCTTGAATTTCCGCCACCAAAGTAACTGTTTTTATCGTCAAAAAGATAAACTGTTGTTAATAACAAAGAAAACACGCTACCTTGAAATTTTGTTCCAAAATGTTGCTTTTGAATGTAGAAACGTTTAAAAAGAGATAATAGTTGAAACGATCAATGGAGGGCATTGTTTTCATTCTTCAAAAAAACGTATAACGTTACAGCACTGCTATTGTGTTGGCATATCGCATCCAACATTCGTCGCTATTGAAAAAGGCTGCGTGCACACGAGGACAGAGATACCTCTGTACGTATGACGACATACGTCGCAGAGCAGTAGACTTTGCAGTACTGCTATTTTTATAATACACATATATACAACTGTACTGTTTTTTCTCACCGTGTATTGCTCTGCCTTACTATACTGCCCTCGTGTAAACGTAAAGTGGGCGTACTCTCGTTTAAATTGAACTTTTTGTCTGTTTCAAAATAAATGGGCTTTTATGCTACTGCATTAAAGCTTTTAAAACTTAACAGAAGAAGACAGAGTTTTAATACAGAGTTCGTTTTAGTTATTGACATACTAACCGTGTCACACGATTTTTAACCGACTTCCAAAAAAGGAGGAGGTTCTTAATTCGTCTGTATGTTTTTTTTTTATTTTTTTTTTATTTTTTGTTCACCGATTACTCGGCTCCTGGTGGTCCGATCTTTATAGTTCTTTTTTTATTCGAAAGGTACGGTGTGTCATTTGGTCCCATTTTTTTCAAAATGAAAAACTATTCAGTAGTTTTTGAGTTATTCTCAATAATGTGCCGAAAACTTGTCAAGAACAGGGTCAAATTTGCTTTCTTGGCTTACGTAGCGTAAACTATAGGACCTACATAAAAATGATGTATGAACGAATTGTAGCTCTTTAAATGTACTACAGAAAAGTCCGCGATGGCATATACCTATCTTCTATAGTTTTCTCACAATAACCATTTTTTTCTTTAAAAACATAAATCGAAATTCAAATAAATTCAATACGCTACTTACGACGCTATTATTCGAATTCGGTATGAATCCTTATCGAAATAAATGTGTGTATTTCGTTCTGACCAATAGTTTAGAAGATACGATAAGTTTAAAATTACGCGTAACTAGAAAAATGCAATAACCGTTACAAAGAAACAAGGACAGATTTGCTGTCGTGTCTTATGGATGCTAAAATATAGGATGTACAATAAAATGATTTATGAACGATTTATAGATCTTGAAATAAGCTAAATAAATGTCTTCGATGGCATATCAGTATAATGTATAGTTTTTTCACAATAGCCCTTGGCTTCTTTCAAAACATCAAATAAAATGCATCCGACCAAGGCCGTCGTAGATTACAAGTCTATTTATTGAATTGGGTATGAAACCTTATCCAAATAAATATACTTTTGGCTTAAAGTATTAAACGTAGATTATAATTGCCCTTTACAGTATATACTTCTGAATAATAGTTTAGAAGATATCAAATGATTAAAACCTACGTTCAACTAAAAATGAAACAGTGGCGCGCGGCCATACAGAAACGTTTGCAACGATGTGTTTTAGTTCGTTTAAATTTGGCTAATTAACCGATTTTAATAATTCTTTCTTTCTTTGAAAGTTGTTGATTATCACGTTGTGACGATCATGTTCTGAGGATTAGTTTTTGAGTGAAAAAGCGTATTCGATTAAATACCAACTATAAATATATTGTTCTCGTTTATTAAACATTATTAACTAAATAGCAATATTTGTAAAGAAATTTTAGTACTTCGTACTATAAACTAGTATATTTTAGTATGCGGACGATATGGTTAATATTTTTCATGATATACTTCGGTACCCTTAAATTAAATGTCATGAAAGCCATTGTGCTACAATGACATACAGATTTTTAATTGATTAGTTATAAAGAAAATTAGTTATCTGGATTCAAATTCACTAAAAATCTAAAAATAAAAAAAAACTTTTAACAAAAAACAAAAACCGCCTTCCAAAACAAAATGCACTAAAAAGTAACAAAATAATTTCGATTTTGTGGCTAACTTTAAGAGGCAGAAAAGTCTCTTATTTCTTGTAACTATTATGTCTATAATGTACAATAAAAATTGTTATTTTGAAGTCGGTGTCAGCGAAGTTCCAGTAAGACCCAGATCTTAAAAGTAATTAGTTGTTTGCGTTAAATTGCGATTTAAAATGATAGTATGCGTCATGTATCTGAATATTGCGGCTGACACCGAGTTCAAGATAACATTTGTTATTGTACATTATAGACATAATAGTTACAAGAAATAAGAGACTTTTCTGCCTCTTAAAGTTAGCCACAAAATCGAAATTATTTTGTTACTTTTTAGTGCATTTTGTTTTGGAAGGCGGTTTTTTATCTGCTTTAGTTCTATTTTAATCGTCGAGGATTTTTCTTCTAATCGGCTCAAAAAGTTTCTGACTGAATGTACGCAATATTATTTTGTGTAAAGATTGGTATAACATTATAATAAACACAATTTCTGTGAGAAATCATTTTAGAAAATATTTTATGGTATAATGTTCTATATATGTTAACAAACAATATTTCAATTCTCTACGGAGTCGTACACAAACAACAAACTCATATTAAAATCTAAGTTGTTGTAGATTGAGATATTATACAACTAGAAACTTCTTAGTATATTACTTGACCCTTTCATCATTACAATTAATATTGGGTAAAATCGCTTTTTAACTTATTAAATTAATTTGAACGAATAACTTCTATTTGTTTTAATTTTTTTATTTAAGTTATAGGTAATGTTTTATTCTGTGAATATTAGTTTCATAAGCGAAAATATATCTTGCGAATCCTAAAGATAAACTTACTGAATTTCGCTGACTTCTGACCATAATTTTGTTTGGGTCCAATTACGTAGGCGTTTAGGTCGACTGCGGTAAAGGACGACATTTTTAACCAAGCAATAATCCGGTCACGTTCCGGTCCCTAATATATTGCGATTTTGTGTTCAACTCTTGTATACTTTTATTTAACGGGCCACAAAAAAAGGTAACATTTGTTCGGGTGTTTGAGAAACGTTGCCCTACGGCTGTTGAAGTTGTTAGCTTTCTCTAAACGTGATTGGAATTACCTTTCTTATGAAATATTATAGTCGACTACGCTAATTTTGTACATTGAGCATTAAACTCGCAATTGTGTATTCTAATACCTAGGGAATAAGATGTAATCTAGCTTAACAAATATCTTAGATTCACTCTAGTAGTTGAACTTGGAAGTATTTTCCTGATCACGCAGACCCATCCATGTAATAAATATATGTACAAAGTTTTGTCGTATATGCCTACTAAATGTTTGATCAATCATCAATATTTTTTTATAGAAGACTAGCTGTTGCTCGCGACTTCGTCCGCGTGAAACTAATTAATACAGCCTATGTTACTCGAGGATAATGTAGCTTTCTAATGGTGAAAGAATTTTTGAAATCGGCCGAGTAGTTCTTGAGTTACTTCAGTACAAATAAAAATACAAAAATACAAAGTTTCTCTCTTTATAATATTAGTATATAGAAATAGAAACCAAAAAGCTCTACTAAGACACAAAAGATAAGAGTCAATATACATGCGAACTTTCTAGTCGAAAACCAATATCGCGATATTAATAATGTCAAATTTCACACGTAGGCGTTTTGAAATTAACTGAGATGTATCGCTGATAATGTTTACTTGGTAAAGTTGACTTAGTAAAGTTTAATAAAGTAATATCAAAGCTTAGACTACTATTCGATAAATTATTAAACGACCTAGTATTATTATTATAAAGTTTTACAAATGTATTATTTCATATATCTTTATATATGTCTATATAATACATTTCACTAAAACAAAACAATAGAACATATTATATAAAAAATAGTACACCACCAGGTGCGGAATCCGATGACTCAAGCCAGTAGTCCAGTGGTCCAGGGTACCAGTGGTCAGGGCTGCAGAGAAAGGAACCTCCTCCCAATGCGCGCCGTCTCCCTTAATCCAACTGTTTAGCGAGAGCTTCTTAAGATGTTGGTCGAAGCTCTTCTCTATTATTACTAGTGCCAATATTTAAATTTATTATTTATCCCACGATAAGATTAAATTATTAAAAATAATTTATATTAATATAATATTAATTTATCGCATATATTATAATAATTTACAATTAAATATAATATTATAATAATTCATTAAATATGAATTCAAACTAACAATCAAATCCTAAGGCAACTCCTTTGATTCTGAATTCATTTGAATATTTACATAAAATACGGAGTTAACAGACGACGCCTACGAATACAGTACAAATTGAATTGACTAACGTTGTCAATAGTACTGCTTCGTTAACTAATAAATGATAGTTAACAAGGCGCAGTTTAAGAATTAAATTAACTGCCCATATTGAATCGAATGTTTTAAAACGAACTTTGTTACTATGACAAACCATTCGAGTCAAGTTAATTTCATTGTGACCGCTAAATGATTGTCGTAATGGGCACGAAATAAACATCGTTAATGTAAATTAATTTTATTTTGATAGAAATAGCGACTTAACTAATTTTTCAAGTATAGCAAGCGTTTTGAGCTACTTTGGAGTTAGTTAATTCGCTAAATTATGCGCTAAAAAGTTTAGTACTTTTATTTCATTTTAATATTTTTCACTGATATATTTTTCATATTACAAAATTTATCTCAACTGAAGCATCAGAGACGTCTCTTTTTAAAAGTTTAAATTTTTTAAGTGCAATTTTAAGTGCTGTTGTCCGCCCGTTTCCAACTCCGAAAAAAAAAACAACAAATCCACTTCGTTTACGAAAAAATTATAATTTCCTCGCTTTGGAAAACAACTTGTTTATTTGATACTAGCTGGTGTCTGCGACTTCGTCCGCCTGTGTTACTCGGGGTCAATGTAGTTTTCTAAGGGTGAAATCATTTTTGAAATCAGCTTAGTAGTTTTTTAATTATGTCAATATATACAAGAAGTCGGTTAAAAATATAAAAATACAAAGTATTAACCTTTATAATATTAGTGTAGATTATTGAATTATATTTTAACAACCTTCGCTCAAAATGTAAGTAAGTAGACAAGTACTTTAATATTTTAATTTTTCTAAGCTACTTTTATATTATACTATTTAATCTTCATTATTTATTCATTATAATGAGAAAAGTTTTAATAGAACAAATAATAATATAACCTCGTTTTATCAAAGAAAAAATACAATTAGAATGTTCGTAATAAAATTATTCGTAAAGCAAACAACGCCTCAATTCAGTCTTAGCCAAACAACCTCGTTAACATAATCTGTTTCGTCGTGCCCTTTTGACTACGGAATGAATTGAACTAATCAAATCAGAATTATGGAAATTAAGGCACTATTGTTAGATATATTATATCCTGATCCTTACATAGTATAAAACAATAACGCTTTTTTATGTTTGTTCCTATATATGCTTGAATCTTAAAAGCTACGCAACGGTTTTTTTTTAATATATAGAGTGATTCACAAGGAATATTTTCATGTATAATACATTCACAATATAGTAGAGTAAAACTGATAATTTAGACGTTTTTAATATGATGTCGTAAATTAACACATTTTAGCGCTTACGTTGCAAACGCTGCAGTATTTAGTATCAGTATTATACCGATTTATACCAGTGCGAAGCCGGGGCGGGTCGCTGGTAGTAAATATATCTCAATCAGCATTTGAGTATTCGTTAGTTATCTACTGAAAATATAAAGTCGTTTCATCATTCGGACTCTTGTTAGAAAATCTGAGACAACGATTTTTTCCTACAGATGTTGGGCAGGGATAACCTATTTTTAAGAGAGTAACTTAAGATAAAAATATTAAGATCACTTTTAGTTCAACTAAAAGTTTTTTCTAAGCGTTATTAACTATTTCAGTTTTTGTATTAAAATAAAGTTATTTTTTAATATACAATGAACAAGATTTCTTCTTTCAATGCTTAGAAACGAACAAAACAATAGAAAAATTGTAAAAGTTTTCAAAACATTGTACTAAAGGTGGAATACAATGGAGCAAGACTTTTTTTGTATTTTTATATCTTTACAAAGACGGCAAAAGAAATGCAATGTTTGCTTTTAAAAGGTATTAATATCTACTGAATTTTACTGTAAAAACGTAAAAATTATAACACGCTAATTGATGGAACAACGTTATCAATATTGTTTTAAAATTTCTAAAAAAAATAACCTTTCCCTGTGTGACGCGACAGTCTTAGTATAAATAATATGTAGGAAATTTACATTATTATTGGCCATTAATTAGAGATGTTGAGAGGTATGGCAGCGTAATAATCTTTATTGATTTAATACAAGAGGGTTGAGATCACACCTGCGGAGAGTACTTAATCTGTGCCTGCCATTGCTCTCCTCTCTAGAATATAATAAAGCGTCAAGAATTAAAAAATATATCATAAAATCAATTGCCGTTTTACTATTGGATTTGGAAGTAGTCACGCTTCATCACCAGCTCACTATATGTCCCCACCAAGGAGTGCGGAGCCTGCCCTAAGGGTTGACTAGGCCATAGCCAACCACGCTGGCCCAGTCCGTTTTGGTCGACTTCACAAATATGTTTGAATTTCTTCGCAGATATATGCAGGTCGCATCACGATGTTTTCCTTCACCGTAAGAGCATCGGGTAAATATGTATTATGTATGTATAATATATTCGAAAATCAAAAAACACATTGGTTCGTGGTAGGATTCGAACTCGGGACCTGCAGATTACAAGTCACGAACCCCTTGATAAATAGATAGGCAAGATGTCACGCTTATCACCTGTCTATTTTATCCCCTCAATGTTGTTACAACAGTTTCTAAACACAAAAAACTTGAAAAAATGTCATACGGTTCTCCAATCTCAGCATAATGAAGCAATTTTGAGTACCTTAATTGGCTTTAACACGTATTCGATTTATAAAAATTACTGTATTTGAATAAATAAATGAGTATCAACGCTCGTTACGAAGGTACGTGAGTTAGAACTGTAATGGGCTCTGTTTGCATTTATACTTTACATTTTTAAAAATACCTGAGCTGTTAAATTGGGGCGTGAGATGAAATAACGTTAAAAATTAAATATAACTAAAAACACGTATCGCGTAATTTATTTATTTTTATTATCTAGTACCAAATTAATTAATATGAAATTTTGAATCTTTGACGTTCTCTGAGATCATATTTAAATATCACTACGCTAAATGCTACTTAAACTGTCGCTTAGTATAAATCTTAATCAGCAAGAACTACTTTAGTGCTCACTAAACGACTCTGAGTACAATAAAAGTATGAGTAATGTTTAAAACTAAAATTCAATTAAAAAGATTAATACCGTAGTAAAGTTTATAGATTCCATTTAAAGTTATATTCGATAGGATTGGACATAATTTATTTAATTCATACCATCAAACGACCGAGGGAATAGCTTACTAAGGTACCGTTCAATTTATCAGTTGCTCTAACGTAAATCTTGAAACATACACGCCCTACATTCAGTGCTAATTAAATTAGATTTCAATTCAAATGCCTCAAAGATACAGCAAATTCGATTAAGGGTATTGAAGACTTTATGTTAATTTAATTAAAAGAATAATTATTTTTTGTGTTTAGTCTAATTTCACAATAAAGTAAGATATCACCTACATCTAGAGCTGTTCAATGCCAACCTCAAATGTAAATATATCAAGGAAGAACTTGTCCAATAAATATTCATTAAATAAGTGGTAAAAGTTACTATCAACAACGCAAAGGAACCAAAGATGATGCATCAATAGTAGCAGTAGGAACCAGCGGGGTCCCTTAAACAGGGGTACAAAAAAAACTCTAACCTCAACAGTCACTTAGTGTAATTTACCAAATAAACAAAGATGCCCTTAGTGACTCCGAATAAGATATTTTTGTATATAATTGTTTACAGTATTATTAAAAATTAGCTATAATGTCATCTCCTCCTTACGTTAACCACTATCGGCACTTTTCCTTCCAAAACAAATGGATGTTTTCAGCCAGTATAAGATATAGTAGTTAAAAGAATTATAGCCGCAGTTATGGGCCATTACGCCCTCCGGTTTTAGGAGGTATAAATTTTATATCAGCTGTCAGCTCTAATTAGGATATTAATCTTCATCTTGAGGAATTAATCCGAGGCACTTTCTTCATAACGACTTACAGGTGATTAACTTTTTTATAATAAACTCAAAAGTAATGGTAATATAGAGTACTTAATATTAAAAGCAAGAATAGTAAGAAAAGTAGAGGCCTTTCTTATATTATACTATTCTTGCTTTCCTCAGGCGTTGCAGGTGTCCATGGGCGTCGTATCAACTAACTCAGGCGATCCACTGCTCGTTTGCCCCTTTCTGAGATAAAAAAAACACTAAGTAGTAATTCTGCGCTAGTATGATACTTAAATTTAATATTAAAACATCTAGTTAAAGATTTAATATAATCTATAAATCATAAGACCGTTATGAGTAATCGAAACCGGTTAACGTTTTAATTATTTGACGATACTAGTTCAACCACTATTACCTACTCTACATTGAAAATTAACATCTGCCATTGACGTTACAGTTTAAACAACTCTATATCAAAGTTACTTTGATTGCTTTTCATTATAACCTATCAGTACCGCTGTAATTAATTGTCTGAAAATGTATTCGATACATTCTACTAAAGACGATATTTTGAATATTATAATGATCAAGAATTTATTAACAGTTTCAATATTTAAATAATACTAAAATTAATGCAAGATCTACTAATTGTATGAACAGTATTTCTCCCAATTTAATTCTTCTTAATATAAAAATCTTACAAGCAAGATGTAAGTCCGGAAAAAAGTATGAAGTACTGCGATAAACAAGGACCAACAAGTCGTCGATTATACGATACTGGAGGACACTCGGAATGAAATAAGATAGACCAGGGCTCTCATTAGACCAAATCATGTATCATAAGAAGTACCAGGAAAAAGGATGTTCTGTATTTTGGAATAAATTTTATGAATGTACCAGTACCAAACGTAGAAAGTACAACAGTAATAACTCTGATTCTCGTTTCGGAATAAAGCGTATAATGTTTATTTGTAAAACGAAGCTACATAATACTAAAACGTTAAAATTCACGCACGACTTATTCTAACAAATTGTCAACATTAACGTTACGAATGTAAGTAAATTGTTTCTCCTTTATTAGACCCGAAAGTTTAACCCTAAGGTCGGAGATTCGGTTCGGGCTCATTAGGTCCATTGCGTCGAGGACCTAATTTCATTTCAACTATTCCAGACACGTGCCGAATCGTATAAATTGGGGCACCGCGAACAGTATTGGTCAAACCCTTGGTATTTAATCAAAGATGCAAATGTTCATCAATTATTCTGAATGAAATTAAATATCAAACTTCATGTCTAAAAGAATATGTCAATGTCTTAAAAAAACAAAGAAAAGTTGCTACCAAATCATTACTTTCTTATTCTGCTATTTGTCTTATGCAATCAGGTAATCCATTCTTATCTCAATCAATCCCTTGCATATGCATATTATATGAGCTTATTTTAATATAAAGCAATCAGCTTATTGTATATAACCACATATATATGCAGACAATACACAGATTATAATAAGCCATTGAATTTTTAATCTGCGACACGAGCTCATTAACCTCGTTTAGATTAATTTCTTATTTTAACTGAATTGGAAATTCTTCAAATATTTTAATTTTCACTTTAAAGTGTGCATGTAAATATTTGTCACTATCGTATCAAGCTGCGATACAAAGCGGCTGTTCTCAATATTATAAATATTTGCTGTTCAATTTTAATTTACAACACAGTCACTTTCGCGTCACTTATGACCATAATAGTCTATCAAGAGGTTTATCAACTTTATTATCTACTTAATTACATATTTTAATTAATTTAAATACTTATAATAGTACCAGCGACCGGCCCCGGCTTCGCACGGGTGCAAAACTGATACTAAATACACTACAGAAAAACTGTCAACATTGTATAACAGCCATACTAACAATATTTGTACCCGTCAGAAGCCGGTCGGGTCGCTAGTTATATATTTAAACCTTCCTTATGAATCACTCTATCTATTAAAAAAAACCGCATCAAAATCCGTTGCGTAGTTTTAAAGATTGAAGCATATATAGGTACAAACATAAAATAGCGTTATTGTTTTATACTATGTAAGGATAAGGATTACAAGCTCTTCTATTGCTAGAAATGAGCAGTGTTATTTTTTGCAGAATAAGAATACGTAAGTGCTTCGTTTAATTGTTGGGATACGTAAAGGATCCTTATATCTTTATTTTCTTTAAATTTTATCATCTTTACTACATAGAGACTGTCTATATTTTAACACTAAAATTAAACTTTTTACATAGCCAAGGACATTCCAATCTTTTACAGTTGCCGGTCAGTTACCCATTTCCAATCGAAAAAAATGTAAAAGTATAAATTTTACAAATAAAAATAAATATAGCGTCATCTATTCTACAGTAACATTTTCAGTACATTTTCCTCGCTGTTCAGCAGTTGAATTTTCCGGAGTGTCATGAAAGGGTCGCTAGATGTCGCTCAACGATTTATATCAGTACCATATTAAATATTTCTTAGAATATTGTTTAATAACTTTAAAATTTATGTTTGTTAAGTTATAGTTTATTTCAATTTACATAAGAAAGTTAACGTAACAGAATAATAATAGGTGAAAGGAAAATATCCCATAATATGGCTCCATTAGACCGAGTTCGCGATAAAACCGGACTTACGCCGAAGGAAAATCTCCGTTTCATATCACGTACTTGGTCTAATAATGCCGTAGGGTTATAGAATCCCATTATCAGGATTAAAAACGCTGATTTTTAAGTACCTTTATTATATAAACCTCCTAAAGGATTGTTGTTTGTTTAATGCACCATTAATATAAATTATTCTTAGATGGTACATTAAAAACTGGGAAGTAAATAAGGAAGTATTGTCTGTCGCGATTAATAACATGGCTGACATTAGTTGGTAACTGCTGCGTGCGGGCCGTCACCGCACTCACGCAGTCACGCAGGAAAGCAGTCACGCAGACGTGTCCTTGACTAACTGGGCCAAAAACACGCACACAGTGCAAAATGTATATCTCTGGAAATCAAAAGTAAACAAGATTATATACGTATAACTAGCCACCCGCCCTGGCTTCGCACGGGTGCAAAACGGTATAATGCTGATACTAAATACTGCAGCGTTTGCAATGTAAGCGCTAAAATGTGTTAATTTACGACATCATATTAAAAACCTCTAAATTATCAGTGTTACTCTACTATATTGTAAATGTATTATACATAAAAACCTTCCTTATGAATCACTCTATCTATTAAAAAAACCGCATAAAAATCCGTTGCGTAGTTTTAAAGATTCAAGCATATATAGGGGCAAACATAAAATAGCGTTATTGTTTTATACTATGTAAGGGTTCACTGATATTGCTTGTAACTATTCCTGCTAAGTTTGAAGAAGCTCGGGTTATGTTTTAGTTCATAATATTTGAATGGCGGGATTTGAATCCACGATCACTTGATCAGTAGTCCGTGTTACTATTTATTCAACGATAGAGTTGTAGATATTAAGATTTTATCAAAACCTAGAATTTTACGTTTCGTTTTCAAGACAACTTTTTATAATCACTGTTTGTCTTATAAACATTTGGAAGTTAACCTTACTAATAAAACGTATATTATAATTTTAATTATTCTGCTACGATGTTATCAGATAATTTCCTTCATATGTTTTATTAAAGTAAATAAGTAAGTATTTAAGAAGAATATTTTTATCTGCTTTAATCTTCAAATTAAACAGTTATAAATTGTACTAAATGTTGTTGATATTAAATTTAGCATAAGGAAATGTTAACAAAGGAACTGCTTATTTCCTTGACCTTGAAAATTCGCGTGCTTAAAGGAATTGCGGTTAAACTATAAACTCTAAAGCCTTAAAAGAAACAACAAAATATTTGTATTCATTAATTTACAAGAACACAGGTGAACTTTTTTTGCAACTTAAAGTCCTGCATTTAGTTTATAATGAACAAACCATTTGCATAATTTAAAGTTATTTATCATATAAATGACCAATTAATAATTTTAACGACCTTACTTTTTTGTCGTTTAGCATGATTTTAAAGAGACTATTTCTATATTCAATTGTTTTTTTTTTGTTGCGCGGACACATGGACATCCGACACTAATGGACATTCTCAATACTAGAGGAAATGCAGTTACGTTGCCGGCCTATGAGGTGTTACGTTCAGAAAACAACGGGGCCGATGCCATGGTAATTATCAGTATGGAATTATCTTCCGTACCAAATTAATTGCTGTGTCGAGGGATACGATTATTATTTTCATTCATTTATTCATCACTAGCTCACTATACGTCCCCACTTAGGGGCTCGGAGGTTACCCTAAGGGGGTGATTAGGCCATAGTCAACCACGCAGGCCCAGTGCGGGTTGGTCGACTTCACACATAACTTTGAACTTCTTCGCCGATATGTGCAGGTTTCATCACGATGTTTTCCTTCATCGTAAGAGCGTCGGGTAAATATGTACATATGAAATTAGAAAATCGAAAAACACATTGGTACATGGCGGGATTCGGACTCGGGACCTGCAGATTACAAGTCAAGAGCTAAACACCTGAGCCACCGACGCTCCTACGATTATTATAGGGGTGAACATCTTTTAATGTCGGTATTAATTCTCGCATAATTACCTAAGGTCAAAAAATAACATTGGGATTATTATTGCTGTTTATTATACCCACATTGCACACCATGCACGCAATCTAAGTACACTATTTTACATATGTAATTAAATAATCAAGCCCGGTGAATCTGTTAATGCCTCCTCTAGGCAAACAGTGACCTTCAGTCACAAAAAAGTAATTAAATAATGTATGCAAGCCATAAATAATAGACTAACTTAATTTAAATTTTGTCGGCCGCCCCAGATATCGTTGGGGAGACGCCGTGGAGCTGGACCTGCTTCAGTTAAAAGCGAACAATTGGCAGGACACCGCTCAGGACAAGCGACGATGACGCTCTCTTGTGTTGGAGGCCAAGACTCACTTTGGGTCGTTGTGCCAGCTGAGTAAGTAAGTAAGTAATTTAAATTTTGATTGAACTATGATTTTCATTGTGTTACAAAAATAAGCGATAATAAGTAAGTTTAAATAAATCTGGAATCCTTTGGATAATTGTTCACTCAATATTAAATGCAATAATGTTTTTATGATTATACATTTTATATTTCTTCTAATTTTTCTAACACTTTGTAATAAAAAAAATTACTACGTCTTAAGCAGTTTTATGCTTATTCTATGATCGTATAAATTTCCTTGGTGATTATAATATATTCATCATAAAGTATGGTTCCGTAGAATTATTTACAAAATTAATAAATATGCAAAACATCTTTTACGATTTTTACCTTGTGAATTTCGTTAAATACGAGATCAAATAAATATGCATGTTCATATTCTGTACTAGTACGGAACCCTAAAGATATAATTTATAATTCTCGGTCAAGGTCTACATTTCCTCAATCATGCTCTAAAATAAATAACATGATTTTATTTTTAATAACTCACTCTAAAAAATAAAAACAGTTTAATATTCAAATATGATATCAATAAATGTCTAATAAAATATATTGTTTCAATCGCGCGGCCAATTTATTTCGTTTTCATAAATGTTACATTTATATAGATTTTATTAAAATAATAGATAAAGCTTTCGCCTAATAAACTATGAGGCTATTTCACTCATGAAACCTCAGAATACTTAAAAAGATAAGATAAGATACAACTTAAGAGAAAAATATATACTTCCAACCAATACAAACCTTGTAATTCTACAAGAATAAAGTCAGTATTTAGATCTACTTAACATATTATTAATGGTAATACGTAAGTACACTGAAGAACAAAATGACTTTCAGTTACATACTGTGCGTTTCGATTGCCTCTATATTTACTTAGCACATATTGTGGTCTCTGTTATTTCAAAGGGAATGTAAGTGATGACAATATGTATCACTACAAATACCATTGCAATGGAAATCCACACCGAATGATACAAGCGAGGCTGGCACTGAGCGGGATGCGCACGCGCCGGGAATCTGGCAGCGATCGTCGCATGCGGTTTATTTCGGCCACTCGCTTCACAACACACAGATAATTAAATTTTTCAGATACCAGACGGTGTTACGTAATTAATATTGACATATTGCGGGCTGTTCCCACTCATTCGTCACGAAATATTCCCTGGAAATATTTGGGACTGGCCGAAAAGAAAATAAACTCGGCGCGATGTTTTTATTGGGTACGCGAAATCTTTCTGTCTTTTCCTTAGGTGTTTTTAACTTTCTCTCTGTTTGGATTTTCCTTTTAAGGGGTCCTATGTTACACGATTTTCGTTTAATTATAATTAAAAGTTGGTAACTTTTTAATGTATCTTACATTTAGGATAGCTCTTTCTACTTCCGAAAGTAGGCTTTAGTACTTCTTGATTCCCATTACCAGCTATAAGTATTATTAGCGTTATCATTTTATCAATCTTTTTTAAATTCCATCCAAAGAATTTCGCTGCATTTATTTTAATTTTATTTACCGTAATTGCATTATACTCATCATACCTAAAACTCCGTATCAATTACTGCATCAGAGTTTCGACGTCGCATGTGTTGTTTTCACTCAACGGATTTAACGTTAATTTATTAAGAAAGATCGAAGAAAATGTCCAAGCTCTTAAATTTGCCATCTTATCTCTAAATATAGAGGACCTCGTTAGCTTCTTTGCTTCAGTAAAATGTCTCTTGTTTGTCACTTTCGCGTTTTACATTTATGTTCTAATTTATTTTATGTTTTTATTGGATTGCTGTCCTACTTAATATGTGTTTCATAAGAATAAAATTGTAGAAAACAATTGGAGCAAATTTGGCAATTTACCCTGTAATTACTTTAAAAAAAATTGTGGCAAATTTTCTCATCAATAGAGCAAAAACAACGCTGAAAAGTTTTGAACTATGAAAACTTTAACTTTTGATAGATGGCGATACGGGGGAGATAATATGGAACCAAAGTTTGAAGGCTTTCTAATAAACTTGCCATAGGTACTCGTAAAGATCAATTTGTTCCGTTAGGTCTCGCTCTCAAAGGACTTCTGTTGCGCTGATTCGATCCTTGCTTAGTCTTTTCGCATCTAGAGACTCAAGCTCGTGGTTATTCTAATACTGGGCCACCATTACCATCTGCGACCCTGTTACCAGTCAAGTGCAGTAATTCAAATATAATTATATACATGTTTAAAATAATAGACTCTGAACATCGAACACAGGAAGTAGATAAGAGATTAACGTAATTACAATAAAGGACAGACTATTAGCGTTGTCGATGCTACAATGTGATGTATTAATAAATCCAACATTGACAAAGACCGCCAAAACACCTGGCTATTTGCCAGACGTGGAAAAAATTAACCTACGCATACGTTGCCACGTCCCGGAACAATCCCGTGACGTCCCGGATGAACAGTCGTCTGCGCTCTTTAAATACCATCCCGCAGAAATAACAAAGACACATTATGTTTTTTCTTTCGTAATTCGATAACACGTGCCTCGCTAATGTTGCTAGATGACCTTGTTTGTTCGCGAATTCACAGACTGCTCATATTTAAATCTCGACCAAGGTAATAAAACTATCTTTGTACTTCAAGCATGTTTTTGTTTGTCTTTTAATCACCTATTGTCTTATTAGTAAAGTTTGACAATTCCAGTCGACGCATCTACATTATCTATTCTAAATATAAAATTATCGCACGGAATTTAAACTATCTCTGAATAAATCTATCTTAATTTAGCGTTGTAATTTTTTGGCTAAGGAAACCCACATCTGGTATAAAGTTGAATGCTTTAATGTAAATGAAGCAATGCTCACGTGCGTTCAAGTCAAACAATTCCAGTCATCAAATACGAATCGTAACGGTTATCTGCACCGAGGAGTACTGTAGAAACATTACTGTCTTTTTGTTTGTAGCAAGCCATTTATTAATAAAATTACTGGCTTAGTACATACCATCATATGTATCTAGAAGATATTTGTAAACGCTTAACTATTTACATTTTAGTACATCTCTAGTATACTTATTTAAAATATCTTTTAACTTTTAATTTAATTTGACTTTAACATTATTAAACTTAACTTTTTAGAGCCCTACAGAAAGACGGCCGACGTCGGAAATTTGGCACTGTCTCTATCCCTTTTTGGTCGCAGATCGAGGGTCAGACACAAAACATGGTGGAAAGACGTAGTGCAGAAAGACTTGAGTGAGTGTCAAGTCTCATACGCAAATGTCGAAGCCGGAGCGAAGTGGAGGAGAACTATCAGGAAAGCAGACCCCATCCAGATAAGCGTTACTAAGAGACATCCCTATAAAATTTTAGGTCTCTTGCCCCCTTATTCCAAAAAAAAATGTATAAAGTACTGCGATAAACTAGGACCGACAAGTCTTCGATTACACGTTACTGAAGGGTACTCGGAATTAAATAAGATAGACCAGGGGTCTCATTGGACCAAATTATGTATCATAAGATGTACCAGGAGAGCGTTCAGGGGTTTTAGCTCTTGACTTGTAAACTGCAGGTCCCGAGTTCGAATCCCGGCAGGTACCAATGTGTTTTTCGATTTTCGATTTTCATATGTGCATATTTACCGACGCTCTTAGGTGAAGGAAAACATCGTGATGCAACCTGCACATATCGGCGAAGAAATTCAAAGATATGTGTATTCACGCAAAATACGCGCTAGTCGTGGAGTTGCGGAAAATGGAGCCCATCATGGGTCAAAACCTTTAACCTTTTTTTTAACCTTTAAGATGTACCAGGAACAAGTATGTTTTTTTTGTTGACGCGGAGGAATGCGTTTACTCACTTCGCCGTCCCTGTTGCGAGGGCAGCAGGGTCGGCTTCGTGCGGGACTCCCAGCTTAAGGATTTAGGCCGGACTACCCGCTAAACCCCCGTAGTGTTCCGCCGTCTCCTTACCGGGCCGTGGAGTCCATTGTGAATATATCCACGACCCGGCTATGGTGTCCCCTTGGTAGGGGCCCGACGAGGAACAAGGATATTCTGTATTTTCGAATAAATCTTATGAATGTACCAGTACCAAACGTAAAAAGTACAACAGTAATAACGGTGATTCTCGTTTCGGAATAAAGCGGCTAGAGTTCAATTACCAGGTCTAAGTTTGAAGTCCCACTGAGGTGACTGGTCAGCACAACGGGAAAGTGACACCTCTGTACTACCTCTGTGTACTCTTTTCTATACTTATACTTTATATTATAAGGAGAGAAACATTGTATTTTTGTATGCATTGAAATAACTCAAGAACTACTGTGCCGATTTCAAAAATTTACCATTAGATAGCTACATTATCCCCGAGTAACATAGGCTATATAATTTAACTCCACGTGGAAGGAGTCGCGCACAACAGCTAGTATTTTATAAATTATCGGTATGTTTACATGTCATATTTATATTACTTTACAGTCATCTATGATGGAACGTCATAATTCCATCTGGGCGGTAAGACCGCTGTCTACGTCATCCCACCGCACGCAGCTCGCATCAAAACATGCCCATGTATTTATAGAGAGCCTCTAAATCATTTCTAAAAAAGAATATCTCAATAATTTCGCTTTTAAAATTTGATCATCAATGATCAGCACGGGCATTCGATTGCTAGAAAAAACTGAGACTTGAGTATAAATTTATAATCCTATATCTTTTAAAAGAAACTTATCGTTTATGGTTGACATACTTAATATGGACTTACCGATAGACAAGACGAGAAGAGAGAAAAGACTTACAAATACCAAAGTTGTAAAGTGTAGATATAAAGGGGACCTTACATAGAGACGAAATTTGAAACCAGTTAAAATCGATACCAAATCATTTTCTGACTTATAATCACCACTTTAAATGTAATTAACAAATACGAAACATCGTAATGGAACTGTTCGCTTGTTATTTACGATCGACGTGTTCATTGGCATGCATCTTATGTAATTGTATCGATCAAAGCGATACAGATTTAAATCTAGCACGGTAATAATTGAGACGTAACACGCTTCAAACACAAGCTTCTGCAATGTGATAGTTGTAGGGCTTAGTTTTCTGCAACTCTACGATTTTTTGCGGTTTTTAGCTCGTATTTTGCTTATGAAATAATTCTAGCAAGACAGCATTACTCTTCAATTAGTTTCTAAGTATAACAATTAAAAGAACTATGGGCCTGACTGCGAATGGATGACTCTGGCAAAGAATACGAATCGAAAAACACCTCACTGTTCAAACTTGGTCAAGCTTTACACACATATCTAAGTGCACAAATGTGTTTGTGTATTGTGTATGGGTCATATTTTTATTTTCTTCTGAGATGTATTTGTTTATTAGCTGCCAGTCATGTTATAATGATACGATCGACATTGCAAGGACGAAGTGAATCCAATGAAATGCAAGTTCACGTACATTGCGTCACATCACATCTCGTTACATAGTCTGCTAACTGCATTTACATCAAAATCACCCATTAATATAATTAAGAAGATCCTATAGCTATTTTTCTCCTACATATTTAGTATTACGAGTATTAGCTGACATGAGTGAATATTTTGCATAGTCTCGTAAACAAAGTTACTTTTTGTAGAATACTTGAAATCCTTAAAAAAAACTGAAGAGTTGTAGTTCTTTTATTGTTATATTTAAAGACGTTTCTCTTTTTTTCGTAAATATTTCTGTTGGTAGAGACAGAGAGCAGTGGAAAATATGTGTGCTAATAAAAAAAATGTAGAGATAATGATAAAGACACTTTATCCCTTCAGAGGTGAGGGAATTATTGTGATAATAAATTGACAATATAAGCGAATTATTAAAAAAAATGTATAAATAATGTTACAATCTAGACTGTTAATCACTATTGTCTGTATAGTTAGTGCGAGTATATTTGCAAATGTTGAATGTTGCTAACTTTTGGGCACGGCACTGTCTGTCACGCAAACTTAACACGCTCCTAAAACCTTAGTTCTGCCTATTATTCAATACAAATAATCTCTAACAGTTTGAACAAGCCTCTTATTCGTTTAATTCTGATAACAAGACAAATACAAATGCAACATTGTTGTTTATGGAAATAGCTTGTGTGATGCTCTGCCACGTGTCGGCAACAGAACTACAACTTCTGCAAACAATACTTCGGCAGAGTGCTACGATTTTTTTATTGTGAAAGGCTACGTGAAGTGCTATTATTCTGGCACACGGTCGCGTGCGGATCTCGCTACGTAGTGGGCTACGATTTTAAGCGTATCGCGAATTAGTTCCCGCGCCGCATCACGGGGTGAGATCGCACGGAAGCGAAGGTTACGCCCGTGACCGCGCCCGCCGCCGCCGTCGCTAGTGTGCCAGGCGCGCACCGCGCAGTATCGCGCCGAGCTCGCCGCTCCTCGGACCTAGGACCTCGGCGCTCGCGACCCGCTAGTGATGTGCCTCTAGCCGATCATGTGCAGGCGACGATTGTGTTTAGTGAGTGTGTGCGCGCGAGGCCTCAGGCGGCGCCGGCACGCGCACCCCTAGCCTCCAGAACATGTGGACCCTCCTGGCCCTACTCTGCGCGCCCCTCGCTTTCGGTGGCGGGGCCACTTTCGCGCCCAACAAGGAGCTACTCGAGTGTGCAAGGTTCGTAGAATCATTCAAGTGTATCATACAAAAAGTGTCTAATAATTACAGTATTACAAATAGTCATTAGAGGTGAGACCTCGAATGAGCTACAGAAATAATTTCAGACGAGCACGCCAGACATGGCTGTTTGCCCGTCTTGTTGAGTGAAAAATATTTCTTATAAATATTGTACACTCGATAGAATTTAAAATTCTTTTATTGCTTTTATTTATTTTAAAGTTTGAAAAAATAGTTAACTACAGAGGACCAAAAAGAGAACCTGAATATATCTTTTGGTTGCTCAATAAAATATAACTTTGAACCATCAATTTTCTAATACCATAATGACATCTTTTTTCCACCCCTAAACGACCACCATTGTAAAAGTAAAATTAACAATATAAGTGCGAATATTTAAATTCACAGATTTTAAAAATCTGGCACCAACTTCCACACGGCCGAATTTCGGCTACTGTAATCTTGCAGTTCTAAAATCCACTTTGTCTCCTTGGCAAGGCCAGTTGTTGACATAAACATGTCTCCCACCACTCGGCGTAGTGACCGAGTGAGCTTGCCCAGGTGATATCTGGCATATTTTTGATCAAACAGCCAGCTATTGGCATCTGTTTGTACTTAGAAGAATGTTCCCTATTATTGTTGCATTATCTTTATTGTTAATTATTGTTATAATTATTTAACTTTCTTAATTATAAAATGCACTTCAATAAATAATTCTATCTAAGTATAAACTTTTAGATTACTCATCAATGAAAAGATATTTTATGAACGAAAGTGGATTACTCAAAGTGATGAGATGATAGTGTAACTTCTACATACTCTACTAAAGGTGCAACTCAAATGTAACTGTTTACTTCCAGTTTTTTCCAACGATGTAAACAAGTTTGGTAAAGAAGTTACACTTTACTAAACTTATTTACAACGTTGTTTACAATCTTTATGCTCGCGACTTTGTTTACATTTACATGAGTGTTCGGTTTTAAAACGTTTTATTTAATTTAGGGTATCGCTCAGGACTCTAGATATTGTATGTTTAAGATACTGTTTATCTGTAATAATGACCAGAAGTAATTAAATGTTAATTTTAGTATGAATTAAACCTATACTATAACATGTCATTGTTTAATATTACTTTTGTGACGTCTCTTGGTAATTAAACCGTTTTTAGCTTTTATAAATAAAAATTTTTCTTTAAAAACAAACGAAAGTATTGTTTTGTCAATTTTCTTTTATAGAAAATGAGTATTACATGTTTCTAAACACACAGTGGAAACTCA
The DNA here is from genome assembly GCA_013186455.1 of Papilio dardanus tibullus. NCBI lineage: Eukaryota > Metazoa > Arthropoda > Insecta > Lepidoptera > Papilionidae > Papilio > Papilio dardanus. Next base: position 517,342 of record QDHC01002701.1, on the reverse strand, counting down.
TTATATGAGAATGCGTTCGTAATAAAAGTAACGAAGAATCAATTACTCGAATGAGGAAAGTTACGTGTAAAAATGTATAGGTAAACTAATGTTTACTTCATCACTTTCAACTCATAAGATCAGTCGGGGATTTTTATGTAAAAATATTATTTTCCTTATACTAAAATAAATTATTTTATATTTCAATATATTTTATTCTATTATAAATATGTCGTTTATCGCCACCTCTTTTTTCTCAAGGTAATTAAATCTTCATATTTCGTATCTATAAACACTGTGTGAAAAGAATATCAACTTTAATATATTTTTATTTAATTGTTTATTAGTTTAATTTAATTACGTCTCGAACTCATAAAGTTGTTAACACTTGTATGGATACAAAAGTGCCGAATTCTAATTTTCGGTCGAATAGAGGTACCTACATCATTTTCGAGACAATAAGAGATGTAACTCTTTACTTCAGATCAGTCGGTTAGTGCGTACAAACAATTCGCATGCAAATATTTGTCCTTGGTAAGAAAGGTGACCTTATGACGTAGGGTCTAATAAGTTAAAACCTTGATAACTGTCGTCTATTCATAATCAATGGGAAATCATAACAATTTCGAAGCAAATACGATTATTGTAGTCACTAAGGAAACCCTTAGTGTATATTTGGTGAAAAAATTCTACACTAAACCAATGTTTAACGACAGTTTAATAGTTAACTAACAGATAGGCAATTAGACATTGTTTAGATTGGCATCGCAACGAATTCTGGATAAGTAAACAAAATACAATCACCTAATCTTGAATTTATTTAGTATAAAATAACCTATAACATAAAATAAAGATTTGTATAAAATAGCATGCACTGACAGATATTTCCGCTGATGACATAGACACGTGTCTTCCAAGTATATTGATGTTGTAAATGTTAAAACAAAGTAAACCACAACGTCAAATGTAATATTGTTTTATGTAAAAACTGTGGTTCGTGTTCAAGCATACAATATAATAATGACTTTCATGGGTTATAGAAAATCATCTTATCGATATTCAATTCTAGTTCTATACAATTTAATAGACAAATAGATCATGTGCTAACGTTTTGCGACTGTTCTGTATACAAACTTAGAGTCATTCAGCCGTTGTGTATATTCGTGAGTGTAAATTATTTCTTATTTTGTTTCTAATCGGTTATCGATAATCTTTGTATCTTCTATTTATTGTAACATCTGATTAATATCAAGATTGTTTTTAATATGGATTTCGTTTGCATGGAATTCAAAATCGATGTAGTACACCCTGTCCTAGACTATAATCTATTCCTGTTCAAAATAGTATCTAGATTCAGCGATATTCGGGGTTATGTGGTTAAATATCCATCCATACTTTTGCAATCATAATTAGTAGGTAATAAGTATAAAGAACTAAAACATCACGAACAAACAGAAATGGTAATGAATCGCATTGACCTGATGACAACAATAACTATTCAGTGGCGTTGCGCCCGAATTAAAGCCGTTCATCACAGCTATCTGCGTCACTAATAACCCAAAAATATAACGCGACCGGCCCGCCGCGGTTACTGTCACAACAGAAATAAACCCTCGCCCCGAATACCACTCTCGTTACAGACTGTACCACGTCTGCGGGGATTATTTGCGATTGCGACCATGCGACGTCTGTGCGCTCAAGGCCGTCGCTCCAAACATCTTGGAGTTCTATTAGTGCCGTAGTAAACACATCGTAACACACTATCGTTATATACTTTATTGTAACACATTTATATTTCTAACATAACAAGCTCTTAAGATGCAGTTTTAAGTCAACCTGTTTCAGCCAAAAATGTTCATGTTCTTCTTAACTTAGTCATTTAGAATCTCTTTATCGTCGTCTGCATGAACTATTTTCAAATTGGGGTCGACCGTTCTCGTCAAAACTCTCATAACAGCTGGAGTTCGATTCTCCTAATCTTAATAATAGTATTAGTAGAGACCTTATTATAATATTCAAACTAGCTGATTGAAATAGTAATTAGATATGTCAGACAATCTGGCCTTAGTCCAATAGAGATGCATCGAATAGCTTTCTTAATAATGTCAAATGGTTCAGTTACTTTCATGAGACATTGATCAAATCATTTAGCAGTAAAGGTACACTCTGCAAGCTTTAGTTTATTATAACTCTTATTTTTGTGTATTTTATTATTTTTTTATTTATTTAATTCTTATCTTTTTATTTAAATTTTACACAAAGCGTACGCAAGCATGTGTTGCGAACGATAGTTAAAAATCTAAAATGCTAGCAAGTTTCATCATAACATTTTCTAATCCTCTTAAACACCTTACTAAGGTTTTTTATAACGTGGTTTTGGTAAATCTACTATAGGAACGCAGACGTCATGCGAATTAATACATATATATTTTATATTAGCTGTTGTGCGCGACTTCGTCCGCGTGGAATTAAATAATATAGCCTATGTTACTCGGGGATAATATAGCTTTTAAATGGTGAAAGAATTTTTGAAATCGGTCTAGTAGTTCTTGAGTTATTTCAATACAAACAAAAGTACAAAAATTCAAAAATACAAAGATTCTCTCTTTATAATATCAGTATAGATTATAAAGTGGCAAACTAGCAAGCGGCCATCTGGATTCGCTGAAATAGTGAAGCGACCGCTGCCTTTAGAAATCTACAATTGCAGATGCGTTATCTAACCTTTTATTTAGGTATCAAGAGTGGTTAATAAATTATTTTACGCATTACATCGTAGTTATAGTACCTACTACCTACTTATGATACGATTTAACTACTTATGTAAAGTACACTTGATCTCGTTAGTACAACTTTGTAGTACAACTTGTAATCATAATATTACACATAAACTATTAAATAATAAATAATCTTTACCAGTATAGAATAATAATAATTCTAAAAAAACACTCCACCTACTAAAAGAACAAAAACCTGGCTGTGGTCATGTGACCAAAGAAAGAATAAGTTTCGAATGACGCCTCCACTTGACAAAATTCAGATCAGTAATTTAAACTCGAAGGTCACAATGAATTTGACATGCAGACCTCGCCACATCAAAAGAACATGTGAATAGAGTGTAGTGATGGGCCAATCAATCAACTGCTTTAAAATTAATTTCGACACATGCATCAGCTAACTAATGGTGATAATGTGAGGAAAGAAATGAGTAAGTAAGGTAATAAATATATTACAACACTAAAAGCTTATTGTAAAGAATATTTGCTAATTATAAGACCCCTATAGCCCTGCACCTTTATTTACCATTCGATATTCTTTATGCGTTTAATCCAACAATGTGGGTACTTAGCAATTTGACCTGATTATTTCCACAGGTTCACGACAAGATAGTAATATCGCTTCTAGAAATCATTGGATAACAGGGTATTTTCTCCATAAAAAAAACTTAATTAATTTTAATCTTAATTAATCATTTGAACTGAAATATAGCAATAATTTAACCGAAGTTATGTCTTAACGACATTAGTTACCGTCAACCTACCAAAGATTAGCGGCCAAACTCATGTAAAGGTAATTATATGGGCAGAGTTGCATGCGAGAATGTTCACATGCCATGTAATGTGATTGGAGCGAAAGCGTGCCGCTAATGTTATTATATGGCGATTTTCTTTTGTTTTACATAATTATAACTTATTCTTTATCATAAAGAAATTAAAACTCATGTAATTATGCAGTCAAATAAGCAGTGATAATTCGAAAACGGGAAAATCGAAGATAATCACAATAGGTGAAACACTTCGGAATTAACGTGTGTCAAGCCTTTTTACTTTAGTTTAGAGAACTTAGAAGAGTCTAAGAAAATTAAATAGTTCAAATCAATAACGGTTTATACAACATGTAAATACGTTTATTGTTTATTAACTTAGTTAAAAGTTATTTTAATTGTTTTAACTTTCGCGCCATTGCTATAGTTATGCATTAAAATATCGTAAATGTTTGGATTTCTTTATATCTTCTTCCACAAAAGGTTATTTTTGACATGGTGATGACGTAAATGTCAAGGTATGATAGTTTAAATTACTTTAATATGATGGAAGTCAAAATATTTACCACAATTCAACTGTGTAACCTTTAAAGTGTAAGCGAGCAATATGTACGAGGGAATGGATGGTTTCTATTACAACTATGTGTCAGATTATAAACTAACAGACAGTTTATTTGAAGCATTGAAGTACTGACTTTTAACAAGTCTCATCTGTAACTATTTTTTGAAAATTTTATGATATTACTATAACTCCTTTGCTATCTTTCATCATATTCCGGAATGTCGAGTTAATATGTACGTATTATGAAATACTAAAATCGAAAAACACATACGTGACTGGATTCGAAAACAAGACCTGCATGATAACAGGCCAAATTATTGACCGCAAAGCCACCGTGACTCTTTTACCATCTTTACCATTGCTTATTCAACGGCGGATCCTGATGGGATCATGGGGGTCATGACCCCCTGAGCTGTTTACGTTTATATGTTAACGTTAAAATGTAATTGTAAATTAAATTATAAGTTAGACTACAACTTTGTGACCCCTTGCTGGCCCCAAAGCTAGATCCGCCCTTGTGCTTTTTCGTTACTTTAATGTTTATATCTGCAAAGGTCATTGATGTTTTAGTTATTTGTTACTTGTAGACAATCCTCTTAGACAAAAGCACGACGCATTATATAAATGCTCGCGCAGCCCGTATATAAATAAACACATAAGCCTTTAGCAAAGGACATCGTCTTAATCCAAGCGAATGCGAAGAAACGTAATTCTATTATATACAGCCATTTAATACTTTATGTACCCAATATTATGCGGTTTCCTCGTACATTGGTTGTTAAAATATAGTTTACTTTTTGCCTACACACTTACTAGGTTATCTTTCGAAGTGCCTTGTATCAAAAATCTTTCAAAATTAATCCAAAATCCTGGAATGACGGTTTGCTTAATAATCTTGTTTAGTACTTATCGAGTGACGAAAGACCTCTACAAAGTCTATTATTTTAAATACTTTTTATTTAAAGTTATTAGGAGAAAGCCAACGGAAATTAAGTTACACGAAATTGACAAAAAAATCTTGAATCATATTCATATCTTTATTCGGATTACTGCAAAGTTAATAAACTAAACATAATAATAAATAATATTAACATACAAACAGCTAAATGATTGTCAGCTGATTTATGTAAATATAATTAAGTGTGATTTGTTGTGCTAAGATTTTTATTATTCTTTCCTAAATTCCTATATTAGATTACTATGTCGTTTAAATATTATATCTTGTTGATAAATATTACACAAATATTTACAATTTAAATAAGCACGTGACTGTAGTAAAAAGAATAAGTATACAACGATTGTTAAGTAAACCGGTTGACGACAATTATTTTTATCTCCATTTTATTTACTTTATTTTTAACATTTTGTCTGTTTTAGTTCCTGGTATTAAAACACTCTGATATTATTTTTATTGATCTATTTGTTTTAAATCACCCCTTAGGTAGGCTTAGAGCCCTTCGGTGGGGACGTATAGTGAGCTGGTGATGATGCTGATGATTCAATTTAAGTGTTTTTTTTTTGTAAATTATACTTTTATTCGTGTTTTTTTACTGAGAGAATGAATTAAAAGTTACTTAAATATATTTTTTTCATGTTTAAATTACTCGTATTAGGTATGGGGTGTATTTACTAGGTAGGGTTGTCTGTAATATTTCAATGTTTAATTTATGATAACATTTCTTTCAGCCAGATCCTGTACATGAACCAGCACGCGTACAAGATTCCTGAAAACTACAATAGAAACATTCCACCTGGTGAGAGAATTTAGTAAAATTATGAAGCCCAGTAAAATAAAAGTAATATTAACATGCGTATAATAACTCTATCTAAAACTACGTAACTCTATTTTTGGTATTCTTCCGAAGTATAGGCTAATATTAAAGTGATGGAACTAATTTTAGAAGCGGCCGTCTCGTTAGCCGGACGTTATTCAGCAAAACACTTCCGACGGCCGATCATTATTCAAGCCATCGTCTCTAAACATAACCTTAAACGACATTTCAAGTATTCAAATTATACATGTAATTTCCCACCGATGATACATCCACACAAAAATATATTGTCTTGGTTGAAAGTACGAAATTAAAATAAACTATTTTATTTTAAATCATTAAATAATGCAAGTCAAAGTTAGTCTTGACTATTCTTTTAAAGACATCGTAATGAGTTGATGTTTACCGTTTACGTATAAAACCCTGTTCCCGGCGGGGATATCTCCGAAAGACATAAAACGTTTGCCCGTAATACTGCTCGTACTGATTCAATAAAACCTACTCAAAATCAACTATAATTTCATTCGACGCAGTCACGATAATCTAGTGACAAAGATGCTTCGATCTGAAGAAGTGAGGTCAAATCCAATATGTCTTTAAGCAAATTAGTGTAATTTTTAACTAATACTTAATTAAGATGCTCCTGTAACTTTATTATTTTCATTTACAACTCTAATGCCTTAACAAGCAGGTTACATGTTTTATCACTTATCATGTATATATTTTAATGCCCAAACGTTTTCAGGTAAAAATACAACAGTTTACATTGGAATAAACGTCAATCGAGTATCTGGAGTCGATGAGAACAAAGAGGTATGGTTCTACAACTTTTTTACTATCCCATTCCTCGAATACAAAGGCCTATAAATGATTTTACACAAAACACGCTTTTGTTGGCAATAGTTAAGAAACTATTTTTAGTAGTTTTTTTCAGATTGTTTTCCTAAAGGGATGAACTTTTAATATGAATATTTTCCAGGAAATAACGCTGGACGTGTTTCTACAAGTGTCATGGGAGGACGGCCAGCTGCAGATCCCGCCGGGAATGCCGTTCATCGACCTGCCGTGGGAGTTCCGGCAGCTGATCTGGACTCCGGACCTGTACATCTGGCAGCTGCAGACTATGAGGACTATGTCAGTGCTGCAAGAGATGGCCTCTCTCAGGATATATTCGAACAGCACCGTCGCAGTTAATATAGGGTCAGTTGGATTTAATCTTTATTTTTCATGAGAACAAAAAGTTAGATAAAAAAATCCGTCCACGGGTCTTGAGGTTGACTCTTTGTCATCGTCTTAGAGATAATCTGAAGAAGATATTAGCGAAGATTCTCATTTCTGATATATTTTAATGTTAAATCAATTATATTAAAGTATTTAATTTGATTTCAGAGCAACTATAACAATCAAATGCCAAATGGATTTTGTTCTGTACCCTCTCGATGTGCAAAAGTGCGCCATCGATTTTGGTAGTTGTGAGTATAATAGTTTTTTTTAATATCAGTAGATATTACAATCACCTATAAAAACCTTAGTCAAAATTGTTATTGATTTCATGTTTTTTTACTATAATTTCCTGTAACAGACAGTGATTTGCATAAAAATATGTACACGTCATGTCATCAACGGCCGAGGTTTCAGTTAATAATTGGCAACGATTAATCAGGGTAAAATATAAAAAATACGCTAGTAGGGTTAAAAATAGACAATGTATTCAGCTATTACGTTAATCAAGGCTGTAACAAATTATACTCTATGCCCATCATTTTAGTTTTGCGGTTCATAACTTTAACCTATACGATTTTTTCTGTAGTTTTTTGACCTTTTGTAGTTTAGCTTATGATGTCTATGATATAGATGAAAAACGATTACACAATCAAAACAGTTCCTCTTATCAATTTATTTTATCCACTTGTTTACAAAACTTCTCTTATTTTGAAATTCACTTTGAAAATCCTATCAACGCAACCGCATAACTTGTTCCTAGACAAGTACACATCCGAAGACGTTCGTTTCGAGTGGCACGAGGGCGCCCCCTGGCGAGGGCTGGTGGGCAAACAACGCAACCAGTTCCGACTGCCGAAGTACGTGGTCACGTTCGTCACGGACAAAAGTAATCATATTCGAAATTTTGGTGAAGGTAAATGTAAACATATTGCTTTGCGCTTTAGTTTACGCCACGTAACACGTATGTTTTTTTATGCTAACGCTCTGTTGCAGTTGCATGTTGCTGCTCTGCTAACGCGGATGTAGGTAGATACAATAAAAAAATGTATCTTAAAGTAATTATAATAAATTGAGAATATCAGGATGAGCGTAAATGTAATATCTGTAGACTCGATTGGTTTAAACTGCAACGTTATCGCAAATTCCTAATTTAATTATTAAACTACTAGATACTTCACCGATCCCACATCCGCGGCTAGCACAAACTGTCCATATAGAAAGTGTTGTGTTGTGTGCATTTGTAGCAAATGTTTTTAGTTGCACTTTTAGAACCTTTTTGTATTTGCCATTTGTTGTCTCATTCTGATTTTGACTTTATTAAGAATTATGTACGTGCACAAAATATTATTTATTTATATATTTTGTTTCCTACGACGTATATGTAAAACCATACATCTGCTGTCTTCCTAGAAGGTTTGTGTTAATTGGACAAATACGTTTGCAAACTTTTACATCTTTTTATATTGTAGGGGAACATTCGGCAGCACGTCTGCAGATCAAGTTGTCCCGGGAACTGCGCAGCTACCTCCTGGAGAGCTACTTGCCGTCCTCGCTGTTTGTCATCATCTCGTGGGGCAGCTTCTGTGTCATCCCCGAGATCGTGCCTGGCCGCATGGTGCTGCTCGTCACCACACTACTCTCACTCGTCACGATGTTTGACACAGTCAGGTGAATATTTTGTAACAACCATATGCCGATGCACTAACTACATGTGTGCAAATGCAGCATAGGAAACATTTAATCCCTTTCGATCGCATTCTTTCAAACAAATACTTTTAAAAACTCAGCACTTTTAACAAAGTAGAGTTCACGATTTTAACCCTTTTTGGACGTAAAAAGCCATATAACAATTTCGCTTAGGGTAGTCCGCTTCTTGGGAACTTTCTTCTGGAGGCCAGTGTTATAAGTCCGTTGGTCCTAAGGCGATGGTTGGTGATGGACTTATTTTCTAAATCCCAGAATGTTCCATTAGATGCATTTGATAGCACAGACGAAACGTAGGCTGCATTCTTTGCAGTACAAACTCGCCCGACGCACTGGAGCTGAAGTGTATAGAGGTGTGGCTGATCTCATGCACGATCTTCGTGTTCCTCGCGCTGCTGGAGTACTTTGTTGTGCTGTTCGGCATCCGCTACGACAAGAGCTGGAGCAAGCGGCGCCAGGACCTTCGCCGCGCGCACTCCGCCGCACAGCTCGCGCCTCCTCCGCTACACGTCAACCATTCACAGGTGAACAATACATCTTGATACTTGGCCCTATTACAGTAAATTGTATGCTCATAATTAGATTGTTTTCTATGATCGGTAGGACCGCAGAACGTAGGAAAGTAGACATACAATTTTGATTTTGAAATTTTAGAAATATTTCTATCAAATTTGTAGAGAATGGGCACACCGGTGACGGGAACGCCTCAAGGCGGGGTCTTTTCACCGCAACTTAGCGTTGAGGACGATGGCCTAAAGCAACAATTCTCCCATCAAACAATACAAAGGGTAAATATAATTTCTATTGAACTAGTCTATTGCACAAAAAAGGCCCCTGCACACGTATTTTATACATTTTTTTAAACTAAAGCCACCAATTTCTAGTCGTCCTCCTCGGGTAAAAGGAGTTGGAGAGACAATAAGATTGGATGCGAAACGAGATCTGTCAGTAAGGTAAAACTTATTTAAATGGCACGGTGTGTCTGTTGTTCACCGTATGCAAATTAGTTTCACGTAATTACCGATTTATTGGAGATATACTACGTATCCAGTCTTTAGATTTTTTCCTGTACTTTAGGACAAGTAGTTATAAAAAACGAGCAATGAATAAGTGGCAAATGTACTTGCTTTAGAACTTAGTGGGTCTTTGGTAAATTCTAATCTAACGCGACTGTGTTAGATTAGAATTTACAAGCAAAATTTGTTAGGAATTTATGTAACATTAATTTGGAAATTATTTTGTTTTTGCACGAGGTATAAATTAGATTTAGACACTGATGCAAAATTAGAGAAGCGACAAGGTCAAAAAATCTATTGGTTCAACAGTTGCTTTTTCGATATGTAAAATTGTAGAAAATCTAATGTGCGTTGAATTTTAATTTTTATGTTTCGTTTCAAAATTAATAGATTATTTCTTTTCATTTTAGGATTCACCGATACTGGATACAATGCCCTCGAGCGGGTCATCCGGAGGTTTTATGGCGCGAGTGGGTACAATGGTGGATCACGGCGTTATGTTCTGTGGGGCGCAACATGGAGCGCTCGACAAATTCGCACTTATGTTGTTCCCAATTTGTTTCTTCCTATTTACTATAATTTACTGGACAACTTATCTCAGCGAAGCTCATCGAGCGACTCTCGAGTAGTGATAGTGAAAGATCTAATGTGAACAGTGCCTAAACTTACCAAGTGATAAAGACAATTTTGTACATATTAGACAAATTGCTAGTCCATTTTTTTGAAAATTTAGTGAGACCCTAAGAAAGTTATATTGAAGCATATAACTTTTAATAATTTTAAGTTTTTTTTTGTTAATTTAAAGTGAGTGCAATTATTTATTAAATAAGGAACATTTATTGTAAAGTGGGTACAATCCTATGATTATGTTTACATTTGTTATTTGTTGAAAAATGTTTCGTGAACTATTTTTTTTTTACAAGTGTTATTGTTCTGGAAAGTGCCTTTAAAGTGCGTTATATTAGTAGTTCACATAAAATTTAACATTATATTTACATATTATAGGCATTACTTTCGGTTGTGCGTCTCTACTATATTTCCTGTGAATTTATCATATCGCTATATGCAACTTTAACACATTACATGAAGCCGAAATTAGATCCTAATCCTAACCCAATATAAATCTTATAATAAAACTGTTTACAATTTATAAATATCACTTTTAATAAAACTGCTTTTCCACGTTAAGAGACAATTTAATAGTATAATTTGTCGTCGAATTTTTAGAATACAAATTAATTATAAGTGTTTTAAATATGACGTAAAATTAAGTAATATTTTCTATATCAATGTTATGAAATCTTTCGGGGACCATAAGGCTTATACTTAAATTAAAAATAGTTGGCTTTAATTTAGGTGCCTTGTGGTTAAAATCTAATTAAAGTATTTTCATTAATATAATATAACTTGTAGAAAAAATTTGTTTGTTGTAAAATTTCTACTAAAAAAACAAATAAGATCTCATGACATCTCATGAACTTTTTAATTATTAGAAGTTATCTGAACTCACATTTGATTCTAGCAATTTTAAGCTTCTAAGAGTGGATTTTCACTGCAGAAACACTTGTACAAAAACATTTATTCTTTCTCAAAGAGAATTAAGCAAATGGTCTGATTTTGTACAGATGTTTTGGGTGACGGAAGGACCCAAATTTACCTTTCACGTCAGTGAAACATGCTGTCTTAAAAATAAGCGATACTTTTATTTTTGATTTGGTTATATTTTTTAATAGATTGTTACCTATCCTATTTTATATCAATTACTTAATTAATTTTACAAGTATAAGAATAAAGATCTAGTCATTATTTTAAATAATTACTATCATAAATAACTTTAAGCACAAATCATTTTATTGCACAAAATGTATATATTATCTGTATATCAAACTATGTTAAAACTATTGTAAAAATTGGCCATTAAATTAATATTATTGACGGAAATTTTAAATATTTATAGTAATGTAACATTTCGTCAAACAAAATTCGTCCATAGATTACTACAATTTGTGCCTTTCTATGACTAAAAATATATTGCTTTTGATTAATGTAATTTTATAAATGCGTTCCAAATAAAAATGTTGTGCATCAATTAAATCAATAATTTTTCATAAACTATTAAATTAGAGATTCACAAGAAATATAATGATTATATCTGTAACAGAAATTTTGAATTATTGATAAACAGATTTTTATTTGCAACGCATTATAGTTAAAATACCGATGTTCTAGAATTACGTTTGTTTAGTCAATAAACTTGTAAATAGTTGGTGAAATAATGAAATAAAAGACATTATTTTAATCTTTAAAAATTTGTTTTATTTCATCTACTTATAAACTATTTATTACAAGGCAGTGTCATTCATATCCATAATATGCGGCCTCTTTGAACGCGCGCAACATATCATCTGAATTTCTTCTGATTCTTCTACCTATTGGTTCTAAATCTGCGTAACATTTGGGAAACACTTTCTCTATAATATCTACAGCTTCTGCTTTACCTATTTGACGAACCGCCATCACAGAATATAAAGCTTTCGTTTTAACGCAATCCTGGAAAAAGGGTAGCAATTTTTGTAGGTTGAATAAAATAATCTTCACATTTATTTATACAAGAAGTCAGGTTGTTTTTCTATTTCTTTTCTTTTTATTTATGGTGCAATATTTATTTTATCTTACAAGTTTATTTTTATATTCAAGTACTCATAATAATATAAAAAAGCAGATGTGTACTACTTTTTTTTAAACTTAATTAACATTTTTTTAGTCTTATTTATGTCTTTCTGTCTATACACGAACATAACTCATGCCCATAACTAAAAGTAGGCATAGACCAAAGTTCTCCATTTATCTATTAACATGAAATTAACTTATTCAATAAAATAAACCTATGTACCTGATGTGCTTTCTTAATTTTCGTCCAAGAAGCATCACCTTGCGACCAGGCGCTCACGAAAGAGCAATGTGTCAGATTGGCAGCTCTGATTTCGGAACATGCAAGATGCTCCATGTTTTTGAAGTTGAGGTCATTTCGGCAATAATCAAACATGTGTATCATCTCATGTGCTAACACACCTTGCACCATACCCTTCCTTGTTGATACATTTTGACATACAACTATCTTAAACGAAATATACAATTTGATATCCTTCTTTTGAAAAATAGTATTAGGCAGCTAAAAATCTTTCTCCTAAATTAAACTTTTTAGTCAGCTATTATAGTGCAATTAGCCATTATACCAAGGACACTTGGTTATGTTTTTAGTAAAAATACAACATTAAATTTTTATAAATGAGGAGCCAAAGGCAAATGACTGATGGTAACACGGAGTAAAATAGGACATTGTTGGCTAAAAACTTGATAAACATGTCAAATGATTCTCAATAAAGGTACATATGGTAACTTTCTATTACCCTACGACTTCATAAGACCGATGTCATGGAAAAAGAGCCTTACACCAAAGGAAAATCTCCATTTTTTCTGCAAACTCAGTCTAATGAACCTATAGGCTTGGTATAGAATGTTTTAAAATTACCTGATTCAATTCAGGATCATAACCTCCGCTAACAGAATAATCGCAAACCTCACAAGATATATGTCTTCTAATGTCAACAGGGCTGAAAGTTTACATATAAAAACAACTTTTTGAAATACAATCACTAAAAACTATATTTAAATTTAATGCTTGTTTTTATAAAATGATTATTTTATCGTTTATTATGTAACTTACCAACCGGAACTTTTTAATGCCGCCATCATCACTTTAACTATAGGGCCTGAAATACAATAATTACTAATAAAATGTGTTTTTTTTTCTGTGGCGATTATTACGATTATATCAATTTCCGATACTTACTGTTTTTAACACATTCATATACATTTTTCTCGCACTTAAACTTCTCGATACCTTCTTTCCCTTCTTTGCCAATTAAAATGTTTGACAACTTTGGTGTGAATGTTCCTCGTCTCTCAGGATACAAATCGTATCCCCAGGACTCTTCTTTATGTTCTGTTTTATTGCTGCTATTAGCATTTTGCGTTGATTTGCTTTTATCGGCTTCGGCCATTGAAAATGTGTTTAAAATAGTGAACTTGCTTTTTTCAGTGTAATCAATAGAATAATTATTAAAATTGTTTTGTGGAATCTTTAAATATTAAAAAGGACATAATAATTGAATAGTTTATTGAAGAAATTCTTGATAAAAAAGGTAAATTTTGTGGAAACTTCTGACATTGACATCGTTTGACACTAAGCTGTCAATGACAGATCACGATGCTTGTTCAGAAACCAAACTATAAAAATTTTACAAAGACTTGTTTAGTTTTTTTTGACACCAATTTCTTTATTAAAGTTGAAATTAAATTAAAAAAAACTTTTGGGAAAAGCCCAAATAAACAGACTACACCATTAAAAGAACATAAGTAAAAAAAAACCCACTGACTACATAACCTTTTGTTGGAAGTCTGTTAATAATAAGCACATATGTATGTAAATTACATTATATATTTTTCCTTATTTTTAATATAAATCTTTTCATTTCTTGACTCCAATTTATAAAGACACATTCTGTTGGAATCACCTTCTCAACTGCAACATTAAAATTATCTGAAAAGAGATTAATAATTATTTTATTTGCCTACAAATAAATTGTTCACAAAATACCAACACTATTAGCTTACCTAACTCTTTTAAAAATTGGTCAAAAGTATCTTCATTCCTTATAATACTTGCAATATACACTTGTAACTGAGGATTTCTTTTGAAAAATATATTCAAAACATTACAAAGAGGTAGTAGTATTGATGGATCATACACTATGTCAGCACCAATCACAATATCTGGATAGTAATCATCCTTTATATCTTCCAGACAGTTCCAATCTAATTTCATTACATCTGTAAAAAAATGCAATATTGAAATAAAATGTGTTGCCATATGTGTTAGAATAAAAAATGTATGGTTTTAATTTAAATAAAAATGTGTAAGTTAAATTATTTGTATAAACTTTCAACTCATATTAATTAAACTTATCAATGTCAAATAAAAAGAAAAAATGTACCTATAACTTTATGATTATTCTTAAAACAGGGGTATTTTGAAGTGGTAGCTTTTTGTAAGTCTGGAAAGTTAATTATGATATTTTCTACAAGTAACTCAAGGACATCACTATGGCAATCAGATAATGTTATAGATTTTGGCATACAGAATTTTCCCACAGTAATTCCTGTAAAACCTACTCCTGAACCTAACTCCAGTATTCTTCTGTTATGGAATAATTCTTTATTAGATAGTATCCAGTCCGACAGCATTACAGCAGCCTGAAAAAAAATATTAATTTATGATACAAGGGAACCTTTCTATTTTAAAAGAAAATTAATACAAATTGACTAAAACATGATTGAAACAAAAATCAAAAGGAGTTATTATTTAGATTGTTTTTTTTTATACAAATTTTTATCACAAGATTTCAGATTTCTTACCTCCCAAGTTTTCATGCCAGTTGTACCATTAATTACCATATTATTTGTTTCTTTTATTGTAATAATGTCAGTTAAGCTGTTTTCAAAAATATAATGTCTATAACAAAATTTATTTTCCTCATTTTTTATTTTCATTAGAGAACATATAAATTCATACATATCATCATGGACCTCAGAATAGAGCTCCAAACATTTGATTAGTTTTTTAAAAAATAATCTACAGAACTCAACTTTTATGGGATACTTTTTGTAAAGAAAGCTATGAATTGTTGACCGCAAAAATATTTCTTGGTTGTCCAAAGTTAATTCATTTATTTCATCTTTCTGCAATATCACAAAAAAATACAACTTTATAACAATAACAATCAATTGTTATTTAAATAGACTTTTATTAGATACTTACTGTTAATTCATATTTTAAGTTTCCGCTAAGAAAATTCTTAACTAGCTTATGCACTACATCGTTTTTGATGTTTTTATTAACAACTGCCATAGTATACATTCGGAATTCTTTAAGTTTTGATTGTCTTCCTTAAAAAACTATAAAAATGATTAATTAAATATTTTTTGTGAATAGTCATTATGTTTGTTTTCAGATATTTGTACCAATCTTTAAAGTTTTTATTCGATTTATGTTTCAAAGTTCAGAAAGAAATGGTCGTTGTGCAGAAACTTTTTACCAACATTTAATACTTACCTTCATGTATTTACTGACTCTATAATCATTTTTCACTTAATTTGGATTAAAATTCAAATGAAGCTCAACTGAAAGATATTTCTTGTGCTGATGACAACAAAGAATATAAAAGGAGATGTCAATGTCAGCTGCCATCAGCTGTGAAAAACTGTCAACTGTCACTGGTTGTATTTTTTTTTAATTTATTAAGGCAAGGCTATCTGTCTGTGAGCAACTTGCACCGTTTTTTTTAAAATTAAGTTGCTGTTGTTTTAATTCTGTTACGGCATTTCAAATTTGCCTATTTTGATAGTTTTTTAGAGTTTTATTTTTTTTTAAGTCTAAAAAAAATACAGGAGAAAATAAATAATTGGGTCCAATGTGATTGTGCTAAGACTACTCTTTAACTATAAAAAAAATATCAATGACAATTTACAACTGAAAACTGACAAATGTTAACAGTTTGACTTTTTTGAACTTGAAAAAGTTGATTGATTAATGATTGGATTCGGTTTGTTTATAAACACCACGTTATTTATTGTTTATAAATTAAACTTAATATAAAAATATGGAGAAAACTAAAAATACAGCTAGAAAAAGAAAGTTGCAAGAAACCGAAGAGGCAAGCGTTCCTAAAAGAACAAGAACTAAGAAAACTGTGGAGTCTGAAAAGGCTGTAACTGAAAAAGTAGAAAAATTAAAAGTGAAAAAAGTTGTAAAGAAAAAAGTTAAAACATCTAAGGACGAAGACGAAGAGATTGTACCAGATCCACAGAAAAGATTGGAATTAGAAAATAAATACCGGGAAGAAGCAAAGATTTTATCTTTTGAAGAAAAAGTTCCTCAAGAGCTGGCTGAAAGATTTATTAAGCTACTTAATGAAGGGTGTACCTTACCTTTTATAGCAAGATATCGTAAAAACGTTGTTGATTATCTCAAACCTGATCGGTAAAAAAAATCCTCATTATTTTTTTATTCTTTGAATAAAACACTTGATAGTATAAAATATATTCATTAATGGGCTTTATCTGGGAACATTATTTAAATAGATCTTTATAAAGAGAAAAACTCACATTAGTTTAAATACTTTTTATAAATCTTATATTAACATTCTTTGCTTTTAATTTTATAGCCTTCAAGAACTATATGAAAGTTATCAGAAGGTTACACAGTTTACAAAGAAAGTCAATTCTGTGCTAGAGTTATTAAAGAAATCAAAACGGTTGACTCCTGAAATTAAACAGAGTGTTTTGAATGCCCGCAACTTATTTGAACTTGATTTGTTGGTATGTTTATTTATTAAGTTAATAACTTATTTTACTCGAGACTTCGTCCGCGTGGAATTAAAATAAACAGCCTATATTACTCTGGGATAATGTATCTTTCTAATGGTGAAAGATTTTTTTTAATCAACCTAGTAGTTTTTGAGTTACTTCAATAAATACAAAAATACAAATCTTACGTCTTTATATATTACTTGTCATAGACAGCTTCTAACTTGTGTTTTTACAGTATGCACCTCTCAAACTTAACTCAGTATCATTGGCTGAAAGGGCTCGGTCACTTGGCATTGAGCCGTTTGCAATTCAAGCTTTAAACGGAGAAAAAATAGCTGTACACAAGCTTTGTAATGATAAAGAAGAAATGGCGACACCAGAGAGAGTAGAATCACATGTTACTCATATAGTTGCGGACATTATTTACAAAGATTCCAGAGTTTTGACCGAAATGAGAAGTTTGTACGTTTAATTTAAATTTAATTTCAACTAGTACATCCATTCCCTTTATATATTTTTCAAACAGAAAGGAAGTTAAGAACTTTTTAATTAATGCATGAACATTTTTCTGGACACCATGTATACCTTTTACTTTATACATGGTGTTCAGAAAAGTGTAAATAAGCTATTGTTCACAAGTTTAATAAATAGGGTGTTTTAAAAAAAAGATATAACAACATTTTGGTTGCTTATTTCCAGAAAAGAACAAACAAGGTTCACAATACAGAGTAGTCAAAGTAAAACTTCGACAAAAGCAAAGAAAGATGACAAAAAGAAATATGACAGTAAATCAGATCCGGACACATATAAGATATATTTTAATTGGAAATGTCCAGTCCAATATGTTAAATCTTACCAAATATTAGCTATTAACAGAGGGGAGGATGAAAAAATTCTATATGTCAAAATAGTGATTCCAGATTGGTTTTATAATAGACTTGAAAGGTAATTATTAATTAATATGATTAATTTATGATTTAAATATAAAAAAAAATTGTTTTAAACCTTTTCTAAATAAGGGGCATACTATAAGTTGACAAAGAACCGTGTTCTTTAATTAAAAATTACCCAATTTTCTTGAATGACTCTTGTCCAAAACTGTTTGGTAATTGTTCTTTATTATTTATATTATTTACTATTCCATGCCAACAATCTAATATTTTCTCTTTATAATATTAGTATGGAAATAATTATGTGTAACCCCCATTCACATGAGCGCTTGTCTAACGCGCGCTAAAAAGGCGTTGAAATAGAACAAATGCATTAAAATGTATGGAGTTAGATTTTGAGCGCTGGAAGAACGAAACAATTCACTTTATAGCGTTCGTATGAACGAAGGCATTAAAAACCGCCAGCGCTGACGTTAAAAAAGCGTCCGTGTGAATGCCGGCTAACTCTTTTTGCAGGTATTGTCTAACTCTCTGGAATAGTAGTTATTGGGTTAAAAAAGGTTTAAATGATGCTTACAATAGATTGATAAAACCTTGGTTATCTCGACAAGTGAGATCAGAATTGACAGCTCTCGCTCACAAGGAAGCTGTCAAGACATTTACAACTAATTTAGAGAAGTATTTATTAACTGAACCAATTAAAAATAGAATTATAGCAGGGTTGGATCCAGGGTTTAAAGCTGGTTGCAAGGTATACATTTATATTTCTCGCTTTATAATATAAAAATAAGTCCCTGCCTACATAAGGCTATGCGAATCTGTGATATTAAATCGGCTACGCTCAGTTTTAACTGTACAGTTCGACTGTGCAGTTAAATCAGTTTTTTCTATACACGTCAGTTTTAGTTGCACAATCGAACTGTACAGTTTTAACTGCACAGTCCAACTGTACAGTTATAACTGGAGTTTTGCTTATACACGTCAGTTATAACTGTACAGTTCTACTGTTAACGTTAAAACTGAACATCTATAGGTTCTAGTCTCTAAGCAACTTTGAAATACAATTTACAAGGGTTTGTTACAGAATTTAATTATATTTCAGGTGGGAATCATAAATGCTAATGGCGAAAACATAGAAGCTTGTACAATTTACCCTGATCTGCGGAAACACAATGTAAATGATAATGCTGCGAAACAATTCAAAGATATTATAACTAAACACAGGTTAGTTCATTTTGCAGTCATTTAACATTTAATAATCACCCTTAGTATTAAGAATGATAAATGTACTCTTAACCTAGGGCTTCATTAGACCGATTTTACTTCGACGAAAGGTCGTTTTTGCGCGAACGCGGTCTCATAAAGCTGGAGGGTTAACATCTATTCAAACAGACCAGAGTAGAAAAAAATATCGCAAATAAATTTGAGCTTTATTCCATTGGAATAAAGTTTAATATTACTTAGCACGTTTATTACGATTGTTCTTGATTACACGGACTCTAACTCAAGAGGCTGGTTTTGCGTTTAGAAAGATACTAACTGTCGCCCGTGACTCCGTCTTTTTTATATTATAAAGTGGCAAACGAGCAAGCGGCCACCTGGTTTCTCTGAAATAGCGACGCGACCGCTGGTCATAGACATCTACAATTTCAGATGTGTTGGTTACCCTTAAAAGTCTACACGGAAAAATGAAAACATGGTAGCCTATTTGTCCTTCCAGACTCTGTTTTACATGTATGCAAAATGTTATCAAGATTCAGTCGCTTTGGAGATACCTTCAAACAAACCTACATCGATCCATACATCGTAACTCGCATTTATAATATTACTAAGAGCGTCGGTGGCTCAGGGGTTTAGCTCTTGACTTGTAAACTGCAGGTCCCGAGTTCGAATCCCGCCATGTACCAATGTGTTTTTCGATTTTCATTTGTATATATTTACCGACGCTCTTACGGTGAAGGAAAACATCGTGATGCCTGCACATATCGGCGAAGAAATTCAAAGATATGTACAGGTTGCCCAGGTGAGCCCATCATAGGTCAAAACCTTTAACCTTTTTTTATTACTAAGGTTAATATTATTATTTTAGTGTCGATCTAATCGGTTTGGGTAACGGCACCGCTTGTCGGGAAACAGAAACATGGTTGAAGGAACATAAAATATCTCAAAATATACCAGTTATTATAGTACCGGAGCAAGGAGCATCTATTTACTCTATTAGTAAGGAAGCACAAAAGGTATGTCGAAATAATCTGCGATAAAAGAAAACTTTTAAAATTAAATTAAAACAAAATGGCGGCTCGAAAAAGCAAACAATTCCTTATTCATTTTTCATGCTTCATCTTTTGTATACAAAAGTTTTTCTGTTAATTGACTTTAATGAAAGTACCTCTCCTGTAAAATGCAATTAAGTTTAGAAAATCATAGCACACTTATGTAATGTTTAGCATAGTATAGTATAAATATACAATATTTGTGTATAAATATGTATGATGCAAATTATTTTAAACTAGCTATTGTCCGCGACTTCGTCCGCGTAGAATTCAATAATATAGCCTATGTTACTCGGGGATAATGTAGCTTTCTAATGGTGAAAGAATTTTTGAATTAGGCCCAGTAGTTCTTGAGTTATTTCAATACAAACAAAACTACAAAGTTTCTCTCTTTATAATATTAGTATAGACTAACAGTTGTGCGCGTCTTCGTCGATGTTACTCGGGGATAATGTAGCTTTTAAATGGTGAAAGAATTTTTGAAAACGGTCCAGTTTCTTGAGTTATTTCAAAACATACAAAATTACAAAGTAACTATTAAACTACACATACAAACATAACTTATTGCACTATTTTAACGCCGTAACTCGTAATAATGAACTATATTCTTGATATGTGGTAATATTAAAAAAAATATTTCCAGGAACACCCAGATATGGATCCAAATCTAATATCAGCATTATCAATAGCCCGAAGAGTATTGGATCCTTTGGGAGAATTGATTAAAGTATTTTTTTTATAATTTTCTTTTAAATTTCACAACTATAAAAACAATTATAATAACAAGCTGATTGACTTGTCCTGAAAGGACCAAAATCCCTAATAAAAAAAAGATAAAAAAAGCTGTTGCGTACTACATCTGCGCGGAACTAAAAAAAAACATAGCCTATTTGGTCCTCCAGACTGTTCCACATTTATACCAAATGTCATCAAGATCCGTTATGCTATTACGTGTATTTTCTTTCTTTCTTTTCTTTCTTTCTTTCTTTCATTACTTTCGGATATCCATTCATTCTGAGTAACTTTCCCAGTTCAGTAAGTAGCTGTTGTTTGCGACTTTGTCCGCGTGGAATTAAATATAATCGTATGTATGTTACTCGGGGTAATGTAGCTATCTAAAGCCTTGTACGCACTAGGATATTATTTTACAACAAATTTACTAATCTATTCTACTAAAATGTTGCTGTTCGGACACGTTTAGTTACTAAATTATTACCCTAGTGCGTAGTTTTAGGTTTAAACGAGTCCGAACAGTAGTAAATCCTTTGTTCGGATAAATGCTACTTGCTACTCGACTAATATACTATCCTGGTTTTTGAAATCCGCCCAGTAGTTCTTGAGTTATTTTAACACATACAAAAATACAAAGTTTTTCTCTTTATAATAGCATAGACATGTAAGATGAGATATTATTTCTATCAGGTAGATCCTAAAAACTTAGGTGTTGGTCTTTACCAACATGATATTCCACCGAAGATGTTGGAAACTGGCCTGGACGCTACCGTGGAGAAGGTAGTCAGCTTAGTGGGCGTGGATATTAATACTGCCTCACAGGCTATGTTGAGGTAAGTACTATCACATAGCCTTTAAAATCATAGAATTGCAACCTTATTCTGATGGTTACAAATTAGTTTTTGAGTTAAATACGTAAAAAATCAAAATCAGTAAACCAAAAGAAGGTAAAAATTTTCCTTTAATTAATTGCATTTGACAGGCGTATATCAGGTTTAAACGATGGTAGAGCTAAGAAGATGTTAGCATATAGACAGGACAAGGGCGGATTTAGTTCACGAGAGCAGATTTTGGAAGTGTCAGGTATAGGTAAGATCACTTACCAGCAGTGCGCAGGTTTCCTCAAAGTACTGAATGGTACAGAATTATTGGATACTACTATTATTCATCCAGAGAGCTATAATATAGCCAAATTGTAAGTATATATTTTTTTCTATCTGTATATACTATGCCGACCAAGAGTCAAGGGTAAAATGATAATATTTTCTATCTATATATGAAAAAAATTCCCATTGTCCTTTCTTTTACAACTTTAGCAATGACTAGATGTTGCTCGCGACTTCGTTCGCATGGAAACAAATAATATAGCCTATGTTACTTAGGGATAATGTAGCTTTCTAATGGTGAAAGATTTTTTGAAATCGGCCCAGTAGTTCTTCAGTTATTTCAATACAAACAAAAATACAAAGTATCTCTCTTTATAAATAATGACTTATATAATTAAGATTTTTTAATGTCTAAGATTGAGATATATTATCTGTTTGATTTGATATTCGAATTTTTCTATCCATATATGAAAAATTATCCTATTGTCCTTTCTTTTAAAAGTTTGAAAATAATTACTTTTATGATCTAGCTTGTTTATGTCTAATATATATATTATCAGTTTGATTTGATATTCATTTATGAAATTATTTTATTTTAATTGATATTAATTTGTAAATAATCACTAGCTTTATTGTCTATTTTTTAACAGATTCGCTAAGAAAATTGATGTAAATATAAAAGAGTTAAGTCAAGCGAACTTTCCAGAATTCATTGAAAGAAAGACAGTTAACATAGATATTATTGCAACTAGTAAAGAATTAGATACAGATGTATCCACTTTAGAATTAATTATAAATGCATTTAAACAAAAACCTTATGAAGATAATGTTATTAGTTTCTGTCGACCTGTTTATTCTGTTACTGTTCAAACGACGGAACAAATCGCTGATGGTACAACTTTAACGGGTAAGTAACTATTTTTTGATATAAAAAAACGTTTATAACCACGAAGGGATCGGTAACAGTCGTGATCCCCCCGTCTAATGTTTAATTTATTACTGTTCGGACTCGTTTAAGCCTAAACCTACCCTAGTGTGTTGTAATTTAGTAACTAAACGTGTCCGAACAGCAACTTTTTAGTAGAATAGATTAGTAAATCCTTTGTTCGGATACCTGCTACTTGCTACTCGACTAAAATACTATCCTAGTGCGTACAAGGCTTTACAGATACATGAGAGTGCATTTGTTCCATCGCAACGCTGTTTTAACGCGCGTTGAAAAACCGCTTGTGTGAATAAGGTGTTATATTTATGTAATGTTAAGTTTTCTATAAGTGTATACAGTCAAACCCGGATAAGTGAGAAACCTCAATAAACGAGAGTCATTCTCTGGTCCCGACGAGCTACCTCCATATGCGAGATAAGCGGATTAGAGAGAAACCTCTATAAGCGATACAAATATCGCGGCCCCTTGTGTTTGAAAGTAAACTAATACCTTTTAATAAATCATCTACAATTCGTTGTTCGCTTCTTGACGTTACATTTTGCACTGAAAATCCATTCTTTTGTTTTTAACCGACTTCCAACAGAAGGAGGTTATCAAGTCAATGAGTTTTTTTTTTTTTTATGTATGTTCG
>QDHC01002701.1:448695-492323 GCA_013186455.1 Papilio dardanus tibullus | reverse complement strand
TGATGACTTTCGGTGTTCCTATATTTTTGGGCACTTTAGATGTTACGATACTATTGAAGCTGACTGTACAATAATTATAAATATGAATAATTAGATGGATTCATATTTGTCAGAAGGTCTCTCCAAAATAGCTCAACGGATTTCGAAAGTTCGAAACTTTAAAAAAAAGCTAGTTAACCTGTAAAATGTTTATTTTTATATGAAGGAAAACATCGCGATGATTTCACATATCGGCGAAGAAATTCAAAGATATGTGTGAAGTCACGCAAAATACGCGCTAGTCGTGGAGGCGGAAAATGGAGCCCAACATGGGTCGAACTACAACATGATCGATATTTACTTACCACAGTATACCTTCGATAATTCGTATTATTTCACCAACGGTCATGTTATTACCGCTTGTGGTCAATTCTTTACCACCGTCATGTAAATGCATTTCAGTAGACAATAAATCATAGGGAGGAGTCTGAAAAATATCTCATAAATTAATAAAAAAATATTTCGACAAAGTTCAAAAAGGTTGTGGTGTTAGCAATTTTTACCCCCATTCACAAGAGCGTTTTTACGCGCGCTAAAAAAGCGTGGATATAAAAAAAATGCATTTGTTCTGTCGTCTGAGAGCGTCGGTGGCTCAGTGGTTTAGGGGAGCGTCGGTGGCTCAGTGGTTTAACTCTTGACTTGCAATCTGCAGGTCCCGAGTTCGAATCCCGCCATGTACCAATGTGTTTTTCGATTTTCGAATTTCATATGTACATATTTACCCGACGCTCTTACGGTGAAGGAAAACATCGTGATGCAACCTGCACATATCGGCGAAGAAATTCAAAGATATGTGTGAAGTCGACCAACCCGCACTTGGCCAGCGTGGTTGACTATGGCCTAGTCACCCCTTAGGGGGTAGGCTCCGTGCCCCTCGGTGGGGACGAATACTGAGCTGGTGATGATGATTTGTTCTGTCGCACAGCGTTAGATTTTCAACGCTGGACGATCGAAACAAGAGTATTTTTACAGCGATCGTATGAGCAAAGGCCTTAAAAAAACGCCAACGTTAAAAAAGCGCTCGTGTGAATGACTTTTCTTTAAAAACAAATTACCTGTTCCCACATTTGCTTCATCAGTAAGCGGGGATAGCTGTCTCGTTGGCCCTTCGACGATATCGACACAGACATAGAAAGATAGAAAGGCTGCGGCTTCTCTATATTCAATACATACGGAGGACTGTCGTTGATTCCCTGTTAATTAAGACATGCTTATCACACTAGATGTCGCCCGTGACTTCGTTTGCGCGGTACTAAAAATATATAAGTCAATGTGTTCTCCCACATTGTTCTACATTTATACTAAATACTAAAGTCCTTTAAGTCGTTTCTGAGATACATTCAAATAAACATCAATCGAACCATCCATACAAACTTTCGCATTTATAATATTAGTAATTTCAAAACGTCTTGCATAATTTGGGATGTTTCCCGTTGGGCCGTTGCATCTAAAGATAAAATTCGACCCTTAAAATTGCATACACCCAAAGTTGAAATATGCATACAGGATGAGTGAGTCCTTCTTCAGTAATAATGAATTCCTGATTACATTTCTCCGTCTTAACTTTTTTTAAATGCTCATTGCACTGATACCTTCGTCGTTCAGTCAAATCCAATATTTCACACGACACCGTTGTACTGGGAATATAAAACATTAGTACACAAAAACAAATAAAATATATTTTCATCAATGGTTTAAAAACTGCGTCAGTGATCAGAGTTTAATACAGACACATTTTACTCGTATGGTCCGATCAGCTCAACTCTTTTTCGGAAAATTAGTTTGTAAAATTCAAATGCGAGTTGTAAAGAACTCATTAATGACTCCGCTCGCTGGCTAACAATGAAAGAGTTCGTTTCGGTCCTTTTTAGCCTCTCAGTCATTTACACTCGACTCTTTGTTGATGAGAACGATAGAATACAGATTCTTGTATTGCGAGGTAAAAGAACTCAGTAATGGGTCCGTTCCGCTCGCAGTGGGAACCGGGTTATACTATTTAGATATATCGGCTGCTATGATAAACATGTAAGTCTTAACCCAATAGCTTTGTCATACGTATTAAAAAGCAATCTTACGTGAATGTGGCAGGTTCTTGCAACGTATAAACAGTCATTGTTATCCACTCCGTTGATTTAGGCTGTATAACTCCCCACCACGGTGTTATTACTATGTTTATTATATTCGCAACTCTTTCCCTGAAATAATTAGCGTATAGAGCTAAATAAGGTAATTGAGAAGTATAATAGGTGTAAGTGTGAATGATAGGATTAGAAATAGTGTAAGGGAAGACTGTGGTTTGCAACAAGATGTATGTAGAGTTGAAAAAATGCTTAGATGGTTTGGACATGTTGAGAGGAATGCAGGTTAACTAAAAATATTTATAATGCGAAAGTGAATGGCAGTGCTGGACGGGGTCACCCGAGGCGGACTTATACCGGCTAAATTGAGAAATTACTCAAGAAGACCGGTATTAAGAGCGTAATGCGTAGATGTATGAATGTAGAAGAAGCGAGAGAGGTGTGTCAGGATCGAGCCAAATGGAGGTCCGTTGTAGATACAACTCAAACATGTAACCCAGAGGGATAGGCAGGTTTGAGTTCTGTTTATGTAGAGGTAAAGTACGCTTGATTTTGTTTGTTGTAATGAAAAAACCTCGACTTACGGTAGCCATATGAACCTTATCAAGTTGTTCGTGTCATTACAAACCGCTAATATTTCTCTAGAGAGCGAATGAGTCGGCATTATCGGTAAGGTAACGTGGCTCTTAGATAAATAAACCTGCAAAAACATAGACACAATAATCATCCCTTATTGCTAAATAGTAAAATATATTTGTGTATACTTACCACATTTTCTCTATACGCGGATCGTATGTTTCTCTCTATATAACTTGGAATATCAAGCCGTGTTTCGATACAATTGGGCAAACCGCCTTGTCCTTTCACTAGGATCTTGATTATATCATAACCGAAGGAACAGTTAAATACCGTCTGTAAGTAGGAACAATCTATTAAGGACTGCAACAAACAGCTGCGAATTTTAAGGCGAATCGAATATGAAACTGATAAGTGAATAAAACAAAGATTTTTTACATTTGGTATAGTCATGTTAGCTATGATGCTAAATGATTCCAAACAAACCAAACCATACTAGCTTCAAAATTATGTTCGCTCCAGTTAGCGTTCTTTTTCGCGTTAGCGTGCCAATGCGAGCAAATCCCAAATTATTTTAATTCCCCAGACATTATCTGTACCACCTATTCTGTTCTACATAGATATTACAGCATTTGTTTAACCTCATAATCCACCATCTCTGTCGGTAAGAATGAAAAGGGTATGGCCAGTTTGTCCAGCGGTGACACCTCGGCGAAGTACTGCAGGCAGCGGAGAGCGGAGTCGAAGGTGGCATTACCAGCTAACAGACGCCACGTCGTGTACACCTCTGTTGGGTTATACAGCCACAAAATCTAAGGATATATTCAATGTTACTAACGATTATATGAATGAAGATAACGATAGAGCATCCTTATCTAGGGCATCTGCAATTGCAGATGCGTTGCCTACTCTTAATCTACTTAGGAGACGCATAACAAGAGGATAATTCCTCATCCTATCCTTCCCAGCCAAATCCACTTCCACTTCCTATCATTTCCTTACCCTAGGGCTGCATTAGACCGATGTCAGGCAAAAAACGGCCTTACGCCGAAGCAAAATCTCCGTTTTTTCCGCATTTGTAAGGAAATGATAGGAAAGGGAAGTGGATTTGACTGGGTGGGATAGGATGAGGAATTATCCTCTTGCTATGCGTCTCCTAAGTAGATTTAGGGTAGGCAACGCATCTGCAATTGCAGATGTCTATGGGCAGCGGTCGCTTCGGTATTTCAGTGAATCCAAGTGGCCGCTTGCTCGTTTGCTACTTTATAATATAAAAAGTAGACATGACAATACTTCGTAGTAAAGATATTTTAAGATTAGAAACCTACAGCTATAGTTGCATTGAATCGGGTCACAGAAATCAACCTGTTCAAAAGAACTATTGATTTTTAAGTAGTAATTTATAACATCTAAGTTTTTATATACAATTATTATTATATTGTTTTGTTACCCGAATCACAGGATCCAAATTATTAATAGGAACTCTTCCACAATCCAGTACAGCCAAGTAATCATTCGAGTTCTTCGGACGTCTAAGTGGTACTAGAGTCCCTTTAGTGTTTAAATTCGAGTAAACATGCATGTAAATATGAATAACTCTCTGATTGGGCATTGTTATATCAAAGCATAAAGTATTAAGTCCTTCGTAACCGTAATTTATGTTTACAAATAGAAGATTTGGGTTATCCGGCTAAAAAGATTGAAGTAAGTCAGAATCCTTATCCTTACATAGTATAAAACAATAACGCTTTTTTATGTTTGTCCCTATATATTCTTGAATCTTTAAAACTAGAACTACGCAAAGGATTTTGATGCGGGTTTTTTTAATAGATAGAGTAATTCATAAGGAAGGTTTTCATGTATAATACATTCACAGGTTTTTCATATGATGTCGTAAATTAACACATTTTTAGCGCTTACATTGCAAACGCTGCAGTATTTAGTTACAGCATTATACCGATTTGCACCCGTGCGAAGCCGGGGCGGGTCGCTAGTACATTATAAAAATGCCCTATTTATAGTGTCTAAAGGGCTATAACGTGTATTTAGTTTAAGAAATCAACATTTAGATACTGCTTAAGTGAGTAATCTCAGTAAGAATTAAATCGGCTAACGGGACATCTTTGATTTGCACTTTTTCCTAACGCAAAAATGATCAGATTCTTTTACCGAGACAATTCCATTATCAGGCGATAAAGTGACATAGTTCCTATGTTTACAAGTATGTCTCATTTCAAACGTGGAAATACCGATTTGTACTTCAACCATCGGACAGTCGCATATCTTTCTTCTTCTTATATTCCAAGGCACGGAAACTGCGTATACGCAACCAAGAACAAACACCAGTTCCACTTGACCTGCCTTAATACATAAATCGGGTGCGTAAAGGTTAACATCCAACGGTTTATTAGGTCTTACATCCATTAAAGCTTTGTTAAAGCTAAAATAATATGCATTGATTAATATGTTATAATTAAAAGTAAATATTACATATTGTAAATCTATACTAATATTATGAAGAGAGAAACTTAGTATTTTTATATGTATTGAAATAACTCAAGAACTACTGGGCCGATTTCAAAAATTCTTTCACTCATATAAAGCTACATTATCCCCGAGTAACATATGCTATATTATTTAATTTCACGCGGATAAAGTCGCGCACAACAGCTAGTATTTAATACACTTACTCTTCGACATTCAAAATGTTCCATAAACAATGATTACTCAATATTATCGGACCTTTTACAGAAATCGTACGTTTTAGCTGAAAATTATATTAATAATAAAAAAATAATTTCTCACGAAGCAATAAATAGTTACAAAAATTCAAACTACACTCAAACATGGTTAAACGAGAGTCCAAGGTACTGCGATATCAGTCTGGAATATAGAGGTTAATCTCTAATCCGTGTTTCTTACTAATGGTGGTAGCTCGTCGGCACCAGAGAATGACTCTCGCTTATAGAGGTTTCCCGCTTTTCCAGGTCTCGCTTTGGTTTGTCTGTATTTAATTTAGTATTTCGAATAAATACTCCTGAACTTTTCAATTCAAGATGCGGATTATTTTGGGACTCCCTGTGAACATTTTTTAACTGTCGCTGAATCAACCTCACCTTGAGCGTGGGATAAATTCCATCATACCAAAAGGTACAGATTGACTTAGTAACTGGATGAATCTCTTCGATCTCGTCGTAAGCTGACCTATATAGGACTGTGTATCGTATATCAACTTGTCGAGAGCCAGCACCTCTCGGCGTCACTGACAATTTCACTTGGCAGTAGTTCGACGGCTTTAGACTGTTCTGGTATAATACAAGAGATTACAAAAATTGCGTTTACTTTTCCATCCTAATTATTTTGTTATATTCCACTGTAAAATCTATATTAAAAGTCCATATCCGAGTATTTTTTTAAGGGTAACGGTCAGATTAATCCGTCAAATATCGTCGCCATCTTGGATTGCCATTCGGCTTTATTTAAAAAAGGAACTTACAATAGAATTATCAATATCGATCCTATCTCCTAGGAAATCATCACCCATGCCGTCGATGTCATAATACAATTTGGAGGTGAAGAAACAGGTGCCGTAGTTGTAAAGAGTGACATTGAAGGTTTTAGTTGCACCAACGACCAAGTCATGCAGATTTGACGTCTTCGGGAGGACCTTGAAATTTTACATATTTTTAAAATACATACTCGTACATGCATATTCGTGACTCAAATTATTTAATAATGAGGTCGGAAAACGTTATTTTACATTTTGTAACAGACATAGTAAATAAAGAAAATTATAAGAACATTTTAATAAAAAATAAATAAACTAACTCTTAAATCCGGCGTCTCTGAAAATCCTGTGATGTTAATAAATATCTCTGAAGGCTCACCGATAGGTCTACAAATTAGAAAAATTATATTTATAAGTAAAATTAATTAGTTAAGAGCAAATAGATCAAAATCAAACTAAATTAAAAATGTGAACCGTTACTCACATGCCATTTATAAGGCAAACGCAAGAGCAGCAAACAGTTGTACCATAGACTTTTCCCGTCTCCTTGGGGAAGAACCACCAATGATAGCGAACAATCTCGCGTGGCGGCAGCACTATCGTGCCGCCGTCGTCCGCTCCCAACCACTTAACGTTATTGAGAACTCTCATACTATAAAAACATTAAATAAATTCGTCGCTGAATTTTTAAGTCAGGTTCATTCAAGGACGTTACATACTTAGTATGCAACGTCCTTGGGTTCATTTTATTTATATTTATCAATGTATATGTACCTAGCCGATATTTTATAATCGATTCTCGAAATATCGATTTCTATACTCACTGTATTTCCATTCTCGTCAAGTTGTGAAGGTATGCGGTACAGTAATTAGTACATCCAGTTATAGTTGGCGGGAACTCATACATGGCGTGCGCGGCCGGATTGTAACCGTGCGACATCACATCTATCTGACTTACTTCTGCATTCCCACATAGAGACACGCGCGCCTAATAAATGGTATAAAGAAACTAGGGTTTTACACTTAATAAAGGTATATTTGTATATTAATAGTACCTTATGAGCTCGGTTAATGATCAAATCCCACGACTCATAATATTCTCCGAATGACATCGGCTCCAGCGCCACCGACACTATCTGCCATCCTCGACCTTGCACTATTCCGCACATCGGCATTACAACAAAATTTCTGTGAACATGACGAATTTTATCTCGTGTCTCGTGTGGTCGAATGTCAGTAGAAAGTAAATTTTCGATACTTACGTTTTATAAGGGGCTTGAAATTTAAAATACATTGGTATTTCCAATTTGTTGGACAGCATAAAGTTAGTAAAAGTAGTCCGAGCCGGTACAGTTGGTGGTAAAGTAACCTAATGGTAAATGCCGAGATGAATTTAGGGATGACCATAATATTGATTGATTTAAGTATTGATATACCTCAATGGGACAATCCCAAGCGGTCAACCATTCGGTGCACGGAGACCAAGTATTACCAATGCACGGAATGCGGACCCAAGTGTGTTTGAATTTAACTACTCCATCCGTAGAGTCAACTTTATATTGGTAGTCCCCACATAATAAGTATCCATATGCGTCATTTTCAATTTTCGGTCTAACACGGAGAGTTAATAAAATAATTTCAAGATTAGAAGCACAGTAGTTGTTGTTCATAAAGCTAAGAGTAATTCTTTTTCATTTTACCTGAACCGAATAGTAAATAATCTTGACTCGTTAGAAGGGATCACTGCATCAACTGGATCCACTAAGAATATATTATCGGGGTCTGTTAATAATAGATTATGTGTTAATTACTGCCCATAAGTTTCTATAAGCCCATAAGTTTCTATAACGTAAATAACTAAAAGTTTATATGCCTAATAATGGAATCTCTGGGTTACTTCAAAAAGCGTACTATGATACCTACTTTGGTATAGTCGAATGAGAAAAAAAACATGTTTTGCACCTTAACTATT
Organism: Papilio dardanus tibullus; assembly: GCA_013186455.1. Classification (NCBI taxonomy): domain Eukaryota; kingdom Metazoa; phylum Arthropoda; class Insecta; order Lepidoptera; family Papilionidae; genus Papilio; species Papilio dardanus. Next base: position 484,150 of record QDHC01002701.1, on the reverse strand, counting down.
TAACTCTCAAACCTGGTATCCACTGCATATAGCCCTCGATAGGTTCATGATTAGTCACACAAAGCGTTTGTGATATATTCATGCTGATATCAGTTGGGCTTCCCATCCCAAAGTCTAGGTATCTCTCGTAAACCGACGCTGAGGGTATGTAAGTTAATCTGTTGAGACTATTCTCCATATAATAATTGTAACGACTTTTGCGCTTCCAATGCTTCTCAAACACATGTTCGTCAACATTGTAGGAGGTGCTAGCCGGCAATGCAACTGTAGCTACCACACTTACAAACAAAGGTTCCTAGAATATTTTTCAAAATCAATTAATATTCAAAAGGCAAGTTTCGCGTAGTGTAAAACCGAACAATTTTACCTGATTTAGTACTAAGAAAACTAATTCAGCTGTATACAAGCCTAGAGCAACACCAGTGAAGGCGATAGTTGTTGGAATATCTTCAAATGCTCGAATCAAACCACAGCTGCCCGTTGAAATCTATACAGAGAAGGTGACTTCTATATCTTTAAAGGCAGTATACATTGGAAGAATGATGCGTTCACGTTCATTTTCAATGTTTAGAAGCTTAGAAGATGCTTACTTGGAAGAACCCTTGACCACCATACGGAAGAAGCCACTGGTAAGTCGTATCAACATTAGTTTTATTAACGATATTGATCGTGTCTTTCCTCTGCTCCGATACATTCTTGCAAATCGTAAAAGTAATTTTTTTCTTACTTAATGTCACCTTTGGTCCTGCGACATAGTTAATCGTCAACGTTTTTAGTAGCATTTTGTGGCAAAATGAAAAAAATCTGTTCTTTCTTTTTGTCAATATTAGTAAATTTACCAAAACTTTTGCCCGTTACAGTAATTCTGTAACTATTCCCGTAAGTATCGTCAACTATATAATATTCTGTATAGGATAGACCCACGACATTCGGTTTAAATATAATTGTCACTTCAGCACTTTCTTGTGGCCTCACAGGAGTGGAAGTAACTTCTACTTTGAAAACTTGATCGATGGTGTTCAATATGTACAGTAGTGATACACGATACGTTGCTAGCCTCTGCAAGTAAATCGAGAAGACGGTAGTTTAGAAATTTGGTATTAATACAATTAACTTATTACAAATAGCAATGAGTTTGAAGTTGAAATACACACATCAGACATATTTTGTATTAAAACATATTTTTGAACGACTGTATCGACTGCCACAGATCCGAAGTCGACTAATTTGATTTCGCTAACACTTTCATCCGACAAATTCTGCATTTCGGATAGCAAAATATTGTTTCAAATGTTCATACTTCAAAAAACTACTGAAAATTGAAAATGACTGATCACGTCATTTTAGTTTTGATTTATTTATTTTTTCTCTGACGATAAAGTTGTTGATTTCTATCCCAGATATCCACTATTTATACTTGCATACTTTTTGCATACCTAGTAATTTCGTTTAATCGATTTTTCTACAGAAAATAATGCAAAGTGAAAATCGATTTCGATTCGGTTGGTTGTCTTTTATTCTTTGAAATCATTCGAACTTTGAAGCATGTCGAGCGTTAACTACTCTTTGTGCTAAACAGAACTCGCTCGAAATGAAGTGAAATTTAATTGTTATTTTGTATTTCTTTGAAAGTGTTAAATACATTTTGTTTATAATTCTCGTAACAATTATTATATTTGAATACGAGCACAACGCAGTGTTTATGATTCAGTGATACTACGTCGCAAATGAAAAACCTCTATGCAGTTATAATATTTTTCCCCGACATAATTTGAGCTTCCTGCTTGAGATGTTACCTTCTAGTAGATTTCTAATTTATATATTGAAAAGGTAGCTTCGTAAATTTTATAACCGTGAATATGGATTCGGGAACGGAATGGCTATGTGAAATTTTACAACATGTGCAGCTGGAACAATTCTATTTGCCAATTAGAGATCAATTGCAGGTAAACAATGCAAGCAAATTGAATATTCTATAAATAAATGTATTTAATTTGCCTTGGCCTCTGAGTAGCATGCAATGTAAGATAATTAAAAAACATAATTTACATGTGATATTTGATATTTTAATTATAGATTACAAGGTTAGCACATTTTGATTATGTGCATGCAGATGATCTTGAAAAAATTGGCGTCAGCAAACCAGGTGTACGCAGATTATTTGATGCTGTTAGGAAGAAGAAACTGCAACTTTGGAATAGAAAATTTTGGAACAAACTATTTGGCACAAGTTCAGTTACCCGAGAGAAAACAGACTTGGCTCTTAGACAAGCACCTACTGAACCACGAAGCACCACATGTATTATACTAGAGAAAGATATTGTGTAAGTTACCAAAATGTCATTATCTTAATAAGCAATAATCACCTTTGTTAGAAATGTAAATTAAAAAAAATCCTGTGTGAGAAAACTCCTTCTTTATTAGTACGCATATCTCATTATCAAAAATACAACATTTTTCTCATTAAGCTGGGTATTTTTTGTAGGTTGCATAATGAACTAGGTAATGGCTCATTTGGTGTTGTTAAACGAGGAGAATGGAGAGTGTCAGATCAATCAGGTCAGATGGTGCCTGTCGCAGTAAAAGTGCTCAAAGCTGATGCCTTCTCACAGCCGGGCATCTATGATGACTTTAGAAGAGAAGTAGAAGCAATGCATAGCTTGAAACATACTAATTTAATTAAATTACACGGAGTGGTATTCCATCCTTTAATGATGGTTTGTGAATTAGCAAATATGGGAGCTTTATTGGATTATATAAGGGCACAAAATGGAAAAGTCTCCTTAAATTACATATCAAAATGGTCAGGACAAGTTGCAGCGGGAATGGCATATTTAGAGAAATCTAGATTTTTACACAGGGATCTTGCATGCAGGAATATATTATTATCTGGTTTAGATTTGGTAAGTTTAAAACAATTAAAAAATCAATTTTCCGCAACTTCATAGTTAGTGTTTATTTTCCTTGTGTGCTATAATTGAAAACTGGATAAGTGATGTTCAAGGGATCACATTGTTTTTCTAGCTGCTAGCTTATAGATGTTTTTCCTTTTTAGCCCTTGTTTTATAAAATAAATTATTAAACGTCTCATCTAGGTTAAAATAGGTGACTTTGGTCTTATGAGAGCATTGCCTGATGCTGATGACTGTTATGTGATGAGTGAGAGACGGAGAGTTCCGTTCCCCTGGTGTGCTCCGGAGTCATTACGGTCTAGACAATTCTCACATGCATCTGATGTATGGATGTTTGCCGTCGCACTCTGGGAAATGTATTCATTCGGTGAGGAACCATGGATGGGTAAGTGTGTGGTGCCGGAGGCCTCATTTTAGTCCACTTTCCCTTCCTATCTTTTTCTTATAAGGAAATGATAGGAAGGGGAAGTGGATTTGGCAGGGAAGGGGACGCATAGAAAGAGCTATTGTCCTTTTTCTGTGCGTCTCCTCCTCCGTAGATTAAGGGTAGGCAACGCATCTGCAATGCAGGTGTCTATGGGTAGTGGTCGCTTCGCTATTTCAGCGAATTCAGGTGTCACTTGAAGACTAGATTTCTGTTCTGTCAGTATATAAATATATACATTTATTTTCAGTTCAATAGTGTGCAACTTGTATGTTGAATAATTCTCACATTATTTTGCTTCTATTTGATTGTACACAATAGTATAAGAATTCAAAAATACAAAAGTATTACTCATGTATTGTATAAACAGTAGATTTTAAAAACAACTTTATTTTATTTTGGATGTTACTTGTATATTGTGTTTTTATAACAAACAAAATTCAAAACATAACAAAACTGAAGAATGAACATTCAATTTATCTACCAAATATTATACCAATAAATACTAAACATTTAGATAATCTGTTTTGTCTACTAACACATTTAATGCCAACACAATACACCAGACAGCTAAAACTCACGTCTAATCCTCCGGTGACGTCACCAACTAGCTTTGGGCTCTTTGCCACTACAATTTGTTCTACTAAAGTGAGCAACCGATTCAGTGGTATTGAAAGTATTATAACTTTGTCCTTTAGGTCTAAATGGATCGGAGATCCTCCGTCTCATAATGCGTGAAGGTCAAAGGTTATCACCTCCCGCTGCATGTCCTCCAGACATTTATATGTTGATGATGCAATGCTGGGACCTCAATCCTAAAGAACGTCCGACCTTCGCTGGTATACAAAGATATATGGAAACTAATAAATTTGAAACCGCGATTGCTAGCTTGAGGTAGGTTTACTAAGTAAAGTTAATCAAAAATGTATCTTGAACTGCTTTTTCCTTCCTATTTTAGTAAAAATACATGATGCATATAGGATTTTGGAATTGTGATATTTTAGCTTAATAATACTTGGTAAAAGCTCTTTTTGATTGACTTTGTTGCTTTGAATCTCCCTATATCCTTAGTAACTATCCATATGTTTACACATTGAAATGGTTACTGTAATTTGTTTTATTGTAGCTACCATAAACAAGGTCAAATGACCATAGAGGCTAGAGATGCGATCATATTAATCGACAAGAGACCAGAGTTACACTGGTGGAAGGGACAGAATCAACGGACATTAGAAGTAGGACTCTTTCCCAGGTTCGAATTTTTTTCTACCTCTCATACTAAAAATATGCTTAAATTTGGAGGCATTCTGAGGGCAAATGCAGTAAGATTTTATTAAACAATTCTTCTATTTTTTCAGTACTTTAGTAAGTGTAGCCAAAAGCAAAACTTTGCCATCAAGTAAAAAACCTTTAACTGGTTCACCAATGAGAAAAGGTAAGATTCATTTGTATTATTATATAATTGTTAAGAATACATTGAATAATATTATTATTATACTTTTGACTATAACTTTGTTTTAATATATTTTGTTTCAATTCTTGTTATATTTAATCAAAGCGTACTTTATTATTACAACTTGGTAATTGTTTTTAAAAATAAAAAATCCATTTCGCCATTTTTTTTTTAAATAAACTCTGGAAAACTAAATCTATTTAGTTGTGTGAATCAATAGGAAATCCCCGGTAATTACAATGCAGAGAGCGTGCAGTCGCTGACATATTGCGTTCCACAACATTATTGTTTACTCGCAACTATTGCATAGAACATGTTACGTTCCGTTTCACTTTCAATAAATAAAAATGGCGCCAAATGTAATTTAAAGATGTAGTAATATGATATGATTTATGTAACCTCATTCAACATTGTTTTTACAACGGCTATTGTGATTTGTGATTAATTGTCTAGGAACTTCAATAAGATAAGACTATAATTAAAATATGAATTACGGATCATTCATGATGACATAAAACAATAACTCTTTTTATGTTTGTCCCTATATATATGCTTGAATCTTTAAAACTACGAAACAGATTTTGATGAGGTTTTTTTAATAAATAGAGTGATTCATAAGGAAGGTTTTCATGTATAATACATTCACAATATAGTAGAGTAACACTGATAATTTAGAGGATTTTAATATGATGTCGTAAATTAACACATTTTTAGCGCTTACATTGCAAACGCTGCAGTATTTAGTATCAGCATTATACCGATTTGCGCCCGTGCGAAGCCGGGGCGGGTCGCTAATACAAGAATATAAGGAAATCAGATATATCCATTCACAACTGTCTAAAAATGTATTATGTATGTTAAACAATTCCAATAAGTTTAAAATTGTCTCGTTGGCTTCGTAATAGTATAATAGACTAGCCGTTGTTCGCGATATCGTCCGCGTGGTATTAAAAAATATAGCCTATGTTACTCGGGAATAATGTAGCGATTTAATGGTGAAAGAATTGTTGAAATCGGCCTAATAGTTCTTGAGTTATTTCAATACACACAAAAATATAAATCTTTCCTATTTTTTATTCTACAATAGTATAATTGATATTATTTAAGTTATTTTTTATAATTAAGTTAAACGCGATACATTTCTTCCATTTATAACGCTCTATTTATAAATGTTTGCTGTACGGGATAAAGGAAATGAGACTGGAATATCGTCTTACACAGGACGTGCGAATTAGTATAAACGCGTACGGAACTCCGGGTCCGGGAAAATAAATACAGCTTCTAACCAATATTAACTGTTATTTGATACGAAAACCAATTGAATAGTTTTATTTAATTGTGATACATTTCTATTGTATTGATAGGGCTTGATTTTTTTTATTTATTTTAATGGTCTCAACTCAACTTATGGAAGTTTTTAAAGTTGCAGTCTTTATGTATCAAAAGCCTTGAGAAAAAGATACAATACGATACTTGTGTAATGAAACATTACTTCCTAAGCAGTAAAACTTATCTTTAATACAAATGGATGTATAAATTAACATAATTTATGCTTACGTTATACTTTATTGATAATTGTAGTTACTTGTTGTTACGTAAGTGCTAACTCGCCATACTTGACCTTGCCAGTCGCTAATCTATGAATATTCTAGAAATATAGACGTATCTAATTCAATTATAAAGCAAGTAAGAATTACGCGCATGTAAAATGGAATATAGTAATAAATATAAAAGGACTCCAAACTGTTATGATTATAATAACTCTATATTTTGTTATAACCAAGCTTCGCTGTCTATTTTTAAAGTAATCTGCGGTAAAAAGAAGTTTTCTTTTAATATCAAATTAAAACAATATGGCGGATCGATAAAAGTAAAAAATATATTTTCCCTATTTCGCTTTTAATGCTTCATCTTTTGTATATAAAAGTTTTTAATTTAATTGAAAGTACGGCTTTTAAACATCTAATTTCGCAACATTTCGCTCAACGTTTTAGTAATACGATAAACGAATTTATCATAAGACATCCGTTGCTAAGCAAACAGGAAAGTTATATTTGTATTTGATTTGAAATTTACAAAGGGCCACACCTTGTGGAACTTTCCAGAACTATGACTATTCTATATAAATAAAAAACTATTACAAATGTTAAACGTTAAACTAAATTGAATTAACTACCTCTTTTATGGATATCAAGTCTTACTGAAAGTCCTGTAATCTTATGAATCAGCTTCATTAGTCCGAGTTCGCTCTAAAAACGGATTTAAGCCGAAGCAAAATCTCCGTTTATCGCGAATTCGGTCTAATGAAGCCTATGCAATACAAAACAAACATACTCCTTTTTAGTCCAACCGTCAATAAACGGTACATCTGATGATTCCGCGGTGGTGCTACGTAAGCGACGTACGATAGAGTCGACTCAGCCGCCGAGCACGCGCGCCGGCAACTCCGGCAGCAAGCACTTCAATTACAACAAGCTGGTCAACGACAGAGCCACGCTCGACGCACAGAGGATAGCCAGAGACGCACGGGATCAACATTCCAAGAGTCTCAATCAAGGTAGAGTAGTAGATGTAGCAGGGCACTGGGCAGCTGCCGATATATTTAAAAAAAAACAGACTTGGTGTTATACCACTAGATCGTAGTTAACTGGACTGCATTGCAGCTATTTTGTATATTTTTAATGTTTTACAGTAAGAGAAGACTTGTTGATAGATTTGGATCTGCCGCCTTCGATAAAAGCGAACTCACCGACCAAAAAACCATTGAAGTACAGCGCTTCATCTATACTGGATGAACCTATTGATGTGCCTGAAATCTGTAAATATACCATATTAATTACAACAAAATGTATAAATATATATAAATCTCGTGTCACAATGTTTGTCCTCAATAGACTCCTAAACCACTTAACCGATTACAATAAAATTCGCACACCATGTGCAGTTCGATCCCACTTGAGAGATAGAATAGTTTAAATCTCAAATTATAGTCGCAACTAGCGACCCGCCCCGGCTTCGCACGGGTGCAAAACTGATACTAAATACACTACAGAAAAATTGTAAACATTGTATATAACAGCCATACTAACAATAATTGACCCGCGCGAAGCCGGGGCGGGTCGCTAGTGTATTAATATAATTTTGCTAAGTAATCCGACAATTTACTTTTTACAGGTCACGAAACGAATTGGGGACAGCCAAGTATAGAAAGTCTACCAACGTGTTCGACTTCACAAAATTACCCCAATTTAAATGGTGCTAAATCATTGGACAATCTCAACGTTTCAAAATCTACCCACAATGATCATAATATAATTTGTCATTCAGACCCTTTCGAAACTGCACAGGTCTGGACATCATACCAAGATATCCCACAACGACCTAATTATGATATACAAATTAATGATATACCTCAAAGTAATAATGAATCTCTAATATATTCGAATAATTATAACCAAAACCAAACACAATCGAATAATCTATCTACATTAAATAGAAGCAATTATTCGAATCAAAATAATATACAATATGAAACTCCTTTAAATAATATAAACGTAAATACATATAATGACAGAAGAGAATCGAATAGAGATTTGATAACATCGGTAACACAAATGTCGCTGGACGATAGAATATCAGAATCATTAAATCTCAGAACGAAAAATACAAATACGGACATTTATTCTAATACTAACTACAGTGCACCTTCCACATCGAAATATGCCACGAATCTCACAAATAACGAAGTTTACAAACCGGAATTTACATACGATAACTTTGAAACAAATCTCGCTCAACAACAATACTTATTAGAAAAAGATTACTACACGAAATCAACACCCGTGGAAACCACAAAAGAAAACAACTACGAAAAGAACATATACGTCCCGAAATACGAAGAAGAAGGGGAGAAATTGAAGAATTTTAGTGATTCATTGGAAAATTCGAAAAATTATTCTGCATTTAAGTATCAAAATGCAGATTATGATTTATACGCTTATGCATATAGTCCTACGACTTCGCGGATACAATACGACGAAGTGGCAGACACCGCTAGTAATATTTATAGTGAAATAGGTGACGGTGAGAGGTACAACCGCGTGACGTACACTAACGCGTGTTTGTATGACGAAGTGTACGAGGAGCCCCCCCGCCCGCACCGCCCCGCGCCGCCCTGCCCTGACAAACATAAATAACATTCCCAAAAAAAACATATCAATTATATTTACGACTTTGATAGACGCTTAAAAAGTTAACGCAGAGACATCGTTTTTGTCACGCTTTTCCTCGCTTATTTTTGATTAAATTCGACTTCATTAGACCGTTGTCACGCAAAAAGCGACCTTACGCAGAAGAAAAATGATCATTTTTATCGCGATTACGGTCTAATGTAGCCGTGGGGTAATAAGAAATCGTTTAATAATTGATTTAAACATTAACTAATGTGACACAATTCTTCGATAAAATTGAATAATAAATCTAATGGAAATTAAAAAGAAATGTTACGTTATCGTCAAGAAAAACAATCTCTCTTTGCTATAAAACTTAATTTATAAACTTTACATGTAATTTGCAATGAATACTCAGAATTTTAGTCATTATTAAATGGTTCTAACTATAGCTTGACTAGAAACACCTCAAAACATATCTTTATCTCTAATATTACAGAGAGTATAAGCGAGTTGCATATATGTTTTTGTTAACGCTTTAAATACGGTTATAGTTTTATGGACGGGTTATTTTATTTCACTCATGTAGTCTTTAAATAAATAACGATGGAAATAAATTGGTAATAAATGACTTGATAACCTCCTTCTGTTGGAAGTCGGTTAAAAATATATTAAACTTATATAATATAGTGACACCAGTGTGTTGGTAACCAACTGATATTATTTTATTTCTTTGATATATTTATAATTATATATTTCGTGCTATATATATTTTGCACATATAAATGCCAAGTATATAGATTATAATAAAGTTTTAGGATATTTACGACTCGAATATTAACTCTTGATTATAAAATAAGTACCAGGACAACATAAATGTAGAAGCATAAGTTTTGTTTGTTGGAATGTTCGAGAACAAAAGGTAATAACGCCTAGTCAAAGAGAAATTAATGGAACAATATTTAGTTTAAGAATTTATGATTGAATATGTTTGAAAATGATTGAAGAATTTTTGTGTTCTTTTTTTAATCACGGTAGCTAAGTTACAGCTTTTATTTTTAAATTAAGATTTAAGTTATATTGTGGCAGCCTTTTTAGTTATTATTTTGTATATTTTCGTCAAAATTTAAATTAAGGTAAAGGGTTTTCTTCATTTTCGATGTCGAAAAATAATGTTATTTCCTACAATATCTAAATTATAGATTTTTTGTAAATTTTGTCGCTTTAAATGCAATAATTAAGTCTCTGTATATTTCAGAATGATGGAAATGTATGATTTTAGATACTGATCATTTTTATGCCAAAAAATTACGAGAAAGTTTTACAAATTTTTTTTTATGCAAAATAATTACCACGTAGAATAAAATTACTTTCTTGCCAATGTTTTCCAACTTAAATATATTGTAAATCTATACTGTACGTCTAATATAACAATATGAATATTAATAATTGTACTACTCGTGCACAATAACTCAAGACTATATGATGACGTCACTGACTAATAACATCAACAATTATTGTAATTTATATTAAAAATAGATGTCTCATCTTTATTGTCATATTATTGTGAACGTATTATTTTCTTTTGATTACTTAAAATTGCTGTAAGTATTGTATTTTGTACAAGGAATTGATATAATTTTCACTCGGCCATATTGTAACCCAGTGTTAATGTTAATCAACTCGAATTTGCATGGAAAATATAGTCAAGCCTCTGACGTGTGTGGTGCCGAAGGCCTAATTTTAGTCCACATTCTCTTCTTATCAACTCCCCTTTCCTTATAAGGAAATGATGGGAAGGGGAAATGGATTGGCGGGGGAGAGCAGGCATAGGAAGAGGTATTATCCTCTTGCAGTGCGTCTCATCCTCCGTAGATTAAGGGTAGGCAACGCATCTACAATTGCAAATGTCCAGGTTCGACTGTATATATATAGATTTTGTTTCGTCTATACAGTTTATTCGCAACAAAATCATTAAAAACATTATTGAAAGAAGTTATTTAACTGTGTGTGTTATAATTGCAATTATTTATTATTACTTTGTTTTCTCAGATTTAGTATTGTCGCACAATATTTACTACGAAATAATTGAACTTTGAAATTTTCATAATATACTTTAGTATAATGGTTTCGTGTAGAAGGTCTTTTAATTTTAAATTTTTATTATTGTCGGTGGAGTCCTTTCCAACTCTCTCTGCCAACAACACCTTGGCCTTCTGATACGACACGACGTCCACTTTCTTTTAATGTGTAGATGGTAGAAAAGAAAATTGTATAGTATTTTATTAATTTTGATTATTGACTTCTCGAGTATTGATATTAATTATATGCTTATATCTTGATATTAATTATGATGAGTTTTTAAGAAGATTTTTTTCTGTTAAAAACTATCTTTACAAATATTCGTCAGTTTCCTTTGTCCCAAACACACCGTACGTAAGATATTGTTATTTCAATTTGTTATAAGGAAATAGAAAGAGACATGAGATTATGTAGGAGTGTGACCACGTTAAAGATTTGCTCCAATTCACGTGGTGCATCGACATATACCTATTAGATAAGTTTTCAATGTACAATTTAAACGTCACGTTCTTTGAATATATTAAAATTTTAGCTGTTGTCCGCGACTTCGTACTCGTGGAATTAAATAATATGTCCTATGTTACTCTGGGATAATGTAGCTTTCTAATAGTGAAAGAATTTTTGAAATCGGCCCAGTAGTTATTGAGGTATTTCAATACAAACAAAAATACAACGTTTCTCTCTTTATAATATTAGTATAGATATACCATTTTCTATACTCTTCAGATAAAAGCAAGCAAGCAAATGTGGACAACGGACGCTTCGCTATTTTGGCGATTTTCAGTAGCACGTTTTCCATCTTATACTAAAAAATAACTTGTTTTCGGGTAATAATTTTTATATTTCTTTACGGCGTTTGGATGTTTGTCTCGAATTGTATTTGGCAGTGTCCTTTTAAAAATTTATTGGATTAAATGTTACACAATTTCTTGTGCGGAATTTATAGGTAATTGTTTTCTCTTCCACGATTCCGAAACATTTACTAAACATATGTTGCCATCCATTAAAAAACTCCCACGCGATATTGCGAAATAATATGAAACTAATTATTTTTTGTGCGGTGATGTAATGAAGACGGCTGAAGGGCCCTACACCAGGATTTTTATGTTCTTGGTTATAATTTTTTTAGAGATGTTTCGTCAATGGAAACGTCAAGTTATATCAGAACAAAAGGTCTATCACAAACATTTGCAAAAAATTTCCAATGGCGTAATTAATAGAGTCATGTGGGGTATCTGTACGCAATTTTTAGTAAACTGCTTCTAGAATAATACACATAGTTAATTGAAAAGAAAAAAATGTTTATTCTAATGTCTTATACCTTTGTAAAGAAAAACAAAATATATGCTTTTAATTTTAACAACAATTATAGCTTTTACTTAATTATTTAATCAACGAAGGAATTGCGGGTTTTTACCCGCTTCAGTGGGAAAGTGTCCGCACGCTGTCAGCAAAGTGTACGCACGGAAACTCAATTCTGTATTGCACAAAGATCACACGTGAATGTGCCCTGCTCGTAACTAGTGCAGATTTCGTGCCACCAAGCCTTACAAATTGAACACTCAATCCAGTCTGCAGACGTATCTCCGTACTTTTCACGGCATAATGGACAGTAGTAGTCCTGTTGTGAAAATTTATTTTTCTTATTGAATATAGTTTTATCTTTCCTAGTTTCATTTTTTTTCTTTGGCTTACTTCTGGTGTTCATCTTTGGTTTTTTAATTATCTTAGAATTTTCAATTTCTTCTTGTTTTTCTTTATTCTTCTTGTTTTCCAGGATCAACTTTGGTTTTTTAGTTTTCTTAGCTTTTTCTTCAATTTTTTTTTGTTTCTCTTCTAAACTGTTTTTAAACGGACTACTGGTGATTATTTCCGACTTACTAGCATTTTTACGTCGTGTCTGAGTGTGTGTTGCCTTTGGTAGCGGACTTATATTGATTAGCGGAATGTGAGACACATGAGTATTTGAAATGTTATGAAGAATAACAGGTGAAATAATTGGTTTTTCCTGAAATGTTTCTATTTGGTCCATTGGATCAGGAACAGTGTGTAACTTGTCATTGGCTTCAGCTCCAGTGTTGTTATGATTTCCAGGTAATGGTAAACTTTGTTGTCCAGACACTTCAGCAACAGTCGAAATAATTTGCTGATCAGGCACCGGCGAAATTGGTTGGCGGTGCACTTCGGCAACAGACATAACGATGTGTTGCTCAGGTAGTGGGGAGCTTGGTTCAGAGTACGCTTCAGTAGTAGTCGAAGCGGCGTGGTGTTTAGGCAGTGGCGAACTTAGTTGATAATGCACTTCACCAGTAGTTGGAATATTATGCCTCACAACTTCTTGTGGTCCTGCTAAGTCGGCTGACGCAGAAGCAATTGAATTCAGTGCAGCAGGTGCAACGGATATAGTTTGACGGCTTTGCGTTTCTTGAACGTCTACTGCGTTTATAGAACTCGAAGTAGACATATTTCGAGCTACAGCATCAACAGATGGACAAAACATATCCGTAACTGCAGATGGAGCAAAGTCTGCTTCCGTAAACAGGTCGTCGTCGAAAGGATATATTCCAGTGACCCTGAATGCTGAAGCTGCATTACCTACAGTAGCGATTTTCTTAAAGGCTCTGTCGAAAATTGCAGTCACTTGGTATTGGTTAATAGATCTACCAGGGTGCTGTGCCATCCATTTATCAGCTTCGATTGCGTACTGATTTTTTAAAGGACTGTAGATGGCCCTGTCCAAGGGTTGTAATTTGTGACTACTGTGAGGTGGCAATGTAAGTACAATTATGTTGTTCTCTCTGCAATACAGGGAAGCTTGCAGGCTAATATGGCTTGAATGATTGTCAATAATCAGTAGCACAGGATTATCGACAGTTGGTGAAGTGTAATCCTTGAAATGTATCAGCCATTGTAAATATAAATCAGTGTTGATGAATCCGGAATCTGATGTCATGCCAATGCTACCAGCTGGAGCTCCATCCATAAGTTCACCCTTCATTCTTTTTCTCGGAAAAATAAATGCAGGCGGCACATAATTTCCAGTTGCACTGACACAGCAAATAGCGGTTATAGTTTGACCACGTTCCCCAGAAACAATTTTGTTAACATTCTTTTTTCCTTTTAGAGATATGACTTTAGGTGTTTTTTTGGGTACAGTGCTCATGCCGGTCTCATCCATATTATATATTCGACCTGGAGAGATGTTATAATTTCCTTGGACCTCTTTCAAGTTTGCGTAAAATCTATCTACTTGTACTTTATTAAATCCAATGGCCCTTGCTATGCTCGTAGGTGTAGTTTGCTTTAGAGCTAAGTCAGGATGTCGCTTTATGAATTCATATACCCAGTCTTTTCCAGCCATTTTTGTCGTTTTGTCAAATCTGTTGGGTATTTTATTTATATCCGCAAATTCAAAAACTAATTTTCTCAGTGCGCTCAAAGTGAGACCGTAGAACCTCTCGTCACTGGCTTTGCAGTGGTTATAAATTTCTTCCTGAAATCAAAATAAATTGTCAATATTTTTTTAATGTAGGTAGGTAGATGATGACCATGTCTTCATGTAAACCTTGAAAGCACAGCCATAACTAAAAATGAGTAATAACGTACCTCTTGTTCACGAGTAAATGTTGGTCTGTATCTTCCCATTGATGTAGCAGTAGAATTGAGTTTGAGACGTTTTCTCAAAGTACTCTCATCGATTCCAACAATATCTGCCGCTTTTCGTTTTGATTTTCCCTCTTCAATCAATTTTTTTGCTGTATCAATCTGCTCTTGTGTACAGACTTTCCGGTCAGGACATTTTCTTATATATTTGCGAGGCATTTTTCAGTCTAGAAGGAAAACAAAACACGACGGGGTAAGCATACGCATTTTATTACTGCGGACACTTACCCCCGGACACTTGCCCCATCACATCAGAATTAATACAAACGATAAAATTTCAAAGTATAACTTACCCAGACAAAATACGTTTATTCACACAAAATATATATTAGTTTCTTTAGTTGCCAGTCACTTAGCTATTCAATCAAACTAATCGTAATACCTTTAATGTGCAAATCAATTTTATGAAAATTAATAACAAAACCGTGCAAAAGCAATATTGTCGCGCAAGTCTCCATAGCATTGCGCGCCAAACCTGTGACGCAGTACTGTCGCTCGACGGTCAAACGCGAACTAAACACGACAGGTCTCGACCTGCTGTCATTCGTAGTATTCGCACGAGGTTCACTGCGGACACTTTCTCGCCGCGTACGTTTACCCCACATGACTCTACTAAGTCGCAACTTTTCGTGATAGGCCCCCTGATTTCTGATTGAATTTACGGGAATGTTTCAATTTTTTTGAGGTTATATTTTCTAACTATTGCTAGCTGAAAGCTAATTAACCGGCATGTCAACAATACGTACATAATACGTGTATTTCGATGTAAAGATATCGAATATTTGATTTCTTGTCTCAAGTTATTTGTGTATGATACAATGTTTTGTATTGTTTCATGTAAAAATGTACAATACGAAGTTATAAACCTGTACCTACGTGTATAATAAATTTGATAATAAACGACTAAATAAATGCTTGAAATCTTTGTTTTATTAAATTACCAGCTGTTGCTCGCGACTTCGTCCACGTAGAATCAAATAACATAGCCTATGTTACTCGGGGATAATGTAGTTTTCCAATGCTGAAAGAATTTTTGAAAACGGTCCAGTAGTTCTTGAGGTTTTAAAATACATACAAAATTCAAAAATACAAAGTTTGGGTCTATAAAAACTTCAAACACTTTTGTAAAAAACCCACGGTCTTGATATCCTCCTTCTGTTCGAAGTCGGTTATAAATGATTTAAAAAGCCCAGTAGCTATGACCATCTTGCCTCTACTAACCGTGGGCTTACATTGCCTAGATACAAGTTGAACAACAATTATACTCGGCCGTAACAGAAGTTGAGTATTTTATGAGTATGTAGATGAACTGTTTGCGATTCTATCGATTTTGAGGAGTCGCGATGTTATTTGAATAATGTCGAGGGGCCGTTGAACTTGATCGTTTGTTTACACTCGCGCCAAGATGTAACGACTTGCTTCAATTGCTTTTGCAAATAAAACAGAATATTTTTGCCTCTAAAAACCTTTTAATGTCGTACCAGATGTCTCAGAGTACATTTGAAACTAGAAATTAACATTTTACGGGGCTAAGTGACTATTAAATGTTTAAATACAGCACTTCGAAATCTATCCTATAGTTTATCAGCATAAAGTTACAATATAATTAAAACAAAATATATATACACTACTTAGAAATATATTTATCAGTCCACAAACTTTAATTGGGATCGTGTTTCCGCACATATAAACCAACGAACGCTGTCATTTTCACTAAAGTGCCTAATTTAGCGTAATTTAAAACATGTGACCTTTATATTTGTTCATATTTTGTCGAATTATTTCGGTACTGTTGTACCTTTTGCCTTAAAATGTACGATTTCTTGTTTAGTATTTTATTACGTCTCGAATAAAATGTCAGCTTAACAGTTAGTATATTTTCATTACATTTGGTACCTGCCCTTTCGTTGCCGGGTTTATCGCCCACGACATCCCCGCTTAACCTCTGACCCATAAAAATAACTGTATACATACTGGAAATCAATACTCGACTTATTTTACTTCCTATATCTAGATTGATAACAATGTATCTAGTCATTTATAGGGGAAGGTTTAAGTTGCGAATAAAAGGTGTATAAAATTTAGTATAAAATTGCCCGAAGAGTAGCCGATGGCATCATGTTTTTGAAGAGAAAAATATACTTTGAAAAGCAATCGCAAATAAAACACACCGAAACTAAGTAAGTAGTGTGAGATATATTTGAAAAAACCAATTAATTGGGGCTAATTAAAAACTGGGAACACTTCTCGCAATATTTTGAGATTTTCCAGCTATTATTATCAATATCGAATAAGAACTTCTAAAGTATTTCATAAGAAAACGCAGACGCTGACTTATTTGTCACGATGAAGTTAAAATTTAATAAAACGGATGCCAGAGCATCTCAGCTACTGCATTTATATGAGGCGGCAATGCCGTAAACAAGATGACATCATTATAATTTAAAATTAATACATAAGTAAATATATTTTTATGATGTCCATAATCTTTTAAAAACAGTCAGTTTGCAGATGAGCATTCTAATTAAAAAAGCTATCTATTCTGGACATATGGTAACTGGTTATGATACAAATGTATCAACAAATTGCGATTAGAGAGATAAATCTCAGCGAAGGTATTGATTTTGTTTATTAATATCTCCTCTAATCTGTCAACAGCGCGTAGGTTGCTCTACCTCGGAACTCCTACGTGTTCCCAATTCACGGTTGACTATTTTCCCTATGCCGTCACCAAGATGGGTATTAAATATCTTCCCGAGCAATTGATTAAAGTTTAATAAGCTTACATTCAACTAAAAATTGAACTTTAAATCTGAATTATTTATAGCAGATTAAAAAGAGGGCTTTTAAGGCACTTAACTGTGAAAGTTATGATGTAATGTGTGAAAAAGGATTCATAGAAGGTGAAATTTCAGGTATGACGGATGACAGAGATTATGGAACAGTAGTCAATACTATTGTGCCGACTCAAAAAGGAAAAAGTCAATTGGATGATATGATAATAGGTGAATTAAAAATCGCTCAGCATTCTTTATCAGTTTTTTAGAACCTAACGTCTTCTCGGGAATACGGGTTTCACTCTGTACGAAAATAGTTACATTTTGTTAGTTGTTTCCAATCTACCAATTGACTGAGTAGGTATGTTACGCATTTTTTATTAAGTGAATTTTAAATAGGCTAGTAATCCGTTTAACATAGTACCAGCAGTACGTAGATAAGCTTTTAAACTGCTTTTTTATATTGACATTGAATTTAATGTGTAATAATTAGAAGTAAAGTTCGTAGTTAGGCCGACAAGCGTTATCGTGTAACCGCGTCATTAGCATGCAGGGAACTACTCTGGCGATAACTTGAGGGCGCCATTACGTCCCAGTCATCAACGCAAACGCTTGACAATATATAAATACATATACTTTGTACTAGTAACACTATATTTAGATCGTTGTTCAGTGGAATAAAGTGCAATCTTGAGTTCCATGTGTTATAATTGTGAAAGCTTTAGCTTATAACATTATCTAATGTCGATTGAAGTATAACATGGGTGGTGAAGGTGTTATGTAGGCGGTGAAGTGTGCGCGTGTGAATGGGCCGGGATCGATAGAGCGGAGTGCGCAGGTCCGAGACATCGCCTGCGAGCGAGGTGCGAGCATCGCCGCCCCGGCCCGAGCTGCGCCGCAGAGACGTCGACTGACACCAGTGAAACCTGGACAGATATGTTCCGGAATAATCGCTGTATCTAAACGGTTCGTACATATTTACTTTAATTTATCTTAAGTGGTAAATGTAAAAGACTTGCTTAAGTACTTTAATGAAACCTGTTACGCCATTCCGTGTCCGAGTTAGCTAAAGTGTTATGTGATGGTGTTTGTTTATCAACGATTTTTATCACTTTGCAGTTAGTATTTATATTTTAAAATAAAAATAAATAACCCTATTATATTACAATCTAACCTTAAACATCGAGTCTTAACAAAATTGTTAAATTACACTTAAATGAGTTATGTACTTCAGTATTATTTATATTATTTCTCAATCAATTTATTTAATAATAAATCATACTAAGTACGCTGAAAGAATTTTTTCGTTTAAATATTTAGCGAGCTTAGCTTTTATTAAAATTGGTTCAATACGTTCCCAGTTTGAGGAGCACGAAGTGCGTGGGATGTAAAGGGCAGCCGCCTACGTCACTGCCCATATAACTTAACTACGACTTATCTATACATCGTTTTAAGATAGCAGACTACAATATTAACGTATATAAATTACATTGACATAGTTAAACAGTTGTAAATTATTAGTTACGAAATGTAATTAAGGTTCAGTGTTACTATTATTCTGATATTTTTAGAGATTAGCTACCATAGATTTCCAAACAAAGCTTTGAATAAAAAGAGCCAGAAATAAAAAAATAAGAAATTAATTAAAATCAATACAACATAGATTAAACAATTCCATTTATACTAATTTAATTCAGTGATGGCCGCACTGTCTGTGTCGCGGCCACCGATATTCAGAGCTACAACACTTTCTTACACAAACATTACTAAATTAACTTGGATAAAATAAGCTTGGTTTACGTTACGATAATCTCAAATGAATTCAACAAATCTTTACATCAATATTTCACTTATACAATTTAGTAAGTACTTATATTTTTCCTTATTAAGTTAATATAACATTTAAAGTAACAATTAAAAAATGTTTGCAGTTTTCAACTCAACAACGATAACAACACTAACTAAGGTTCTATCCATTTTTTTCATTAAATAAGCTTTCCACAACATGATTGAAAGTAATTACCTACGTCATGCCTTACTACATACATTTTACGAGTTGTCTAACCAAAACAAATACAGCGGGAATTCCGTAGAGAGATATGTGCTATCTGTTAGTGTAATTACTATATTCTATTAATTTAAATTACAAAAAACTTATGCACTAAAACTAATTTTAAACTAAACTAAAACTTTTAAAAATAGACAAATTACCCTTTTAACTTTTGATCAGGGAAATTACTTACCATAATTTCAAGTTTGAAAATAGAACAACCTAATGTCGATCGGGTATTAAAATTCTATTAATTAATGTAAGTTCCAGTTTTTTTTACATTTCACCAATAGCAAGCCAGCGCTGGCTCATTGCACTGGAATTGTTCATAAACAATAACTATTGCGCAGATGTGATGAGCCAGTCGTGGCGGCGGCAGGCCCTGTGGGCGCTGGCGGTGTTCAGCACGCTGGCGCCCCCCTCGCGCGCCGATGGTAACATAGGTAAGTCAACACTGTCCTTAGACATCCAAGAAGTTCCAGATGGCTCCTGTCTCTCTATAATGTCCACTGATGTCATAGTGATGTTCTTAGTCTCCCCAGAAACAAGATACATTTGAACATTCCCCCGTGCCATCCCATCAGATGATGGTGACTATTTTTTGGGATGGTGTAGGTGTGGTAGATACCACACATACGGAAATCTTAGTACTGATGTTATAAACTAGACATGGTACTAGAAGATATGTACGCTTTGTTGTATCAACATAATAACACAATCTGTAACAAACAATAAAGAGATACAATATTTTTTGTTTAGTTTACTCATCCCTGAAGGTCGCGACCTCTCTTGAAGTGATAAGACCGTATTAAAAATATACTTATAATAGCTTGGAATATACTGACGCAGTTTAAGAATGTTGAAATTGTAGAAGCGTTATCAGGAACTTGGGTTTTACCAATTTTTAATAATATCGGCGAATGAAATTAACTTATAAACATATTTAAGTTATGATTAATTACTGTAAAAACCTTTTAAATTATTAAATTGGTAATTAAATAATATGAAAACCATTTTAATTATGAACAAAATCGTCAGTGAAGTCAAGGGTAGTCGCTGTGGAAGTAAAAAAGTTTCTTATTGATCGTATCGAGGAGTTGCAATATAAAAGATATTTCTACGAAAACTTGTATCAAATAAATGTTTCAATAACCTATAGAACTTCTCTTGTTTCGATCAATACTTGCAAGAGTGGGCGTATGTACTTTCTTGAAAGAGAAACTAATACATTTGTTCTTTCTTATTTAATATTACTATATTAAAGACATGTTACTAGCAATATATCTAGTTTTTCATTTATCCAAAACATGTTTTTTTAATTTCTCCAGGTTGCCTATTCAGTGCTACATTATGTATCGACGGAGTGGAGTGGTGCTACGACGGTACGTAGACGTCGCGTAGCACTTATTAAGCTTTTATTATAACTCGTGGTTTAAGAAAATTAAATTTAAATTATATTTTTTCATAGATTTCGCTTTCGGTAAATGCATGCCAATTTACGAAAGTAAACCGGAGGACGGCTCACTCTACAAGTAAGTTATTTAGACAATTTCATAAACTTTACTCGTAGCGAATTGTTATCATTTTACAATGTTAGCAATATACATTTGAAGAGTTTCAACTATTATGTATACAATATAATAAGAGACAATATAAAATTTAGAGAAAAACGAAAAGAAATGCAACGTACAGGCATAAAATATTTCCACTACTGGCTAGTTTTTTATACTGTTTGGAGAACTGTCGCAAAAAAATTGCAATGAATGTTATATCGTTGTAGATATGACATGAGTTCCCAGCAACTGCAGTGGTTCGAAGGCGAGCTGCAGCGGTTAGCGGTGCGCGGGTACCGCTGGGAGCATGCCTACACGCAGTGCGTGCTGCAGGCCATGCTGTACGCGCTCCGTCATAAAGTGTAAGGAATACAGATGGATAGGTCGATGATTGGAAATGAAAACTTTTGCTGCTGATGTTACTGACATTTTAGCTGTAATATTAGTCTCTTATCACATCTACCGTCAGCATACCTACATCTTATACATGCTCGGTGATTTAAAAATAATAAACACAGCTGTGATCCAAGTAAAAGCACCACTGCCCTTGGCCTACGTTTGAAGTTCAGACTAAGTGCACTTACGGCTTGACTTTAAAAAATACATTGAAATAGTATACTTATCTTCCCTTAGTTTTTCTCTTTAAAAATATTCGTTGCGATATTTTTCGTTATTTTCTTGTTAAATGCAGTTGAGAGAAAATCTTAACTTATCTTGTTTGGATGTAGAGAGCCAACTGACGTCAACTCCAAGTTATGTGAGCATTTTGCCGACCCTAAATTGAGTACCACGACTACGGAAACTGAAGATGAAGATACAGATGTAAGTTGAAATATAACTGTATCTAATCTAGGTATTAATTTTCCTAAACTTAAAAAAATGGGTAAATCTAATTTTCCGAACGTTGATTAAATTTATAGATGGAACCTGACGAAACTGCGTTTGTGCGTTTCATGCCTAACTCGGCTCTAAGCGATTCAGATTATGCAAATGAGGTTTATAATCCTCCCTTACCCGATGATGACCCGGCTCCTTACATTATTCCGAAAGGTAAAATTGCTTCATTACTCCTTGTTTACATTTATTCTTAAGTTCGATTTGAATAACTAACGATTTCTTATAATTCAGTGCAATCGGAAATGACAGGAGAAACCCCGAGCGATAAAATAAGAGATTTAATGCTAGTTAGCGGCCTAGAAGAGTCGCCAGTTATTGTCCCTTTCGAAGGTTTTAGAGAACGACTTCTAGCAGAAAAGGAAGTAAAAGAACACAATGGAAAAAGTTTCAACGCATTGGACAAAGAGAAAAAGTCTCTGTCCATCGCCGACATAGAGCCTGACTCTGAGAAGTTTTCAGACGAAGAGCGTTTGGGTGCTCACTTCAGGAAAATGAAAATAAAACCTTATCCTTACACGGCGGAATATCTCACAAGTAATTATTCTCCATTAGATGCCGAAGTGCATTCGAATGCTTTAGAGAAATACAAGCAGAGTTTTGCTGAGAAGAATTTCCCATTCGAATATGAAAATCCTGGTGATATACAAGAATCAAGGATTTATATTGACAATGATGATTTAGACGAAGCCGCCATGGAGGCGGGCAGCGGTAAATATGACCCTTATAATTTAAAAGGTAAGAACTGCAACCATGAAACAATTTTTTTTCTAATTCGCATAGTGTAGACAAAATTTGCTTTATCAGATACACCTGGCTTCGACGGTAAAAAGTTTAAAAACATGGAATACGTATTAAATTATTGGCACAGAATCAAAGATCTTAAACCACAAGACGCTATATATTCTGAAGGAGGACCACTTAAAATCGACGAAATCGGAGGTAAATTTACAGAAAACCTTATAGTAGACAATACAAGCAGATCCTCCTTGTAAAGAAAACAATTTTGTTTGCTTCCTCTTTTATTTTCAGTGTTTGTAGGCACAATATTTCAAAATCAATTAAAATCTTCAAAATTTACGTTAGTCATTGATTTTCAATAAAACATATTTTAATTTCGTGTCAAAATATGGAATGAGTTGAGATAAGATCTCTGACCGGTTGATGTCACCGGACTGAGAACGTTTACGTACCGACGATGTTTCAGGTGAAAGTTCCAAATTTTATCTATCTGAAGAGTTGCAAGATTTGCTTAATAAAGAATGGGGCTTTAGGCGTAGGGAAAGAGATGATGTTAAAAAGCCCGGGCCGCGCCTGGACGCGAAAGCTCTAAAGTTATTGTACCACAATAAATCGGTGACAGGTTAGTGTCACGAAGGCCCGCTACCTGTTTTAGAATCTCGATGTGACCTTGTATCGTATGAGTTAGCTCAGCGGCCGAGTGTAATCGTTGACCCTATTACATTTGACATTTGCACCGCCACGTCTTCTACACTTTCCGCACTAAATGTTACCCCCTCTCCTGTCCGCACCTTTTGTTTCTTGTCAATGCAAAAGCATGGACTTTGCCTCCATTAAAAGGATGAATCGCTTTCTATATTTGTGGTTTTTTTAATCTCCTTTATTACTTTACTTATTTTATTTTATACTCTATCCATTTAACTAACCTTTTGTGTGTTCGTCGCATTCAATGGTATTCTGTATCGAAATAAAAATAAACTATGTTATTTTATTTGACATGGAGCTTGTGTATTGAAGCATAATTTGAGTACAGAAGAAATATGATTTATGTATAAATAATGCATTATATTATTGTATAAGTCTGAACTTATGTAGGTCCTAAGATTTACCGGTCAAACCAAAGTTTTACCATCTGGGCAATGCTGATAACTGCCTGAAATTGAAACTTTTCGGACAGCTAGTTTTAGGTTTTACCGTTAAATCTCACGAGTGAACGGAGTTCGTGCTTTTATAGTTATAAAATATTTCAAACATGCCTTTTTATGTGACTTGTAAATTTTTATGAAATGTTAAAATTAATTTTTAGAAATTTTGTTTTTAGCTAAAGGAGAGAGTGGTCAGGGAGTATCTCAAGCACTTCATAATCACAATGATTACGATTATGACCCATCTTATACATACGTTCTGTTTAAGAACAGGTAATTTCTTATTTTACCCCTATTTTATTTTACCTTCACTAACACAAAAGTGTTACTTAATTAATGTGTTTATTTTCTTTTATCAGATACTTAACGGACTGGGAGAAGGGTCTAGCATTCATTTCTAGACTCGAAGAGCTGCTTGGCTTGGAGAAGGATACGTTCACTAATCCTCGGTAAATTACAATATTTATTTTTACACAATCACATATTTAAACATTTCTATAATTACAGATAATTTTCTTCTTCAGAGTTGATCCTAGCGAAGTTACTTTTAAAGTTGAGAAAAACAGCAAAGGTTACGATGCAGAGGATGTCGCTAGACGTGTAGGTGCGTGTGACTTTTTTATTTACATTTGTAAAACAATAAAATAAATGGAGATAAAGTGAATCATGTTGATAAAGGTTAACAAATCAAAGAAGTTTAAACTGAACTTTGATTAACAAATCAGAATGCTTCTAAGCAAATTGGTTCAGACAGTGTTTCGGCTTTTTTGCATTTGCTAATTAATTTGTCCGAATCCCGAATAAGGATAAATGAAGTAACTGAAGCTAACGCTAATTTATTTACAGTTGACATCAAAGACCTATTACGAGAACAACTTGGCGCCGTAGTCTTATCTACTGGCGTCGGTGACCGGGTAATTTTGTCTTGCTTACATTATTAGCTACAATTTTTTGGTATTATTTCTAATTCCTAATTTACTTCCAGAGCAAGGGACCTATGATCAGAGGATCAATAGACTCGAGCATTAGAAGATATAAATTTGGTGCGATAATGATGACGATCGGAAGTCTAGTAGTAATGCTAGTGGGTGGTGTTGTTTTCCTTATTTTGATGAAGAAACGTTACGACGGGAACCGGAAAATGGGTGGACTCGTTTCTGCGGCCGACATCGACGCTGAAGCTACTAGAGATTACCAGGTTAATTAACATAAATATTGACGTAATAAAAAATATACATAAGTACAATAGATGAATATGAATGTAGAAAATGAATTAAAAAAGCAAAGAAAGATGAGAGGTAAAAAAAAAGATAGTTCAGGGTTTTTTCTCCACATCGTTATTTTTGGTAGAAACTCGATAGGAAGTATATGTGACGCGACAAGTACAAAATTTTTGGTAACATAATAATTA
Organism: Papilio dardanus tibullus; assembly: GCA_013186455.1. Taxonomy (NCBI): domain Eukaryota; kingdom Metazoa; phylum Arthropoda; class Insecta; order Lepidoptera; family Papilionidae; genus Papilio; species Papilio dardanus. The sequence continues at coordinate 458,876 of QDHC01002701.1, read as the reverse complement.
CGATACGCAGGAGTTATGCCGCGCGCGTATGTCGGGCAAGTGGTCGGGACAGCCGGCGCCGGCGCCGCAGCACACCGAGGCCCCTCAGCGCATCACCTCCCTGTCCAAGGAGCCCGAGGGGAATTCGCCCTCCACGCGATCTAGCACCTCCTCTTGGTATTATTTATACTGCATTGTTATATTAATTTATATTATGTTTCTGTTGAAACTAACTATTGAATTTTGTTTTTCTGTTTCATAGAAAGCTAACACTATTTATTTTATGGTTATAGGAATACAAACCTAAACGTATCAAATGCACATGATTCATATGTATAACTGATTATATTGTTACTAGGAGCGAGGAACCCGCTCTGACGAACATGGATATATCGACCGGACACATGGTCTTGGTGAGTAACTGATAATGTTTAACGGAGGACATCATGCTGTTCTATTTCAATTTAATGATATATTATAAACCTTGTTAGTCGAAATTATAATGTATTCTAAAAATTGTACCAGGCTTACATGGAAGACCACTTGCGCAACAAGGATCGCTTGGAGCAGGAGTGGCGAGCTCTGTGCGCTTACGAAGCGGAACCCAGCGCAACTGTTGCTGCGCTGCGCCCCGACAACACCGAGAAGAATAGATACCCTGACGTGCTGCCGTACGATCACTCGCGCGTTACCCTCAACACGCTCACCAACCACCTCGGATCAGACTACATCAATGCTTCTACTATTGTAAGTAACTAATGATAGAAATTCTTGGGATGATTACCTGGTTAGAATTTCTGTAACTACTCGTCGAGATAGCCTTGAGGCATAACCATAGGTACTCAGTACTTTGTCCTTGTCCTCAGACCGACCACGACCCGCGCAACCCGGCGTACATTGCTGCTGCAGGCCCGCTTGCGCACACCGCTCCCGACTTCTGGCAGTTGGTTTGGGAACAAGGAAGTGTCGTCATGGTCATGCTAACTCGACTCACCGAGAACGGCCAGCAACTCTGCCACCGCTACTGGCCCGAAGAGGGCTCTGAATTATACCACATCTATGAGGTATTGTCATACAAGTAAATAAAAACATACAATCTTATACTTCTCAAGCACAAATTTCCATCGGAAACCAGAAATGAGACTTGAATGAAATTAAGCTGTTCGCCATTTATTTTTTATCTCGTATTCGTATACAGGTGCACCTCGTGAGCGAGCACATCTGGTGCGACGATTACCTGGTCCGCAGCTTCTACTTGAAGAACCAGCGCACTGGCGAGACCCGCACCGTCACCCAGTTCCACTTCCTGTCGTGGCCTGAAAATGGCGTGCCCGCCTCTACCAAGGCTCTGCTTGAATTCAGGAGGTAGGACGGAATAAAAATAGGAATCGGTTCTTTTGCTCAAGTGTCACAAAGACTGGCGCTTTTGCAGTCGCGATTTAAACAACACTTATTGTCTCTAGCCTTATTTTATAAAGCTTTTGTTCTTTGTTGACGATACGTTTTATTTACAGGAAGGTCAACAAGTCCTACCGCGGAAGATCATGCCCGATTGTCGTACACTGCAGGTGAGTAGAAATAAGTTAAACAATGATATAAAAGAAAATCTAGGTGATTGTAAATATTTCAAATCCCAGACAGTTCGTTTTAATAATCATTGTGATGTTTTCTTTTAACGCAAGATAGTAAACACTACAATTGTCTAGCAAGACAAGCGACGTTAGTTACATCATTTTTATGATGTTAAAAGTATAAACATCGCGTGCACAAGAACGTGTCAATCTCATGGACTGATATGCCTCTATCCACTTACATCCGTCTCTAAGATTAATACGAACTCAAATGTATTGTACGACGGACTACCTCGATATGACGCCATCGATATTACAACTTTTGTTATAGTCCAAGATCATTATCAATCAATGCCAACAAGAAACGAATTCATAAATGTTAACACGTTCAATGCTTCTGCTTTTTATTCTTATTTAAAAGTGAAGCCAGCCAAGTAAGCAACGTTTTAAAATACGTTTTAAATAATGCACATGTATAGCAAAACAGATGTAAATATACTGGGCTTAGTACCTCTATCACGAACTCTGTGTGTGATATAGAGACGTTATCAGATCCACTATCAGCGAATCACAAGATCGAAGTATTATGATATACAGTCATTGAACTCAGATGTTGATAACTTCATTGCGCATTTATTTTAAGATAAATAAAGAGCAACTATTGCTGCAAGAGAGTTAATATCCTAGTAGCCTTAACACCGAATTGCATAATACTTATTATTAAGGAGCCTGTCTTCATAAAAGAAACTGTAACTCGTTAAATATTTCAGTTTGGAATTATCCCTGTCATGTCATGTCATGTCATTCATGGAGACATTTTTGCGAGTCTGCATGACTTTCTTAACCTATATATTAAATATAAATAGATAACCCGTATTCTGGCTAAATAAAATACATGTTTAAACTAGTTTTCGTACGTGAACATACGGTATAATACAAAATAAACATATTCTCTTCAAGTAGGTACTTACTTTATTATGTAGCTAAATGTATATTTTTAATATTGATTGGCCTTTTTCGACAAAGACACTTATTGATTGAACATTATCATTGAAATTAATTAAATGTAATCGATAGTAGCTTCCAAGTTAACCCTTTAACTGCTGACGACAGCGATGGCGCCGGTCGCACGGGCACCTACTGCTTGATCGACATGGTGTTGAACCGCATGGCAAAAGGCGCCAAGGAGATTGACATCGCCGCAACGCTTGAGCACATCCGTGACCAGCGTCCGCGCACCGTCGCCACCAAACAACAATTCGAGTTCGTCCTCATGGCTGTCGCTGAAGAGGTAACAATAAAAAAATACGTTTTAATCAATTACATTACTTTTAATTTATTTAAGTAGACGTCGCAAATGGAATCATAGATTATTTTTTCCGATAAACTTTATAGGAAGACTTTATAGTCCAAATATTGTGATTGTTGTAGTCAAGCACGAATACATAGCTGGGGGGACAACAGTAAAATGATTACAGCGATTTGAACAATTGATATGGTTGTTTCAATGTCCCCCTTCCGAACCAAAAGTCTGCAGACGTGCTCGGTTGTAGTCCAAATGTCCAAATACGTTCAAATTGGTGACTTTCTATATTCTTAGGTTCACGCGATCTTGAAGGCTCTACCGGCTCACCTGCAACAAATGCAGGAGAAAAAGGACAAGGAAAAAGAGAAAGACAAGGACAAGGACGGTACCGAGAAACCCAACTGAACTACGCACTGCTTAAGCGAACACGATTTGTTAACTAAATAATTTAAGTTAATTCCAATTTTATTCATTGTGTAAAGGTTAATGTTTCTAGGTTGAGAATTTCATCTCTACAACGACTCTATCTTATCTCTTTATATTCCTATCTTTTTTCCCTAACACATTATTCTGCCACAAGATCTGTATATGAAATTCTTCTTGATTCTTGTTTGAAATTCTTAACCTAGATATTTTTGTAGGTGTTGGTTATGCTTAATGAGCATGTTTGATAGTAACATTCGCGCCTATTTCTTTAAAAGCTATCATTGTGGAATCTACAGCGAAATAAATAGACTACAGCAAAAGCCTATTCTAAGCATTAATGGTAATGATTTTATATTTTATTGTACAATTTTTATAATTCTTTTTGTACTGTTTTTTTTTATTTTCTTTAATAGTTTCTATTACATTAATAGTCAATTTTCTAAGGTGTCTAAATCAGCCTTATATTATAATTCTGGTATATTTCAGAATATATAAATATTTCTTTTGCTAGTTTCGAAATAATATCCACTTATGTACCTGCAAAAACTATCATTCGATTGTAAACTTCTATATCATTCAAAATAATCATAACTAAATAGTCTTCTTCGGAAAATGTCCATTGTATTTGCAGAGTTTGTTGATTCGCATATAATGCGTAATATCGTTATTCTAGTCCTTAAAGTTGTAACCTAGTATGGCTGGATAACGCCTTTGCATTTAAAAAGCACATTTAATTCTAAATTGTATAATTTACATCTATTATTTCTTCTATCCTGTAAAGTTAAAATAATGTTAGAAACTATAAAACGACTTTAAAAGAAATCTTGCTGTATCATATCCTGTTTAACGGAATACCTGATAGACATTATTCGAGATCAAAATATTTACAGACTATAGCTGAAACAGTAGAAATCTTGGAATGTATCAACGTATGAGATTTATATTAGATTATATTATATTTATTGCATTTGGGAAAATATAAAAAAAAATGTAACTTATTCACAAAAATATGATTGTAGTTTAGTCTTAAGAGAAAATTATATTAACCGTATTTCTGTATGAAATTATATGTAGTTTTTATGTGGATTATTGAAAATGTGGTTTGATTATTAACTTTCCTATTTTCCTGAAATCCTTTTTACTCCTGTCTCGATCGAACATAATCGAAGGCAAAGAGATATTATACATAGAGGTAGCACTCCATACTAATTTGACGTTAAAAAGCGTGCCAAGAAAGAAATTATTAAAAAAAAAAAACTTGCCAGTATCATGAAAAAAATTTCCAAGTTTGGGAAATTGTGTGATTTTTTTACATTTTTTAAATAAACAGTAGAATAAACTAAAACATTCATTAAAACGTTAATTATCGTTTTTCATTATTATTATTTTATTTAAAACAATTTAAATCCAAACAATTTTTAACAAAGACCATTTTTGTTTTATGGTTGTTATAAATTTTTAATTAGCGCGTTTTAAAAATGTTTCTATTAATTATTATATTAAACTTTAGTAAATACTATGAAATACAATTTAAATTTGAGAAAAGAGGTTACACTCGGTCGACTTTTTATGTCGGCAAATGCAATGTAGAGGTTAACACTTAGGGAGATTTCCCTACATTGGACCTCCGGAGGTCAAAGAAAATGCCTCACTTTTAGGTATCGAGTGTTCCATCTACAGTATAATATATCTTTGGGTAAAAATATTCAAAACTTTTCACATCTAACATATGTCCATTTTTTTCTAGTGTTTAGACTTATAGTTAAACCTTATACTAATTTCGTAGTGTAGTAACTAATTACTTGTTATCTTTTAACCCATGTCTTGGTTTTCTACTATATCTTTGAGATTAGTAACATATTACAATAGAACAGTTTTTTTTCTCAAAACAAACATTCTAGTTAAACATAGGTTTTATTAAAATATCAGTCATTATGCAAGTTAATTTTAAGATGAACTCAGCACAAAAATGAAACCAAGCTGAGTTTTGGTCAATTTGTCAAAGTGTTTTACATTATCATGCTGCCTATTTACCTTATTGGTTCTTATAAGCATTACACATAATATGTGTCATTGTTCTTCATCCTTGGAGTGATGTGTCATTAAAAAAAAAGCAACTCATCCAAATTCTTTAAGTGACTATAACAAACTTTTTATTTGCTAGAACAAGCTGAAAAAATAAAATTATTATATTACTCACATTAAAAATGTTTAGTTTAACTGACTAGCATACTTCTTGCATTGCTAAGACAGATTAAAATTACAGTCAACATATAATTTTACCTATATAGTAGGTATACTTATTTATACATGAAACAATAGTATGACAAGCAAGCGGTAAGATTTCACACATAAGATATAAATGTGATAAACATATGGGAAGATAACTTTGAATAGTGAATTCTTTTTTGTTTCAAAGAGATGCTGCGTTTTAAAAATATATTGATATCACTTTATACTATGTATTAAATCATTAAACAGAAATCATTTTATCTTATAAACTTTTACTATGTTTTTTTTTAATTTTACGTAAGCGCAACCATGAAAAAACTGAGCGAAAGTAGGTTATGAGAATTTCTTGCAATTTATCAATTCTCTATTGATCAATCTAACGGAATTGAAGACTGACCACTTTCTTCCGAAAGGAGAATCAGCGTTATTACTGTTGTACTTTCAAAGTGTGGTACTGATACATTCAAAAAAATTTATTACAAAATATAGAATATCCTTGTTCCTGATACTTCTTATGATACAAAATTTGTTCCAATGACACTCCTGGTCTATATTATTTAGTTCCGAGTGTCCCCCAGTATCGTATATTATTGGTCCTCGTTTATCGCAGTACTTTATTAATTTTTTCGGAATAAGGGGGTTTGTTTTTTTTTCATTTTTCAAAGCCAAAAAAATGGTTCTTCTTTTCATTAAATGTGTTTCAACAGACTCAAGAAGGCAAATGTTAAGTTTTTATTATTAAATGACCATGTTTGACTACAAATAGTATTGTTTTAAAATGTGAAGGCATGTACACAGCGTGCGAATAGTTTTTTGTTCAGTCACATCCAGACAAAGATTCGTCCTTCCTAATACAATGCATTGTGCATAACATTTATTTAAATATAAGTAGATGTATATTTTTCATGATAATTTTCCGTAAACATATGACTGAGATATGAAATGTTTATATCCTTTATCTGATTGCACGTTTGTCATTGTTTTATCACAAGATATACCGTCTATGGCAACAGAAATCTTACCGTGAAATTCCACTTGCAACACACCTATTGTTGTCACTGTTTTTTACAATAAAATAAGCGAGATGACAATAAGATTTTATATAAGTGCTTCTGAGTCGTAACCGACGTTACATTTTCTATATCAAATATCAAATGATAACTCCCATATGACCATTTGAATATTATATTTATCATGTGCTAGAAAATATTGCACAACTTTTTGCAATATTTTTTTATTGAATTCAAATTTTTGATGACATCATCGTGATTCGTGATTTAGGCCGTATTTTCCATCTTGGATAGAGTAATCTATACTAATTTTTTATGTTTTGAAATGACTCAGAAATTACTGAGACGATTTCAAATATTCTTTTATTAATCGATAGCTACATTTTTTCAAAGTAACATAAGTATGCCATATATATATATATTAGTTTTATTATTGCATGCAGACGAAGACCCGAGCAAAAGCTAGTTATCTTTATTATTGTACATATTATGTTTGTGGATGGCTAATATACAATTTATTAATTATAAAAAAAACATTTTTCACCAGATCCAGTGCAGCAGGTGTCACTGTCATGCTCAAACCTCACCAGATCTGTTGAATACTGGAACGGTCTCCTTAATCTCAAGATATTTGAAAAGAAAGACAAATCTGTCGTCCTTGGCTTCGCAGAAGAACAGGCTAAACTCGAATTGGTTGATATTGGTGAGTTACAGTAGCTGTCAACCTCATTTGTTACAGATTTTTTAAAAACTAACATCACTTAAAGTAATGTCTCTTTATATTAGAAATCTAACCCGCATTCAAAGTTGTTCAACAATCGTAAGAGCGTCCATATGTTGGATTTAGTAAGAAAGGAAAAAAAACTTTAAACTGTACTAAATTCCAGGTGAACCAGTGAATCACGCGAAAGCGTACGGTCGTATCGCATTCTCTTGTCCGTTCGACGCGCAACCCATCATTGACGAGAAAGTTCGTAAGGCGAACGGCAAGATCCTTACACCCTTGATATCTCTGGACACGCCGGGCAAGGCCACCGTGCGCGTCATCATCCTCGCGGACCCTGATGACCATGAGATCTGCTTCGTGGACGATGAGAGCTTCCGTCAGCTGTCCCAGGTCGACCCCAACAGTGACGCTGACCTCGATAAATACATTAAAGCTGATAAATCCAGAGCATAAATGTGCATCAGTGTATAAACGTCATGTTATTAGAGCGCTAAAATGTTGCATATGTAAATTGATCAATTTGTTACTGTTTGATTAAAATTTTGTTCATATAAATGAACAAAATTTTAATATCATAATTAATAATAATATCATAGAAAACATCTAAATAAACGATTTTAGAAAAGATTGTTTTCTAGGCACTTTATAATTACACCGCTAGCGCCATCTGTTGTAAGCGATGTAAATTACAATTTGGAATTTTCAGACATTATGATATCGATTCGCTAGATGTATTATTCCATACTTAATTGTTTATCTTTTATCGATTTTTTATGTTGTAATTTGTGATTTTTATTATTATTATTATTATAAGCACAACAAATTCATTGGCTAATTGTTATATAGTATTATATTTAAATGCTTGCTCTGACTCGTTCGTAAACCACATTTATGCTTACAAATAAACAATATAAGAATTAAAAAATGTTTAGTAACTCTATTAAATTAAGTGAAATGATAATTATTATAATGTATAATATTTTATTTAATCAAATAAGTTTAAATAATTAAAATCTTATTTATTTAAACTCGTATGATACAAATGATTAACTTATCAAATGTGTAGTTTCTGCCAATTATTAATCTATTGTTGTTGTGCACATTTTATGTTCTCTAAATCTTTATTTTCGAATATTCACGGTGAAAGTTTATTGTAAGTTTATTGATATTAAAAATAGCGGCATTTTAAATACATTATTATAATCAATATTATATTTTCATTTCAATACGCCTAGTAACCGCAAACTACTGTAAACATTCACTTAAATAACAATCATTGTTTAGTTTTATCATACTTCGTAAGATGATACAAGGCCATAAATGGTCCATGAATAATAGCAAAAGTTGGAACCTTATAAGGGTCCGTAACTATTACTTTCTGATCGAGATCAGTGACCAAATAAGTATTTGTTCTAAAAAGGTTATGATAGAGGTTAATTAGAAAATAAATGAATATTTTGTCTTATAAATGTTTATAAAGTAAAATTTTGTCATAACCACATTTGGTCAGACCTTGTGCACAAATATACTACAAACAAAACTTTCAGGTATTTATAAACAATAATGACTTAAAACTTTTGCTTAAAACAAAATGCAGGATGTAAACAATAATAAATATTTCAAAGCAATAGTAGGGTAAATGTGACAGTTACCCCCTTATTAAAAAAAATGTTCAAAGTACTGCGATAAACGAGGACCAATAAGTCGTCGATTATACGATACTGGAGGACACTCTGAACTAAATAAGATAGACCAGGGGTCTCATTGGACCAATTTATGTATCTTATGAGGTTCAAGGAACAAGGATGTTCTGTATTTTGGAATACATTTTATGAATGTACGTATGTATATACCAAACGTAGAAAGTACAACAGTAATAACGCTGATTCTCGTTTCGAAATAAAGTGGTTATTGTCTAATCCAAAATTAAACCCTTTAAAGCTACAAGATATTCCGACAAGGCAATGTCGTCAATTATAAAGATATCGATCAAATAAGTGAGCGATTGTAGGCAAAGAGTGCGGCATCGCGTGCCGTCCTCGCTCACCGCGCGCCCTCGCGGGCACATTGCCACCCCAAATGATTCACAGCTACCCACACTTTGCACGATGTTAAAAATGCTATTAACTTGATTTGTTTTCCTTGACTATCATAGTGAATTTATGATTATAATTACAATATATAATAAACGTATAATTAAACTGTTTTGACCTTTAATAAATTTGATATTTTATATTTGACATATTATTTTGAAAAAGATTTATAATTAACCGAAAGTGAATTTATCATAGATATTAAAATCTCTAATATTACATTATTTTGGAGGAGGCCTATGTCCAGCAGTGGACGGAGAAAGGCTGATGATGATGACGATGATTACATCTCTGCTTGACATTACACACTACATTACTACTGAACTTGACTATTGAAAAATGCTTGAAGACAAGTGTCGCTGATACTCCCTCAATAATATATTTCAATCCCTTCATTAATTTAGACTTGAAACCTAAGGCAGCACCTTCGAATAAAAATAGCAAAGTCAAAAGTCTGTAACCATCTCACAAGTAGTTTAAATGCGTAAGGTAAAACCGCTGTCACGGATTGGGGTCAGGGTGCGTCTTCGTTTTTGTTTAAATACTAGATAATTTCAGCTTTTTTGGAATTTAAGCGTCTTTGAATTGGAAATGTACCTTTTCTGAGTTTTTGGTGTATACTTCTTGAACTTTTACCAAACAGCTGATAGCGTCTGCCTTAAGACATTTATAGCTAGACGATGGTCTCTATCAATGACATTTAAGAATAACGAAGAAGTAAAAATGAATGATTTTTGTAGTAAGTAATTAGATTATGCGGGAATGATGTGGTTATCACACGCGCAAGATATCTTGTCGATAATAGATCCGCGACCTATCGTACATTTCATCGCAATC
>QDHC01002701.1:434471-448566 GCA_013186455.1 Papilio dardanus tibullus | reverse complement strand
CCGGCCCGGCCTCGCCCAACGTCCTAGCTTGGGACCGACACCGAAACAAACGTGTGTTCCGCACTCGACTGTTCTCATGTTCTATTGGTTAGTCCCTTTATTCATATTTATCCCATAGTCTATCTGCTTGATGTCTTAGCATGACAGTTTTAATTACATAAGTAAGCGCTAAGTAGAGGTCGTTAGTGGGTGTTACATAATGTGCGCCTCGCTTAGCCCGGCTGAGCGGACAGCCTCGCCTCTGTAATTACGTGTTCCTAAGAACCGTAGACCCATCTTTGTAAGATATAATACGCAGTAGATAATTATGTACACTTTAATATAAACGAAAAACAAATGAAAATATTACACTATTGTTGACTGCTTTAGTTTGTTAAGTCATGTTTAATCAATTATTTTTTTACATTTATTTATGATAGAAGAATCTCAGTATTTTTTTGCTTATAAGCTTTTGTAGTTAGATTTTTGGAGCTTTTAAAACAATAAAAAAGTGTAAGACTGTGACTACGACAGCTGCTCTGCAAATTTTTTTAAAGTTATATAACACACGCATAAACTGTTAAACCAAAATAATATAAGATTAGAAATAACACACTTGAATTAAAAACTTCGACTTTTTTAATGTCGGTACATAACAAATAAATTTAACTTTGTCTTGAACAAAGCATTCTTCATAATTGCCATTTTTATCAAAAGCTGTAGGATTTATTGTATGCAGATCAATTAAAATACAAACAATGCAAGAAGCAGACAGAATTTTCGTCAATAAAAAAACACGACAATTACTATCCAGTATACCCTATAATATTTAATTTAAAAAGAAACATTAGCAAACAGTTACAAAACGTTTTGACTTATTAAAGCGCAAATGTATTGCAAAAAAGTAAAACATTTGCGCTACCAACATAGTTTTTATTCATGAACAAAGTATATTTCTTTGATTTAAGGATTATTGTTTGGCATATAGACTTCGATTTGTCCTGGCTTACTTAAGCGATCCTTGTCGTCTGCCCTTGACGGACGGGGGAAGGGTACAGCAATCCCCTCCCCCTTCTACCCAAAATATGGTCACCACTGGAGGACCATTCTTTTTCGCGTATCTTGTAAAATTTAATATTTGTAATAAGTACTACTGTGGAAATAGATGGAGTAATGGAGGATTTTTATTTTTTTTAAGTAAGAAAAACTACGAAATGTTTAAAAGACATTTAAACTATTAAGAATAAAATAGCTATCTGGTTATTATTCGCGACTTCGTGCACCCGGTATTAAAAAATATAGCCCATGTTACTCAGGGATAATGTAGCTTTCTAACGGTGAAATTTTTTTTGAAATCGGAGCAGCAGTTTTTGAGTTATTTCAATATACACAAAAATACAAATCTTTCTTATTTATTATATTAAATATTGATTACAGATTTTTGTCTGTCTTATCATCTCTATAAAAAAGAGCTAGACATAACTTTTTATATTTAAAAAGAAAGCGAGGTGATAAAGATGTTCGAAGCTTTTGAACTCTATTTTCTGCAGTCAAAATCGGGAGGAAGACAATGTTTTTCCGGAAGATGCATGGAGTATACTATATCAATATCAATCGATATAAGAAAACAATTTTGTACCAACTCTACTAGCCATCTTTTACCTTGAATCTAAGAAAAAGAGCAATTATTGAAAAGCATTAAAAGTACCACAGACAATATAATACTATACTAGTATACTATTGTATTATCTGTGGTACCAGTAGAGTTTTCGGTAAATATATTTTTACAAAGACCTTTGAGGGAAACGTTATTACAGATATTAAATAAAATTTACCGATAAACGTTTATTATATTCGTGTGACGTTGTTGCGTTAAATGAAAATATTTTAGGTGTAATATTAAGCTTCGGTTATGTTACCTGTGGCGCCCTCTACACAAGTTATTCCGTTATTAAATATTTTCAGGCCACGTTAGTATCTATATATAGGTAGTTAATATTATAACTATGTGATCCTCTATTCTCATATTTCATACTTATTTTACTTCTTGTCATCTGTGTTATCTGGGACGGTTATCCATAGACAGTTTAATAATTATAAAGAAACTGGCCGCAAAGAACATACAAATCTATAAGTTAGCAGATGTCTATGGGCAGCGGCCACTTGGCTTCTAGAATTTCCAATATTTATGCATTTGACAAAAATATAGATTTCTAGCGACCCGCCCCGGCTTCGCACGGGTGCAAAACTGATACTAAATACACTACAGAACAACTGTGAACACTGTATATAACAACCATACTAGCAATAATTGAATCCGCGCGAAACCGGGACGGGTCGCTAGTTATATATATAAACCTTCCTTATGAATCACTCTATCTATTAAATAAACCGCATCAAATCCGTTGCGTAGTTTTGAAGATTCAAGCATTTAAAGGGACAAACATAAAAAGCGTTATTGTTTTATACTATATAACGATATAGAGACCACGAAAAATGCTTAGGCTATGCTAATTATTACATGTGAGTAAAATCGGTGGACGTAGCTAGTTTAATAATATACATATACCTGACTCAGCTCATAGTAAATTGTAGGTCAATTCTACATTCCTACTTATACCGTGAAGTAATTGCCGCGAAGATATCGCAATATCTAAATATTTATTGCTACACCAATAAACCAAACGAGTTTATACTACCACGTACACTGTATGCTGTACAGGTTTACGACTGCTATGATTTATATTTAAATATTTCATTTCTGAATGTTCAATAACAAAGCTCTATTAATCTAGCCTTTGATCTTTGCCAGTGTATCATATTTTTGTTGCGTAAGTTTCTGTCCACTCCTTTGAGTTAAAAACAAAAATTTTTGAAGCTAGTTATATAATTTTCTAAGCGTTTTATTGCTTTTAACACCTTTACGACTACATAGTTACTTAGCAGCCCTTATTGTAGACTTTTCTTCCTCAATCTACCCTAAGGAACTCTGAGCGTTTCATTTAGTCTATGTTAGTCTTTGCACTCGAGTCCATAAGAATTATCTTCCTGTTATTAGCTGCAAATTTTAATGAGCTCAATTGGGGTCAATTTCCATTGACAGTTATTGACCATTGGCGTAGAAAACGGTTAAAGGCATCTCAATGTTTTGAATATAGATTTCTGTCTGGAATAGTGTACTTAAGGACTTATTATATTTTTTTCATGAATCCGCTCGTACAAAGTCGCAGACAAAAGCTAGCTAAAGTATCCACTTAATTTATGTTATATTTTTAGGCATCGGTATTATACTTAAGGGCTTTATGGAAATGTTTCATGTATAAGAGTAATCAGGATTTGCATATCATGGCTAAAATTGCTGTTTTTGTCGAAGTTATTATGTACTTTTATTAGTTTGCAATTTTTGTATGCAATGGATGTCATTAAGTAAGTCACGGCATGGCGGATGACGGCCATCTTACTTCCGTGTCGCGTGCTGGCCTGTAATAGCATTCGTAACTAATGTTACAAATTCGAAAAGAAATTATATACGAAATAATAAATCTTTGAGTAATTTCTTGCAAACTTCTGATGAATTGTTGAACCAAGTTATTTATTTATTTAATTGTAAAATAACCAACAGTCATAAATTGCAGCGTAGACAACATTAAACAACAAACATCAGCCAATAACTGGTCCCCAATAATAGAAACACTATATAAATGATATGAACAAAAAAATAGAAACAAGAAGTAAAACAGAACACAGAAAAGGTAGATTATAAATTATTGCGATTATTAGTAACCATGCCCCGTTATTTTTTTTATTTTTTCAATAGAAAGCGTGGTAAAACAAAAAAAGCACAAAAAGTAGAGTTTAAATCAGAATCTGGCAATGCTAAAAATACAAAGCTAATATGTATTTTAATATAATTTTTTATTAATTTTCAAGTAAGACTTCTAATATTTTGATGGACCTGGTCTTTGTTCTAAAGTCCTCTATCCAAGCATGACTACAATCAATACAGTATTCGTTACATATAAAAAATCTGTATGAACTTGGAGCGTGTATAATCCTTCTGCAAATTACGCACATAGCCACGTAAGAACGAAGTACATCCTTAGTTCGCAGTTCGCAGGCGCCTCTCTGGGGCGACGTCGACCACTTATCTCAATTATCTAAAGGTGCTTAAGCCACCCGAAATTCCCCTACGACTCTAAAATTTACGACTTTAGATGAGATTTAAGCGGACGGGGCCTTATCTACTTTATCATGCGATATTGCGAGATGCGATACAATCTATCGTTAGAACGCTGTCGGTACAGTTGCTTGTTACTCCGACCATGTCTATCACATTTCTGACTCTATAATAAGGAATGAATGAACATGACGCATAAGCTTGTTTTAATTTGTATTTAATTGGAAGAGGTTAGTAATGTTTTTATGTCCAGTAGTGTACGGTTCATAAAGCGCATGTCTTGTTGATGTTTTATAAATTAGTGTTTTGTTTTGTGAATTATTTTTTTTCAGATAGTAACAGTTATCAAATGACATCAGTAGATGAATTTGTGAATTCATCAGCATGGCTTATCAAGGTAAAACTGCTTTTGTTTATAACACATAAGTTGCCTTTTTCTATGTTATTCATATATAGATGAGTCTACATTTTATTCCTTACTAATCACTAGACAATATAAAACATAGTTGATTTCTCTATCCCTATATCCCCTATGTATGGTTAAATCTTTAAAACTACGCAATGTATTTTGATGCGGTTTGTTTTTAATAGATACAGTGATTGAAGAGCGGTTTATATGTATAATAACATCCATTAAATAGTAGATAAATACTGGTATTATTAGGTTTCTAATATGATGTCGTAATTTTCATTTTTTTCGCATTTTTGTAGTGTATTTAATATTAGCATTGCATTCGTGCGAAGCCGGAGCGGGTCGCTAGTTTATGAAATATAAGAAAACGATGTTTATTATTTGTTTTTTCTTTCTCCAAAATACATTTACGGAGCATTGACGTAAACACTAATGGCTGTTCAATTTAAAGTTTACCGTTGGAACTATAAGTTCAGTAACTGTTGACATAAATATATAACAACCTTTACCCAGACTCTCCGACGTCCATTCATATTTAATACGATAATTGAACTAAATAGCCAACAGTTAAAAGTTCTTTGAGTTATGCTATATAACGTTTGCGAGTAAAAAGCCGTTTTCAGACAATTTAAAGAATAACTACGTAGAAGAAATTAGACATACCTAGAGAAAATACGTGGAGAGTTGACTTTACTTGGCTTAAAGTCCAGTTCTCATCTGACGGTATATTTGTACCTAAATCTATACTAATATTATAAAGAGAGAAACTTTGTATTTTTGTATTTATTGAAATAACTCAAGAACTACTGGGCCGATTTCAAAAATTCTTTTACTATTAGAAAGCTAAATTATCCCCGAGTAACATAGGCACATAATTTAATTCCACGCGGACGAAGTCGCGCACAACAGCTAGTATTTAATTGAGTCTATTAACTGACTAACTATTTTAATTGCTCTA
Organism: Papilio dardanus tibullus; assembly: GCA_013186455.1. Taxonomy (NCBI): domain Eukaryota; kingdom Metazoa; phylum Arthropoda; class Insecta; order Lepidoptera; family Papilionidae; genus Papilio; species Papilio dardanus. Next base: position 443,040 of record QDHC01002701.1, on the reverse strand, counting down.
ACAATCGGAATATTAAAATTCGCCTGTCATTTATATAACCGTTTTGATATCGGCTTTTCGTCATATTTGCCAGTTATATTTATTTATTTCTTCAACAGGTTAGTTGAGTCATAGATTGGATATAAATTGCGAGTTTCTAGCTGTATGTAAATACAGAGGATATTTATTGTTGTATTGAAAACGCTCAGAAACGTTTTAAAATAGAAACAAAGATTAAAATAGAGCGAACGTTTCACAATTGCGAACCAATTAATGCCAGACGTATGTTTGCGCGGTTTGTGGATAAAAAAAAATAGTACTTTTTCAAAGGTAAATGCTACGAATGAATGAGCACAGTTTTTCGCCAAAAATACCTTTCAATATAACTGTAGGTTTCCGCTGGCGAAAGACTAGTTTAGATTTAGATTCAGTGCTCTCTAAATATTCAAACAACGATTCGCGATCCAATCTTTCAAATCTCTGTTATAGATGATTACTTTTTATTTCGCATCCCATCAATTGTTATTGATGATACGAGTATAAGTGGCCAGTCCGCCGCAGCTATGAACGCTGCGTGACCGCCGTCAAGCCTCATCAGTCATGCGCTACGGTAAAATGCATCATATCATCAATGAGTATCGAGAAAGTCAACTAACTGTTATTAACTAACTACTCATATTTCTTTTATAATTTTTCGGCGAGCAATATTCTATCGATGTAAGATTACACATGTTTTGGATGTAGATATATTTTGTAGAGACGCTGCTAGCACAAAGAAATGACCTTGGAATTAAGTAATATCAAGTGCTACTCAAATAATATCGTCACCTGAATAACGTGTCAGCAAAGGGACCCAATTAATTATGATATTTATTATAATTAACAATAACATGTTATTGCTCCCGCATGCGACAAATTGTTGTAGAGATCATTTAAAAAATCTATCAGAGACATAACAAAAACTAGTTTTTTCTCATATTCTTTGAGGCTCTACATTCTAGAATAGACAGTAAAGGCTCCGAGAATCTGTCTTTACATGTGTCCTCCCCTCTCTTGTGTAAGGACTAATGTTTGTTATGTTGTCAGGTGTCGGGGGGTGCGCGCGGGCGCGAGCGGCATGCGGCCCCGCCGGCAGACGCCCATGGAGGTCGGCTAGCGGCGCGCGCGCAGCCCCCGCGCCCGCTCGCACACAACATGGACCCCAGCGACGCCGCCGCGCCACGACACCGACCCCTCGCCTTCGATAAGGTAAAATAACATTTACTAACTTAGACCGTCGGTGGCTCAGGGGTTTAGCTCTTGGCTTGTAAACTGCAGGTCCCGAGTTCGAATCCCGCCATGTACCAATGTCATCCCATTGCCCCGACCATCATGCCATTTACCCGACCATCTACGGTGATGGAAACCTCGTGATGCAACCTGCACATATCGGCGAAGAAATTCAAAGATATGTGTGAAGTCACGCAAAATACGGTCAAGTCGTGAAGTTGCGGAAACTGGAGCCCATCATGATTCGAACTTACTAACTTATCATTCTGTTTTTTTATAATTTGCTATGGCTGTGGATCGATTATAATAAACAAAAAAATGTGTTTAAGTTAGAAAGAGATCCAGGATTTACACGTGGACTTTGTCTTCAACCAACTGAATGTGATTCTTAAATACTAATAAAGAAAAATATTACAACCGTTCGTAGTTTTTTGCGTAGTTTGTTGCCTTGTATTTTAAAAGTTTTAACTACTAGCAAGAGAAAAAGTAAAATTAAAAAATAATTCGTTTATCATTTTCCCCGGTATCGTATTTAGCAGAGTATCATAAAAACTCTTGGCCCAGAAAACTTAAACTCTTGTGCCGCTTCCGCCTCGGAAAATGCCTTTTTAATGCGCTTAATTCTTTTAAAAATTTTAGCTTTATTTTATGAAACATTTGCCTTTTGTGAGCGTTTTATTTATCTTTATCATACTAACTTACTAACAACATTTTTTTTAATTGTTTTTTGATTATGAAGTACATAAATATCGGCACAAATCATTTCAGGAACCACTTCAAAAAAGCACTCATAACTACAAATAACTTGAAGGGTTTACCTTTAGTACTCTATTCCCTAGCCAACTGCTAAGCCTTGTACACACCAGGATAGTATTTCAATCAAGTAGCAAGTAGCAAGTATCCGAACAAACGATTTACTAATCTACACTACAAAAATTGCTATTTAGACACGTTTGGTTACTAAATTACTTGTTACTCGACTAAAATACTATCCTGGTTACAAGGCTTTAATGACCTAAACTCTAATCCACGAGAGTTCCTAAATTAATCTATATCTAGACAATGAGTAGCTAAGCACTAGGACATTATGGAATCATGTTGGATAAGGGGAACCTTCACATTCCTCGTCTTATAAATGTAATAAATGAGTACATAGTAATGGGAGATTGGAGGTCGATGTTTGAGATGACGTCGCCCCGTGGCGACAAATCCGCGCCGGCCTCGCATCGCCAAATCCGTACTCCTGCTTCACGAAACACGTACGAATGTGATTACATCATTTATTATGCGTCATATACAATGGTCACATTAGCCCATATGTTATGTACTAGCTGTTGTGCGTGACTTCGTCCGCGTGGAATTAAATAATTTAGCCTATGTTACCCGGGGATAATGTAGCTTTCTATGAGTGAAAGAGTTTTTGAAATAGGCCCAGTAGTTCTTGAGTTATTTCAATACATACAAAAATACAAAGTTTCTCTTGTTTATAATATTAGTATAGATTATATCATAATTTAATTGACTGGAATTGATTGAAATTGATTGAATGTATACTAATATTACAAAAGATTTGTATTTTTTTATATTATAAAGTGGCAAACAAGCAAGCGACCATTTGGATTCGCTGAAATAGCGAAACGACCGCTGTCCGTAGACATCTGCAATTGCAGATGCGTTGCCTACCCTTAATCTACGCAGGAAGAGACGCACAGAAAAGGATAATTCCTCTTCCTATGCGTAAATAACTCAAAAACTACTGGGCCGATTTCAAAAAATCTTTAACCGTTAGAAAGCTACACTATGCTCGAGTAACAATGGCTATATTTTTTAATACCGAACGGACAAAGTCTCGAGCAATAGCTAGTATTTAAATAAGTTAAAAAAAAATCTAAAATATTAATAGGCAGGACGAAATTTTAATTTGAAGGCTCTGTAGAGTCCATTTCTAATGGATCTATGTACAACAACATATTTCCATTAAACATATATATTTTGTCTTGTTCATCTTTCGTTTGATTATTTTCGATGTTTAGTAACAATATAACAGAGGATATTGTATCTGTTGTGAAGCTGCTCGCTTGTGCCTTTGTTAGTCTCGGGAGCGCCGGCCCTGTGTCGTACAATGGAATACAATACTAGTAATAGAGCCAAATATAAAGTATAGATTATTTAGATCAATTTTAGTTAATAATCAGCTTGTATTTCTCTACGATATTGAAAGGATTTGACAAAAGTACCTACCACTATAGATATGTGTGAAGTCACGCAAAATACGCGCTAATCGTGGAGTTGCGGAAAACGGAGCCCATCATGGGTCATATTCATTACATTACCTATGTTAGTTTTGTAACCAAATTAAAATTAACTAAATTATAAGTTACTAGCTGTTGTGTGCGACTTCGTCCGCGTGAAATGACATAATATAGCTTATGTTACTCGGGTATAATGTGGCTTTCTAATGGTGAAAGAATTTTTGAAATCGACCTAGTAGCTCTTGAGTTATTTCAATACATGCAAAAATACAAAGTTTCTCTCTTTATAATATTAATATAGATGTATGTCTAGAATACGTTTTAGTCCTACTTAGTCGACGGTATAATTATATCGTAACAAAACAAACTTGCAGATTGCTTTCTATGAAAGCGACCATTTGCAGAGCAACCCCTTTTTTACTTTGCTCTACATAAACATAAAATATTACTAAAAGCAACTTGAAGATCAGAACAAAAACATCTGCGAGATTAATTTCTTTTGTAAGTAATCTTCATTGTTCGTTGGAAATATACAGAAACATTGCATAGTAGTTGTATGTTAAAGCACAAGAAAGCCTAGCCTCAACCGTAAGAAAGGAACTCATTATAACAGTTTATAAATTGCAAAATAGTATTGTCCAAGACGAAATGGGACGGCTTTGGATGGGATGGATTTCGATTCGATAGAATGGGATGGGATAACAATTCTTTGGCGGGATGAATCTTATGTTCGCGGAGGAACCGAGGCATTAGAGATGGGACTCCGCCCTGCGATCGATACGGTGACGTCACCGCCTCAACCTTCGCGACGCGTTGCCCGGACCAAGCTCTGCTCGTCGCAAATTTTACGCTAGGGACACACCACAGTTTTTGTACACCCACGATTTTTAAATATATTATTAATTTTAACAGTAAGAAATATATGCTATTATCTACGTTATTTTTATTTACTCGTCTTGTTACAACACTTCTATTGGATTCTTATGTAGTTTTTATCTGAAAGTCTTTACGTACGGAATTGACCTTAACGTTTCTATACGATTGATTTCACATTGGTAATCCACAATACAGTAGCAACCATAACAAACATGACCTTGTGAATGTCAAGCTAACATATTTAATTAAACCCAACAGTTCCCGTCTAAGCGTCAGTTTCAATTATGTGATTAAATTTGCATTGCACATGGATACAATGTCGAGAGGCTGTGGGCTATTGAATATTTATAGATCATCAAGGGCAAGCTCTAAAGCCTTCAACGGTCGACCTCTCAAGTATACTTCCGTTCTAAAATGATTGGCGAAAACTCTCGAAAAATGAGCGTCGGTTTTTTAAAATGGTTTTTTTTAAAAGTGATTTTGACAAAGCTGGTCGAGTTTTTTTAATGAAGTTACGATTGGAACGTTTCACATTATTCTGAAACGTTATAAATCCGACGGCGAAGGCGATAATTTAACGTATGCTACAGTATCTTGGATTAATATGCAAAAAATGGTATCTAAAATGTATCGTTTCACGAAAATCATACAATAGAGCTTTAATAACAATTAAAATAAGTGAATAAATACATCCGAGAGGAATCTCTACTAATAAAAAACTGGGTGACGCATACTGTCTAGCAGCCGGTCGGGAATCAGCACCACTCGGTCGTAATATTCTCTGGAAATCATTCAAATATTTACACGTTTCAATACAATGTTTATTCAAATCAATCAACACATCGATGTATCGATTTAGAAAGTGAAGATGTAATTTTCAATGAAGCATGAACAGTAAACAAGAACATTTTTGCATAATGCGAGTTTTTACGATGCTACATTGTACTAGTAAATGGTTTTTAATTTTTCTATTTTAAATAATAAATATATAATGAGGTGAAACTATTGAATTTACCCTAATATTGAATTATATAAATTTACAGATGGAAAGCTTGATAAAGGAAATGCAAGATCCAGAAACCGGTGTGCCAGTGAGAAGCCAGAAACTATTTCTCAGTGTTATTCCATCTGCTTTCATGGGTAAGTAAGCACGGTTATGGATATTTCGAAACATTTCATTAACATAGTACACTGTCATATATTTAAGGAAAAAATCTAAGATATGTGTGAAGTCAACCCAGGGTCCTTTGTGGTTGTCGATAGCCTAGTCACCCCGAACTTAGGTATCTCCGAGTGAACTGATGCAAACTGTCATATGTACGGTTTATTTGTACTAACTAATACTATCTAATATTGGAAAAGTTCCACTCTCTTAAATATTTAAGAATATTTCGACAAAAGCTTTCTTTTTAGATGCTTACTGACGTCGGGCGAACCAGGCGCCGTCTAATTGTAAAATCAATAGCACCCGCCGAGAGTTTCCACTGGCTACACATACGTACAAAAACATATAGTTATCCCACTTCTTTTTCTGAGTGTGAGTGAGATGACAATATGCTTTTGTAAGAGGGTATCGACAGTGGAAACCGACAGTGATATTCAGTCTGGGACGGCGTCGTACCGGTCGACGACTTGACGTTTCTTAGTACTTATAGCGTTGTAATGAACATCGATTAGGTTCTGGAATATTTAAATACTGAAAGCCCTAAAAGCTTGGACATTCCGACTGCAATCGGACGTGCGTTTCGAATCCCCATTATACTTTTTTTTTATATATTACCCATTATACTTAAAATTCTCTTATTACATTTCCACACTATTGCAATGATTAACTTTTAATTATGCTCGAATTATTACCTTAACTACCGTTGCATTTACCTACCGGTTCTTTTTTTTTTAAGTTTGTAAATAATAAAGTTTCTAAATATGAATTTAACATTCTTTTGTTTTTACAGGGTACGATCTTGTCGAATGGCTTATGGAAAGATTTAACCTTGACGAAGCAAACAATGGTAAGATTTTAAATTAATATAATGATTTTTAATAATTAACAATCTTTTACTGACCTATTTCATTTTCTTTGTACAGTTGAAGCAATAAATTTAGCAAATCAGCTCTGTCAATACGGATACTTCTTTCCTGTGAACGACTCAAAGAATCTTGTCTTGAAGGATGACTCTTCTCTTTATAGGTTTCAAGTAAGTGTTTAAATTATAGAATAACTATATTATAGCTTATTTATGAATATAGACATCTCTTCACATTGCCATCAACGGTCGCCATCATTGGTTAGGTGCGTGGTAGATTGATTCACCGTTCTTATTTACTTATTTTGTAATAATAGAGAACGTATTTCTAAGCACTCAATGCTGCATATAAATGCAATTTGCACAAATTCCAGACTCCATACTACTGGCCGTGGCAAGGGCCGCGCGTGGGCGGCGGCTCCGGCGCGCCGGCGCTGGGTCCAGACAACGTCGAGTACGCCATCTACCTGGTGAAGCGCACACTGCGAAACAAACAGCGTCACGGCCTTGAAGACTACGAGCAGGAGGCTCTCGCTAACCTCAAGAAGAATCTCGCAGCTAAATGGGACTTCATCACTATGCAAGCCGAGGAGCAGGTAATGACAACTGATCTATATGACTGATGTAAACCATTATAACGCCTAATAACACCATTACAGTTAAATAGGCGGCAAATAAGCGGGCGGCTCAAAAATAGAATATAAAGAATTTCTTGCGAACAGAGCAGAATTCTGTCAAGCTAATAAAATCCATTTGTGTGTTGCTTTATTACCAAGTTATATACTTAATACTTACAATTTCTCACGTTATTTATATATATGTACCAGGTGAGGTTAGCAAAGGAACGTAAGAAGGGGGACAAGATAGTGAGCGACAGCCAGGAGCGTGCGTACTGGCGCGTGGCGCGGCCGCCGCCCGGCGTGCCCTCCGCGCTCGAGGCCTGCCCCGTGCCCGTGCGCGTTCGCCAGCCCCGACCCAAGAAGCGCTCCATACATCAGTTGACCAAGGAGGTACCAAGGCGTATTTCAATGATCATTTTCATTTACTAAATTGTGTTAAATTGACAATACAGTATGTGATGTAGTCACATACCACCAAAAAGTAAATTAAAGTTTTTAAATTTTTAGATCGAACATCTAAAAGCAAGCCTGGATCGTACGCGAGTGAAGACATCAATCGTTCTAGAGGCGCTCGTCTCGTACGCGGAAACCTTCGCTCCTTACGACCCTTGGATAACACCGCCGCAGCCTTCTAATCCTTGGATTTCGGAGGACACGCTCTTTTGGCAAATCAATAGTCCTCTGTACGTATAACTTTACTAGACGCACCAACTTGTATATTTTTTTATTTCATTGCCTTTTGTACAAATGTATTATTCCAGAGTGGAGGTACCGACTGAGAAGCGCGTGCAGCGATGGGCGCTGTCGATAGAGGAGCTGGTCTCCGACCCCACGGGCCTGCAGGAGTTTACGAGCTTCCTGCGTAAGGAGTACTCGCACGAGAACATCAGGTTTTGGCTCGCGGTTATGGATCTACGACGTAGCAGTCCCAAGCAAATACCGAAGAAGCTTGAAGATATCTACGAGTAAATATTACGTCACAAAACTGGATTAATCTTAAATTGTAGTGGTCATCTGCAAATATGTATGCTCCGGCAGAGAGTTCCTGAAGCCCGGCGCGCCGTGCGAGATCAACATCGACGGCGCGACGGCGGAGCGCGTGGCGGAGGGACTGCGCGGCGGCTCGCGGTACGCGCTCGACCACGCCGCCGACCACGTCTACGGCCTCCTGCTCAAGAAGGACTGCTACCCGCGCTTCATACGATCCGACCACTTCCAGAGGCTGCTCGCGGAGGGCAAAAACGTGCACCAGAAGAAAGCCAAGTAAGTAATAATTAAATAGTTTTACCTTTCGAAAACTCAACGGCATTAAGAAGAAAACAATTCAGGGATGGACAGAGAGTCTCTCTGTTGGTCCACTACAAATTATTCGGGCAAATGACTACGTTAATGTGACCCATTGCAGGTTCTTCAACTTCGGTGGTCAAGTGAAGAAGAAGCCGGGTTCCGCGGGGAGCAGCGGCGCGGGGCTGTCGCGGCGGCGCGGCTCCGACCGATCGCTGTCGGGCTCCGCGCACGAGCTGGCGGTGTGCGCCGCGCAGCCGCC
>QDHC01002701.1:271633-434312 GCA_013186455.1 Papilio dardanus tibullus | reverse complement strand
GAGCACGGTGGCCGTACCGCCGGCGAGCGCGCGGGCGCCGGTTGCGCCGCTCGCGGTCTGCGAGGACGTCGGGGTGGACGAGGAGAGCGCGGAGAGAGCGCCCTCGGAGGCGTCGCAGCGGCCGCCGGGGGAGTGCAAGGCGGCCTCCGAATCCGACGCGATAAAGAAAATTGCTCATAAAGACGAACTGTCGTCGGTTTCTGAATCCAATATTGTTAAGCGAGAGAACCTAGGCGGTATCGGAGATCGCAAGCAGCGAAACGACATATGTCCGTGGGAGGACGAGTGAGTATTATCAAAGCACATTGCAAAATTGTGCACACTTCACAGCTTGCACAAAATTTTATTTGGGATCAGTAATTTGGGCCACTTTTATTTTTTATATTTTTTTGGGGATATTTTTCGACACAAAACTATACAAAAACTTGATAATTAAATATCTGTTTAGTAGGTACTTCCTCATTAAGCTTGTTATAACATTATTAGGCGTTTTAAATTTAAAAGTACATTACTATGTAGCTTATTACTATTTATGCATTATTCAAAATTATATTCATATTATAAGTAATTTTAGTTAGCATTATTATTGATTAATCATTTTTGACTGATTAGCTTATTCTAATAGTCTTTCGTATATTTTATCATATTTCGTTTTTGTTTAGTAATATTTTGTTTATTATTGTATCATTATTTTAATATTAATTTTTATCTTAATTAAATATACAATGCAATATAACGTATTCTGCAAATCTGTATTTATCGTCTACATATATATTCATAAGTACAATATTTTGTTGTTAATTGATATCAGTAGTACGGTTATTTTGCAGTGTATTTTTTTACATTAGAACACGCAAGATGTTGGATTTTTTATACATTTTTTATATTTCATACTACCTCAGGACTATTTCATATTGCCTCTCTGTACAGCCATTTTGTTGTTTTAAGTTAAAAGACAAATATAAATATCATATATCATTTTATTTTATTTTTCCGTTTATTTTGCTTCATTTATTTATGGAACCCATAAAAGTACACATCATACTTGATGCAATATTAATTATATATATCGTAATAAGGCGGATATGCGTTTATTTGCAAGCGTAGGTATAATTAAATCTTATCTAAATATCACGACACGATATTTCTTGTTAAAAACGCACGAATTTCTACGGAAACTAAAACTAGAATCAGAGGGTCTATCGCGAACATTTTACGACGATGTTTTTGTCGATTTCTTTCACGCAAATAATTGTCATAGATCCACCGCAAAGAAAATTAAGACGTAAGTTCATTTAAAAGAAGGAAGTAAAAATAACTGAATAACGGATATCGTGACCTACATGTTTGACGTCATCTACATTGAATTTTAAAGAAATAGAGCGGCTAGGATCCGGTTATATCCTTGGTTACAACTTTCACCAACGTTTCATTTTCTTTGATTTGACCTTTCCTTTAATCCGGCCTAGCTAAATTATGAAACTTTCACACAAGGGCACAACAATACTTGACAGTAACCGCTTTATTCTGAAACAAGAATCAGCGTTACTACTATTGTTAATGGTACATTCATAAAAAATATTCCAATATACAGAACACCCTTGTTCCTGGTACTTCTTATGATACATAATTCGGTCCAATGAGACCCCTGTCTTTTTTATTCAGTTCCGAGTGTCCTCCAGTATCGTATAATCGTCGATTTATTGGTCCTCGTTCATCGCAGTACTTAATTTTTTTTTTCGGAATAACGGGGTTCGTGTGTGTTTAACCAATAGCAGTATTTACTGCCCTTCTCTGTCTTTAGTAGAATAGACTAATGTCTATTCTCATATAAAGCAGGTTACAAACGTTCACTTTTAACTGTACAGTTTTCAGTTTTGTCTACGAACGTCATTTAACTGGGCAGTCGAACTGTACAGTTAAAACTAAGCGGTTGTAGCTGGCTTAAAAGGCAGTATCCTGTTTTATGAGTACTACAACTGTTTGCAATTGTAAAATTCCCCGAACCTAAACAAGGAAACGATAAGTTTAATATTTATCTTTACAACTTAACACGTCTTTTACTGTCGGATACTACGCAATACAGTCAATAGATAAAATAATTATTAAATAAATAATTAATAATATTATGCGTCCAAAGGAACGTTGACATTCTCATTATTTAGGCGCTTTATTATTTGTGAGTTTCGATAAATCTATACTAATATTATAAAGAGAGAAACTTTGTATTTTTGTTTGTATTGAAATAACTCAAGAACTACTGGTCCGATTTCAAATATTCTTTCACCATTAGAAAGCTACATTATCTCCGAGTAACATAGGCCATATTATTTAATTCCATGCGAACGAAGTCGCGCACAACAGCTAGTTATAATAATAAAAATAGAAACAGTATCGTGCATTTCCGATTTGTAGATTTTTTAGCTGGCTATGATAAAACCAAGTAAAAATATTGTCATGTCGTCACTGTTTTTGAAAAACAAAACAACATCATTATTATAATAAATACAACAGTGGAACCTCACGGTAATATTTCAAGCATGTAGACATTTTGTTCTCTATAGCATGTTATAAGTGTTTTGTGAAGGTTTTTCCACCAGGATCAATGCTAATAAATCAAATGACAAGTGCTCTATGCGTTACATGCTAACTATAGAAACTATTTTAATTAATAACTATTGTGCAATAATGATAACTGATGAAAGCACGTTTAAACAATAGTAAAAAAGAAAAACAAAGAATTCAAGTTTTTTTCTTTTCTTTTTTTTCTTTTCTTCTTTTCAACTTTGTATTAATAATGTTTTTCTTTTTCAGGAGTTCGTGCGAGAGTGACGCTCCGTTTGTTAAAACTTATGCTACCTTAGGTTATTTATAATTTACGTAGTTGATATTATTTTAAGTTGAAATTAAATAAAACTATTTAATTTTTTAAATTAGTAATAATTATTTAATAATAGAATATTGTGTAATTATATGAATATTTTAAAGTAAATGATCGTTAATTATTAGAAAAAGTTTTGGAGTTTTATTGTAGCAGTCGATACCATTTCTGAAAGTTGAACTGAACGACAACATGAAAACAATGAAAATAAAAAACATCAACAACGCAACGCATCTGTGGTTCATCTCGTATTGTAGATGTCCATGGGCGTCGTTGATCACAATCACCGCTGCTCGTTTTGTTATAAAAAAAAACAAAGGTATAAAAATCATAACAATAAAACAAAAAACTTATTTACTTAACAATTTATTTTAATACTTCATTGAACATAGCTGGAAAATAGCCTTGAATAATGCTTAAAATAAAAAAGGAACATAATAATACTGAGATGAATAATTTAATACATTTTAGCAATTAAACTTATCTTAAATTATTTGGAATATTCCAAAAATAGCAATGCAAAAGGCTCTTCACACATTAATCATTCAAAATTTCAAGAGAGCCCAACATCACCAATACAATACAATGCCTAATATTAGTTGCTCCACCCAGAGTTTCTAAGTGTAGATTTCCTCATTCAAACCAAGCTAAGGGATTCCTTAAGAGCTTACTTTATGGCTCTGAGTAGGCAGTTATAGCCTATGATATTTTTTTTAATCGAAAACTTCTCGACAAACTCCATCGGCGCCCATTTTGAATCCGGGCGGGCAGTTTGATGGAACTGTAATCATGTTTCTCATCTGTATAGAAGGAGCTACAGGACCGTCAGGCGCTGTCTCGGCTTTCTCCACAGTCTTCGCCTTCATCACTTCCTCTTTTACTTCTTCGACTTCATCAGGGTAAACGACACGGTCTGAATCAGCCATATTTCTGAAAAAAAGAAAAATTATGAAAAAATTGTCCTGAAAACATCTAAATTTAACCAATAATGTTTTTAATAAGGAACAAAATACAGTTTACTGCTTATTTTCTTTATCTTTGCATGAAATCTTGATGCATAAATCTATTTCGGATACAAACGAAAAAAAGCGTTTTGTGACAGAATTACAGAACTTGTTAATTATTGTATCTAAAAGAGAAATCTATTTTTTTACATTATCAATATTTAAAAAAAAGATTTCACATCTAAATGGCAATCGGTCATTCACATCATGTAAAAATGATCTTGTTATTATGATTTTGTTTTTTACTATTCAAGTATGTAAAAAATATAAAGAGCAATATCTCTTCGCTTGATCTATTAAGATTCTTACAACCAAGGTCGATATCATCTAATGTAAAAAACAGCATTGCTATAACAATGTGACTCTAGTCTCTAGAAGCAATTTTATAAGCTGAGATCCGGATAGAAACAACTAATTGTTCGCGTGGAATAAAATAATGTAGCCAATGTTACTCGGGTATAATGTAGCTTTCTAATGGTGAAGGAACTTTTGAAATCGGCCCTGTAGTTGTTGAGTTATTTCAAAACATACAAAAATTCAAAAATACAAAGTTTCCCTCTTTATCATATTAGTATAGATGAACAATTTAAAGAAATGTTCGAATCTATCAGATAATTATATAGAAATTATACTATCAAACTAAAAAGGTTACTTGTGTTAATGCAATTTGGAATACCGGCGAAGGAAACATTTGGCATGAATATGCAATACTAATAATAATATTATAAGTAAGCTCAATTACTTGCGGTGCTTTTAGAAAATTAAACAAGCAAGAAGTAACGAGTTATTGGAATCATATCGTAAACATCATAAAAAACATCGTTTATTTTTTTAAATATTTCACTTTTTCGAAATAAATAAAACAAATAATTAACTTTTATACCTCATAGCAACTGAACACAACCTAAACAAATTAATTTGAAACTCGGAAACAGAAATTTTTAGTCGGTTAAAAGGAAACGAACACTTTCACACAACTGACAAATCATAAAAAAACAAAAGATATTTAAAATCATAATAAAATGTTACTTACAAATTGTTTTATCTGATAAAACTATTCCAAGTTCACGATAAGTCCGCTAACGATAGTCGTGCTCAACGTCCAGGCAACTAATGGTCTTACTTCCAATACTACGAGGCTTATATCAAACCGTTCACGGATTCTATCAATAAGCATAGGTGCACCTACGTAGGCTATGACTCACTATACTCCCCATCATAAACATATCCTACGTTTCTCTGGAAATTTTCACATATCGTTGGAGTTTTTTTATATTTCTCAGCATTGATAATAATCGATAACATATTTTTAAAAGATTAAATAAAGCTCAAATATTTCATAAACATAGTTTAAAGATAACACTTCCTGTGCGAGGAGGAAAATGTTTTTTAAAATCTAAATTCAGACTTGCAGTACTTAACTTTATTGTGCAATAATGATTAACGTATCAATTTTCGGGGTAATTTATCACACTTTCAATGAAATGATAAACGATGCACTTCAGTTACAATATCAACATTTTTATAGTTAGTCATATGATTGAAAATATTTGCTACCAGCACGATATAATTTTCCAGCCATTGTTATGAGATAGAATACCACCTAATTTTTAGCTTAGGACGATCGAAAAAAAATATTAAAGACAGGCTTCGAAGTAGCGTCCGATTTGGAGATTCAAACGAAGAATGCAGACCCTAATAATTGGAAAAAAAGGATTAACAGATGACTCTATCTATACTAATATTATAAAGAGAGAAACTTTGTATTTTTGTTTGTATTGAAATAACTCAAGAACTACCGGGCCGATTTCAAAAATTCTTTCACCATTACAAAGCTACATTATCCTCGAGTAACCCGAGTAAGTAGGCTATATTATTTAACGCCACGCGGACGAAGTCCCGCACAACAGCTAGTTAAAATAATAAATGAATACACAAAGAACATAATGTTATTGGTATGTTGGCATAAAGACTATCCGGTTCTCAAGTGTAGATTACTCGAAGTGCTGGGCGGTAAGAATTACGTTTAATTATTGATAAAAACAAGAGTATAAACTTGTACTGATATCGGTTATCAAGGTGAACTAAAGTGTATTGTTATATCTATGTTAGAATCTATTCAAACAGACAACTATCAGTAATAAATATTGATTTTTCCAAAGGATATGTATAATATTTTTCCAAGTATGCATACATGTATAGTCAAAGGCAAAAAAATATTTACACCACAAAATCGTACATACGTACGTAGATACGAGTATGTATATTTTTGTCCATTCGATCGTGTACACTGTAGCTTAAATAACTTCACCAACTGTCAAATCCTGGAGTGTTAGATGTATGTACATGTAAAGCCAGTAACTCCAGCTTGACAAAATATTAGCAAAGTAGCATCGGTTTTATAAAGGACTAGATATTTGTTACGATAAAATAATTCAATGTAGAATCACTTATTTACAATTTAAAATAGGTTTAACAACGAGCGCCGTATCGTGAAGACCTTATTGTGAGTTTTTTGCTGCACAATTCTTATCCGTCCTTTAAGTGTTCCAATAAATTAGATCTGTAAAGTAACTTTAACCCTAGGTTTTTAGTAGACCGAGTTCGTGATAAAACGTAGATTTAGCTACGGCGTAAGGCCGTTTATGCATGACATCGGTCTAATGAAGTCATAGGTTTACGTCAATATTGCTATCTTTTAGAGTGAAGATACCATAGTTACGTCATTGCCTAGTAATAAATTACCACTTAAATCCGTAGTTTCACAAGATATGGTTTAAGCCTAATAAACTTGGCACCAATATTTACAGGATGCTTGGAAATAGTCCTCGTATTAACGCTGGCATGTTAGGATATTGGTATGTTGGCGAATCGGTCTTGGATTGTTGACATGTTGGTATGCATGCGTGTTGGTGTTTTGTTGAAAATCCGTGTTTGTATATTGGCACACACAGTGGTGTGAATACTCACCTTTATTTACTTTAAAGCATAATTTTAGATCGATTTAAATCTTGTGTTAAATCTGGATAATGTTAGCCTCAATTCATAAATAGCTATCTACTATGATGACTTTTATTGCTCATTCAGCTCTAATTTGAAGGCCAGAAATGTTTACACTTAACTGATCTAAATAATGGCGAGTTTCCATTGCCAAAAACGTACAAAAACATATTATAGTTGTATTATGTATCTTTAACAAAACCTTAAACTTATTACCATAGTGTCAATTGTGGATTATTATTTGGAATAACTTCAAATATTTGTCAAAGTTTAGAACATATTTGAACAAAACTTTCGTTTTATCAAATGTCACAAACAGCAATTGTCAAAAATTTTTAGGGAGTTTTGGTTATTCCTAATAACCTTGAAGACAATTATATATGCAATATGGTCAACATTTATTTATTACTCGTTTAGTGAGCTTGAAATGCAAAAGAGTAAAAGTTTGGAAAAGGTAAGTTTAATAGATGTAAACAACTACAATGAAGCAACTGTCAAATCCAAAATTACGTTACTGCCGTCACATTTATTATGTTTTTAATGCATTTGCTATATTGCAATAACACAGGTAAACGGTGCGAAACAAGCTTCTGATGCTAGTGAAAACTGTGCACAAATCGCTCGCAAGTAAGTTACACCTTGTGACATCTGAGCTTCTGCGTAACTTCTCTCATTCTTTGATTCTTTTCCATTCCCCCTTTTTCGTCTACACCTCCCTTTATTTCATCGTAAATCTAATTAATTATCATTATCCTAACTGCTTTACTTGAAGTTTGCTCTTGCAAATTATTGGGTTGTTGCATTACTTAATCTTAAAAAATTATAGTTATAGCAGTAAAATATACTAAAGCTCAAAAAAGCTTAGAATACGTAAAACACGAAACCCAAATTGCGTTATTGAGTTATTTTTTCCAACAACAGGCCAAAAAGACGAGTTCGTAATAATTTCGGCAATATCTTCGAAAGATATCACATAACTGTTAAGCCAAAACTTCTGAGAAGCAGCTCTCTGTCTGATCTCGCTACTAATACTGGCGACTATTGTAAGTTTAACACTCACAATAATTATTATTAAATAGCTAAGGACATAGATAAGAGAAAGTATTTTACCAGGCCTGCTCGGTGTATTAGTCACGGCTTTCCTCGAAGTCAATAACATTAAACTTTAAAGTGTATAAGTATTCTTGGAAAAGCGGAACACCAATTGGTATAGTAACAGGATAATTGTAATACAAACCCAATTTCAGCATTAGATTTCATCAAGAATTCCAGTAATCTGTTAAATCGGGCCAATCACATATCCAGTCAAAACTGTTCCGGGGACACTTGCAGACCATACATATATCATAGCCTCGACAACCGATTCATGTCGTGGAACAATAAAGTAAAGTAAGTAACCAAAGAAATCTACAAATAAAAGTTTAGGCATACTTCCAAAGAATTGCACTAATTACACAATCTTCCAAATAAAATTCTTTATCGTAAAGCTAAGTTCTATTTCTTTCGACTTTGCATATCACACATAAGTAGCTGTTTACCTATCCTATTCTAAAATGTTCAGTTTCAAACTTAGAAAACTGAAGAAGAAAACAGAAATGACACCAGAGCCGATATCAAAAGGGACAAACGATTATGATCAAGATCAAAACATATCATCGTGTGCAGAAAACTCGAGGTATTCCATCAAATAATAGTACTTAAAACTATTTTATTTGATAGTTACAATAATTATGTAAAATTTTCAGTTTATGTAGCACAGACGAAATGAGTATACAGAAGATAGCTGCCTTCCCATTTAAATCTACACCAAGTGGCAATCTAAAAGTACAATCAAATCAGGTAAATTTAAATCTAAGTTACTACTTATTAAATAATAGAAATGCTTCATGATACTAATATGTTACAATAGGTCGTTTTCCAATCATCAACCGTCGGCGTGTTATTAGCAGATCCAACACAAGCAAAGGTTAAAGTTAAATTTGAAGGAAAAGCAGCTGGTGAACCGGAAAATAAAATAGAAAACAATTATGTTAGTACCAATTAACTTAATTAATAAGATATTCAAGTAGTTGTGTTATAAAAACCAATGAATTTTAACAGACCGATGAAAATGATTCAGAAACACAAGTAAAATATTCGCATAAAGATTCTATAAATATGAGATTGAAAGCGGTCACCGAGCGTCATTGTAAACCTAAAGCTCCTGTGATAAAGGAAGACCAAGGTAAAGACTTGGGCAGTCTTGGATATGCAATTGCTGAACCTATCGATTGGAGTCGAGTACAATTGCCAAAAAAACAAGATTTGTTTCAGGAATTCTATCGAAGGATACTAAATTACATGTAAGTCTGTTCTGTTGAAATACAATTAAACATAAAATTCGATTTTCGATTATCATATGTACATTTACCCGACCCTCTTACGGTGAAGAATAACATCGTGTGCAACCCGCACATATCGGCGAAGAAATTCAAAGATATGTGTGAAGTCACGCGCTAGTCGTGGAAGTGCGGAAAGTGGAGCCCATCATGTGTCGAACTACTACTACTAAAAATGAAATTACTATATTTTGTGCAATTTGTTGTAGCCATACTGACACAATAATCCATATTGGTGACGAAGAATTCCATTGTCATCAAATTGTTCTTCAGATTTATTCGTCATTTTTCGACAGTAATAATCTTCGTGAAATCGAATTACCTATAGTAAGTGCGGGAATGTCCCTTGATCTTATCACTTATATTTACTTGGACATTGAAATGTTTACTTCTATTATCAAAATAATGTTTAGTTATCAATTCAAAGAACGACCTAAACACTTTTTGATAAAATTTTACGTTTATCCGACAGAATAAAAATATAGAAAGTTTCAATTGTTTATTTGTTTAAAATTTTAGTCAAGTGTAACACCTGAAGCATTTCAAATAATTTACGAATGGATGATTTTTAGTAATTCAGAAAGTAATAAAGTTCTAAAGAGAGAAAATATATTGGAATTATTCTGCGCAGCTCAGTATCTTGCTGTAAAAGGTTGGTTGCTTTTCTTCTCCTTCTTGGAATCACTTTGGGTCTTGACACTAATGTATTTATTTCGAATTAGATTTGGAGGATCAATGTTGGTCATTTATTGTCCATGAGGAATTATTTACTGAAGATACGGCTTTTGCTCTGTATAGAGAAGCTAGATCTAAAGGGATGACTCCTGTTATGGACATTATGGTAAATATTTCTTGTTTCCTTTCATTGATGGTTACATGTATTTATTTTAATTTGTTTTCGGCTAAAAAACGTAAATTTTATTAGGTTCCGCGCGTAATGAGATTCTTTCTA
Source organism: Papilio dardanus tibullus (assembly GCA_013186455.1). Classification (NCBI taxonomy): domain Eukaryota; kingdom Metazoa; phylum Arthropoda; class Insecta; order Lepidoptera; family Papilionidae; genus Papilio; species Papilio dardanus. The sequence continues at coordinate 424,097 of QDHC01002701.1, read as the reverse complement.
CCTTTGGTCGCTTCAAAAGATTTTATTGAATTGGACCCGGATGAAATTATGACGTTTCTCAAATCGAATTACATCTGCGTTACAAGGTGAGGCCTCTCGAATCTCGTTCATGCTCAAATATTCTCAGTAAAGTATGCTTGAAGTGCTCATACTGAGCACTTGAACTAAGCAAACTACGAGTAGGTAGTTATGTATATTCAAAGACGAATTTAGCGATTGTTTGAATGCAGACAGACTTTAGATAAGAAAAACGACAAAACAGATAACTATCGAAAACAGAGACAAAAGATAGAGATTACTTATGAAATATACTACTTATTTAGTGAGATAGAAGTACTAATGGCGGGTGTTCGATGGCTGTACGGCAACTGGCCGGCGAGACGGCGGCTGGTCGTGGACATCATGAGGTGTATCCGCTTCGGTCTTATTTCGCCCTGGCAGCTAGTGGACATCAAGCGGAACCCCGATAACGCTGAGATACTGGAGATTGTCAATGAGCCTGAAGTACAGCAGATGGTTGATGATGGACTGGCGTGTGTATTTGAGTTTTTGTTTCCTCCATTAATTTGTCTTCTTTTATGCATTGTTAAAAGTAGCCCTATTTATCTACCTTTAAAACAAATGATATCCGCCTGGCTCATATAGCGCGCAATTTCATAGAATCGAAAGTCGTTGAACTAATAAAGTCGAAGCGATACATTTTATCGACCTTTTTTTAAAAACAGACACTTTGCACGAAAAGTTCGCAAAATAGCAAAGATTTTTCTCTTACTAAATGTGCTATCAATATTTTCCAGGTATGTCATCATAAAATATTGGTACGGTAACAATTCTAAGAACTATTATCATTGGATTGACGTCCTCGGGCTCTCCGAACCCGCCGAGAGGAACTGGATAGGCGAAGAAAAGGTGCTAAGCAAATTCTTGTTCACAAGTATCTGTTGAAAGGAATTCAAATTAATAGTCTATATTCTTCTAATGTAATTTGATTAACACTTTATATTGCTTACCGAGTGTTTGACACGATCTTGGAATCGTGAGATGCATGTTTACTTTGCTAACGTAGGACCAAGGTCGTTTGTATTTCTTTATTGCGACGGTTAATATGATAAATTCACAAATTCAAATGGTAACAAGACGGATACGATATTAATCCTAAAGTTACTGATTACTTTAGTTTAAAAACAATAAGTAAGTGTAGACTCAGAGGCATGAAATGTGTTTATTCCAAATTAGTGAGGAAAATTCGACACTTTGCGTATATTAACAATATTTCGATGAATAATTCATCTTTGCTATTATGATGAACTAATTGTTTACATTGCAGAATCACGTGACGTACAAAGATTTCTTAAAATACCTGGAACACTTCATGGTTCCCAAAGAGCAGATGTATCAGCAAATGTCGATGATGCAACCGCCGAGGAGAACAGATGACTTGCCGAGTATGTAAACAATTGTTTGAGAAATATTTCGACTCCTGTGACTCATAGGCGGTTTAGAAAGTAGCAATTTGGCAGGACAAAAGCTCTATTTCATGACAGCTTTTCACCGAAAACTATTTAAGTAAACTTAAACTACTCCTGTATCATCAACTAATAAATTTTATAGACCTCTGAGTTTATCACGCGAAGAAAATGCGCCTACTTTAAAGTAACTGCAATAATTAAAACTTGCGACTGTATACTTTTTATTTTACCAGGCACTTTACGCGGACTTGATCCCGATAAAATGGATATGAGGAGACCGAAGATGGATTTCCCTCTACCCAGCACGTTGAAAGGACTCGGTGGGGATAAAGACAAATCGTTTCCGACGATGAGTGAGTTTTTTGAAAACAGACGAAAGGTATTTTATACTCTTGTCACTACATTCTTGAAATCAATTCTAAAATAGCGTTTGCGTTTATATAGTTTTCTCTTGAGGAAATTTATTGAAGAAATATTGTAAATTACAGACAAAAGAAGTAAACCAGGCAAGATCACCGGTACGGTCGCCTAACCACGGCTCCGAATGTCTGCCGACAATAAATCAGCCGACGCCGCAAACATCGAGGAAGACACCCGAAACTGATCGCAAGTTACTAAAACCGATCGAACCGAACGTTGGTATTTGTTTATATCTTGCAGTTTTTATGTAAAAAAAAAACGGTCGCAAAAGACTTTATCAATCTGGAACGCCTAGTAAATTACTTTACGCTTTTATTTTTAATGGCTTTTCTTCTAGGACCAAGTCTATTACTATCCAGTATTTACTATAAACATTTTGTTTTGTTTTAGGAGCCACGATTGTTTCAAGCAAATCAAACGTTGATTCAAAAGCAAGTTCAACAGATTCAAACGACCACAATACCAGGACCAAATGTAATATTTGATAAACTTTACTAGAAATAGTCATAAATAAAAATTTGCTATTTAAAACAAATGTCATAAACTTATTCATTGATCAATGTCTAAGACATTTCTCATTAGTTTTATTATGACAAAGCGATAATTTAGATGGGAATAATATTAAAATGGGTTTGAACCTCTGACAGTTACCACAGCAGCACGCGCAGATGTACGAGCCGCCTGAAAAAGACTCGTCAGATAACTTCAACACCACTAAAAGTGTCACCAGCAGTGAAAGTATTGACACGAGATATTCTGAAAAGGTAAGGATAATGTTTCAGAAAATTTCTAAAGAAGTAACCACTTATAATATTGAAATAAGTTAAATGATAGAATTGCCATCGCTTGCAATCCTGAAAAATCTCACTTCATCCTAGAGGCACCCAAAAACCTTATCTTTTCCGTTTAGACTCAGTACATCAACAAAACCTGTGATACAAGACATAACAGCGTTGCTGCCTGCTACCTCGCCGCTGCTACTGCCGCATTGGCTGGCTCTAGAAGGTAACACCTAAGCTATGTTTCTTCCAATGATACTCGTAGTAGCGTCTATTCAGTAGTACTCCACCACATTTCATCATAAATTGCACCAAGTTTGAGTGACTATCAATCTTAATAGCTCTCCATAAGACCCTTTTTCTTACAGAGAATCACAAACATCTCCAACATCAGGATCTCGCGTTCAAACGACATTGTCGACCTCCCGACCGGAGCAGTCGCCGCGGCCAGCGGGGCCCGCGTCACAGAACGTCATTGCCAGTCCTCAAGTTTCTCTCTTCAACCAATCTAAGGAGTCTCTTGCCAAAATAAATATGTTAGTCACCTATGAACTATCTCGATCTAGTGATGAATGAGCATGCTTCTTCATACTATTCTTTCGTGCTGGCAATTTCTGAGACCTGTTTCACTTAGTTCTTTACAATTTTAGGAATAAACTTTCAACTTCGATTCTCGGACCTTCCAACAAGACGTACATAGTAGACGGTTCATTGTTCAATTGGGACCGCGAAACTGTCCTTGTGTTTGGCGGAACCGACCCCCACACAGGATACGGAGTAGGACGGAATACTGGAAAAGATATTTACAGGTTTGTGCATTTTATTTTACTAAAATTTGAGTAATAAGTTTTCATCATTTTTTTCATCATTTCATCATTTTGTCTAAAATATTATTTGTTCACTCTACGTAATCCCTAATTTTACTTTGGTAGCTTGAGAAATAGGTAACGTTACTTAAAATAATTTTATTGATAAAGATTTGATCCAGTCACGAACTCATGGGACTATGTTGGTGACTTACCAGAACCGAGGCACCATCATTCTGTGGCCTTTTTAAGAGGGAGAGTCTATCTTGTTGGTAATTGCATATTTATTTCCACTTTAGTATTGTGTATAGCAAAAAGGTAAAGAAAAGAATTGGAGGTAATCTGTAATGTCTGTAATGTCTGTAATCTGTCGGTTTGATCACTCCCTCGTGTGATCTTGTACCTGCTGCAACTCCTTAAACACTCTGACGGAGTCATTGTTATTATGTAATACTTATCCAGGAGGGGCAGACCCACGCGATGATGATACCCGTGGCAAATCGGTAGTGGTATCGACAGTGTGGAGTTACGAGCCAGTAACGAGGTCCTGGTACAGTGAGTCTGGTCTCGCTATACCGAGGAAGAATTTCGGTCTTGTGGTACATCGCATGGCTCTGTATGCTATCGGTGGACAAGACAAGAAAGGCAGGTGAATGGAATCAGATTACGTTTGTACATTTATTGATTTTTAAATAGGACATTACAGCACAGATAACTATTTTCTTCGTCCAGGATGCCGTCTCTTTCATGTAACGATGTGACGCATTGTTTTGTTTTGTGCTAGAGTGCTTCGTTCAGTGGAAAGGTTCGATCCTAAGACGGGTTCTTGGAGCGAGGTGCGGTCGATGGGTGTGGCTCGTATGGCCATGGCCGCTGTCAAGTACCGCGAGTACATCTGGGTGGCCGGCGGCATGACCGGCGAAAAGAAAAACCCAGTCTGCAAGGTCGTCGAGTGCTATAACTCGAAGACAAATGAGTATGCTTACTTTTCATGTAACTTAAGAATTTGAACGTAGAAATATTTGCTTTCTAATCTTTACAAGGATATTGGATTAGATAGTTGCGATTAGCTCGTTAAAGAATAGCTAAAAATAGCTTTTCTTTTACTAATTTTTTGCCCGGGAAAATGACCAACGTCTAAAACATGGTGTGATCTTTTTCTTAAAACTGAATGTATGTATTTACTGTGTATGTTTTTAACGTTTTGTCGTATGCGAAGTCTGCAATGACGCAATAACATAATGTAAGCAGTTTAGCTTTGAGGTCAAGTGTCATTTGTGAGATTTTCTAAGAATAAGACAAGACGAATTTTTCTTACTTATGACACAAACGAATGACGTCATTACGGGGAAGTTTATGATTTAGATTTAGAAGTATTTACTTAGTACCTAATTGTTTTTAGGTGGACAGAAATCTATAGTCTCCGTTTTCCGCGATGTTTTGCGACATTATTCGCAATGAATGACAAACTTTATATCATAGGGGGAGCGGGCAAGATTACGGAAAAGGTACGTAGACAAATGTAAGGTCGAACCAAATATTGATGTAAGCCATCTTTTTTTCAAACATTTCTAATCCATTTGCATTAAATTTAACCAATCTAAGTCACAAAGGTAATCTTTAACATTTCTAAGGATGGTCTCTGACGTATCACTCAAATCAATATTGCTCAATTATTGACACTTGATATGAACTATCTAAACCTAACTTCCGTTCAAATATAGGCATACACACATTACATATTTGAAAAGTTATATGTTCTTTAATACATTATGCAAATACGTTATAAATTCTTTTAAAGGATACACCCATGTTTAAGGTGATTTCATTGAACAAATATTTGAAATAAGCCAACAATTGCCGTCGTCATTTTCACATTCTTTAATGAATGAATCTGAATTTAATAACAGAACACTTTATCCAAATTATTATTTTCAATTGAAAAAAAATAAAACTTTAGGCATGTTTTCTAAGTTAATATTAAATGCAATTTAACTAAAATTTAATGTTCCTCTGCAGGATAAAACACCTAGTAGTGTAGGCGCCATAGACATCTGGGACTGGAAAGATCGGACGTGGAAACAGGAAACAGAAATGTCCATACCCCGGCACGGTCATGCGCTCGCCTATTTAGGAACGCAACTCATTATAATTGGTTTGTTTCGGTGTATTTGTATGTTGATACTTTGAACTGGTTAATTTAATAAAATAATAAAAGTGTTGACTATTTTACAACATTTCGAGAATGGTAGAGCCCGCAATAACATCCTTTGCACGGTGAAATACCACGACCACACAGAAGACAGGCGTGAAACGGAAGCAATTCCGTGTTTCGTTTGACGAGTGTAGTGCCGGAGGCCTAATTTTAATCCATTTTCCTTTCCTATCCTTTTTCTATAAGGAAATGATAAGAAGGGGAAGTGGATTTTCGGAGGAGGGGACGCATAGGGAGAGGAATTATCCTCTTACTGTGCGTCTTCTCCATCGAAGATTAAGGGTAGGCAACGGACGGTCTGCAATTGCGGATGTCCAAGGGCAGCGGTCGCTTCGCTATTTCAGCGAATCCAGGTGGCCGCTTACTCGTTTGCTACTTTTTAATATAAAAAAAACAGCAAAATATTGTCTTTCGGTCGAACGGCGTAAGTTGCGTCAAACAGTGTGGAACCTTTTTTCCTACAGCCTCTTTTAAAAAAAAAGACTGATCTGTAGACCGTTTCATCAGTGAAAGCCAGCCTTACTAGTAAATCTTCACAGGTGGCGTGACAACAATATACATGCGAGCTTTAAGCAACGTGGAATCGTTTTGCTGCGAGCGTGGTGCTTGGATCCGTGGTGTGGCGGCGCTGCCGTCGCCACTCTCAGGCCACGGAGCTGTCACCTTACCACCAGCATCGCTAATGTGACGAATTTCTCCATCACAAGAAGCTATCGTACCAGGAGTGCATAAGGCCTAGAGATACGAGTATCATATCAAATTGTAAACTGTGTAACTCGATTGACGTGATACTTGTGTTATATTGCTGTCTCTATTTTTTTAAAGAGAATGAAAGGGATGATGTAACAAGTGCCACGGTACTAGAGTTTCCTGGTAATAATGACTTTGTAAAATGACTGTTAACTAATGCAAAGGTTGGAGTAGTAATTATGTTACTGCTCCTAGACAAACTAAATGAAAAATAAAATTAACATCAGTGCTGTTAAAAATGTATTCACAGCTTTACAAAAAATAAATTATTGTGAATTTGTACAAGCATTTTTATTTCGAGACTGCGATAAAGTTACTTATTTCTTTACAAAATTATTACAAAAAAGTTAACTAACTTATTTATAAAACTTATATTAATATCACATTTTCGCTACAATTAAATAATTTGATTTACTTTAGTCCCAGACTTCTCTGCAGACACCTATTATGTCTCGCCTGAAACCGTCTTCGCAAGGTGGAAATGCTTTGAAGAAAATGACGTTGTTCATTGGCACGAAACCTCCGGACTGGTAGGTGGGAACGACATCCTGAAAAAAAAGTATGAGAAATTAGTTCATAATATACGAAATATGAGATAAATAGACGATCACTTTATTAGCTTTTAATCAAATTCGCTAAAAACAACTCATTCATCTAGCGGTAAACTACAAAAACATACACGTTGGCAATAAAGCACGTGTTAATTTATTTGATAACATATAAAATCGATTTAATGGAAGTTTTTTTTTAATCGAAGGCTAAGGTCGTATATCTAGGCTGCACCTTTGCAGGCATTTCTTCTCATAACACCACTTCAATGTTGAAGGTACTTAATAAAATTTAAAATAGTAAAGAAAACTTACATTTGGTACACTTTCAACGTCCCCTCTGGACTCTAAAACCGTTAGATCTATATCACCATTCCTTGTATCTACCGGGTGTATATGTTTTGCATTCCCAAACACTACTAACAAAGCCACCGTGAAAGTTAGTAATAGTTTCATTGTTATAGGGAACACGTTACTTTCGTGGAGTTGTAATGTAATGCCAAATAAGGATCAGCGGATCGTCTTATATGAAGCTTGATATTTGTTATCTGTGAAACTTGCACGTCATAGGGCTGCGGACTACGGGCTGCCACCGCAAATTGGAATTACCGTTTTATTGTGAATTTTACAATATATTACTAACCATTGGTTTAATGCGGTAATGTAGAATTTTATTATACGAGTACATTTGTATCATATGGCGTCTGTTTTGTTAGATACAATGATATTGATTAAATGTAACAAGCGCCACAGCAATAGAAACCTACGGTAATAATGTCGTCGTACACATTGTACTTTAATGAAAGATTTTTACGGACTAATGGCTATTCGATTACTAGGGTTGTCAATAGTTTTGAAATTGGTTTAACGTATCATTATCTTTGATACCTATGAAAGAAATGTATACCGGACATACACTTAATATTTATATGGATTCCAAGCAAATCATAGATTGTCGGCAGCCCTACTAAAGTAAACAAGTTTGTTTATTTTCATATATCGTACGTGGCACCAGGCAGACTGCGTTTTGTTTGGCTTCGTGACGTCACAAGACCTACCCATGGACGTCATCTCATATTGCTAACAATACCTAAGGATCGATCTGGAAAATTATAAACTATTGTTTTGTGCCCGGCGTCGCTCGCTTTTCATTGAAATCTAAAGTCCTAGACCTCTATATGACTGTAAACTGTATGACTATCATACTATAGACATTTGACTTCATTTATGCTTTTGGAAAGTAGATTATTTTTGTACCATGAAAAACAACATTAAAAGACTTTATCTAGTCTTTATAATAGAGTTGTTTTTGTTATTGTAGAACTGTCTTCATGATAATAGGAAATTGAAATGGAAAATTATAAACAAAACAAAGTGGTAAAACCACATTATCCAGAAAATTATGAGGAAAATAGAATATTAGAAATGTAAACATAAATATTATGCGCAAACAAAAACAAATGACATGCTAACAAAAACAAAAACACAGTTCACGTGTAACAGTGGTAGAGCCCGCTTCAACATCTTCTCACGAATTGTCCGGCTCGCCGGGTAAATACCACGACCACACACAAGACAGGGGAAGAAATGATGGGAAGGGGATATTGATATGGCGGAGGAGGGGACGTATAGGAAGAGGTACAATCGTCTTGCTGTGTGTCTCCTCCCTCGTAGATTAAGGGCAAGTAGGTGCAATTGCAGATGTCTATGGGCAACGGTCGCTTTGCTATTTCAACGAATCCAGGTGGTCGCTTTCTTGTTTGCCAATTTATAATATAAAAAAATGTGATAGTTTTGATACATGCGTTAATAATAAAACATACGTAAATTGAATTTTCTAGAAGGGTAACCTCGTCAAATAGGTCGGGCCGTTCTCAGAAATCGCGCCACATGCGATTTTCTTTCGCAATCGCTCAAGCGCTTGCGTTTTATGTAACAAACAAACCATTGTTGATGTGTACAATTCATTTTAAACTTTTATCAAACTGTCTCTGTTTAATCTTATCGTATGATATTATTTGTGGAAAAATTGTGGTTATTTCTTTCAAATGCCATCAATAAAGAGCTATTAATAACAATAATAAAAGATAAATATTGAAGGCTGATAAAAGAGTGTTGATTTTGTCAAAGTCCAAGTGAATCACTTGGGAAGTCGTTTCTGTTGTTTTTTACAACTATGTTGCAGATATGTTACAAGAAAATACACATAACATAAGACTAGAACATTTTAAATGAAAATCCAAAAACGAATATTGAACCCAATTTATTCATTTCACTAGTCTTGCAAATTACCGATCATAATGTTGCCAAAGAGAATTCGTGATGGTTGTCCGGCGACGGGTGATGCACTGCAGGTTGGTGCCCATCACCTCGCCCGGCGGACACGTCGCGTTTTCTAGAATATAATATTATTAAAATAAAAAACAAGCCCCATTTTCCCAAAAGAATAACATTCCATTGTTCGAAATCCATCAGGCCGTAAATGCTAACTCATGAAAAACTTTGCCATCTTCTTGGTTGAGTTAAAAGTAGAGCAAAGAAAATCTATGATTTAAAATAAAACATCGATGCAATTTTAACACAGTTTTATTTTTTTATAGAGGTATGTCACATGGATTGTTTCTTATTTATTAATACGTTAATACCTAAACTCAACGCCATTTTCAACTGTAACAATTGACATTATCATTATACAGTACGAATTTCCGTATGAGGATAATCGTCAACATCTCTTTCTGAATTAGTTTTTGGTTTATATCTGTACAACAATGGACGCTCGTAGTCGTAGGCGCGCAACTCTCCTTCTGGGTAATAACCTATCACCCCATCATAACTTATCAATTCTTGAGAATTTGGATACGGTGAACGGACTAACTGTTCATATTGTCCATATGAGTCACGTGGCAAAGGCACATCCATTGTAGGTATAATATTCTTCATTATTGCATCTTGAGATAGTTGAGCCCAAAACTCCTCTTCAGACGTTGACCTTTCAGGACTTAAATGTACAGGAATGAGCACAGCCTTTTGTTTATTAATTAACTCCGGTTCATAATAATATGCTTCTCTATTTCCATAATAATTTGCTACCCGAGATCGAGGTATGTAGACTGATGGAAGCGTATCCAGGGTGGGCAAAGATCTTACGTAAGTGTTTTGATACATGTTTCTATTAAATGCTGTTAAATACTCCATCGCAGATTGCGGCATTGTCACCATATAATCATTGGCGTATTGTACATTGTTTACGTACGTTGCAGGTATTTTAAACATGTTTTTATGTTTCATATCGCCTTGGTCATCATGGTTTAGGTGATTGGAAACATCCGGGCACGGCTTTGGTTGGTCTTCTAAAGAAGCGATAGGCACGGAGTCCAGTATCTTGGTATGAGGCTCGTCTTTAACATGCTCGTCTTCTTTTATTGGTAAACATTGAAACACACTAATTTGTAAAACTATTAAAAGTAATATTTTATCACTGTTCTTCATAATTTAAAGTTTTCGCGTCCTATTCAAAGTCACAGTCGACTTTATAATGTTACTTTGTTAATTTAAAATTGTATTCAGCAAAAGTTTCGCATTTCATTTGTTTGCATTTTTAACTTGTTGTTTAATTACCGTTAACCGGTCAATATGATACAATGTATTGGTAATCGTATAATGTAAAACGACACAATCAACACTTTTATGATTTCAAATGAATAGCATTGTTCATTTTTGACAATTACAACTATTACAAATTATAGCATCGTAAATATAAGTTATCTACACTTAATATTATAAAGAGAGAAACTTTGAATTTTTGTATTGAAATAACTCAAGAACTACAGGGCCGATTTCAAAAATTCTTCCACCGTTAGAAAGCTACACTATCCCCGAGTAACATAAGCTATAATTTTTTATTCCACGCGGACGAAGTCGTGAACATCAGCTAGTTTAAGTAAAAATGTAAAGTAGTTATTCTATAAAATGTGTACAATAGTTATATTTATAGTAATATGGATCGTAACTCATAAACTATAAATAAACCTTTACATTGATAGTTTAACAGCTTTCATTAGGAAATATATTAGGTTATGAAAAAATAAGCGTTTAGTTGGAATGTTATAAAATGTTTATTACAATTTTACACAATAAATTACTTATAACATAAATATGTTAAACGTCGAGAATAATTCATTACCGTATGTAAAACATAAATGACTTAGTTTATCACATTGGCAGCTTCAACTTTACTTTTAAACATCTTGGGAAGCGTTTTAACATCAAGTTTGGAATTCGAGTTCTTTGTTTCTCGCTTCTTGTGGTATCTGTAAGCGTCCATAGATCTGTAGGAAGGAGCTGTGTAGGCAGGCTGTCCCTTTGCTAATGTACCAGATACAACGTTTGGCGAACAACTAAGTAATAGAGGTATCCCGCAACCTCCTACGTTAGCATTGGGGAACAGGCCGACGGCGCCAGATGCACTGGATACTGGTTGCAAACTCGGCTGCTCCTGATAACTCGGCTTGTTACTTCCTTGACTGTTGTAGTATTGAGGATACTCGGCAGCCGATCTCAGCAGCGCCTCTCTCATACCAATATGGTTGCTTGCTTGTACCATGCTGTCGCTCTCACTTATTTGCTCGTTATGAAACATTGCTTGTCCATGTGACATACCCGGTGAGAAGTGGTGACCATGTGGAATGTTCAAACTATGCTGTGATTGCATACTCATGCTACTGCTGTCACTGAATCCCATATTCGCTCTCATAGCTGGCATCATGTTATGGTCATGAGTAAAACGTCCATTCGGTAACTGACTGTTGTGATTATGTACAGAATGGGTTTCTTCAGTCCTTAATTGGGAATTAGGGAGCGAAGTGGCCAATGAGGGTCGGAAATGTTCGTCAAATGGCATCCGCCCTGAGTGTTGATGTTGCGATGACTCGTGTAACGGGTGCAAATGTTCTCCTTGATGCGTCATGTGATGGTGATGACCATTTGGATGACCCATTGTTGTGGTGTCTTGTGATTGGATTCCCGATTTCCCTCTCTGCATATTATTGTTCATCATATGTGTATCTGTCATCGAAGTGTCCATGCCTCTTACTTGTGCCCATCTTGTATTCTCTTGACTATGAAATTGATGCTGCAGCGATTCGTCCATTTTTCCTGCTTCATTATTAGCTTTCCCTGTAGTTGTACTGTGGGGAATATGTGAAGAGTCGTGTTCACTTTGAATTTCTTGGGAATTCATAGTTCTCAGCGGCTGATTGTTGTGATCCATTGCTAAGCGCGTATTCATGGACTCACTTACTTGATGTGCAACTCCAGTAGTATCGGTATTTGTTGTTGAATGGATCTTATTATTTGGTTCACCTTGAAATTCGTGTGTGGCTTCCCGTGGTGGCATCGCCAAAGAAGAATGGGACTCCAATGATGTGTCTGATTTAGATGATGATTTCATTAGTAGTGTATCCGTGTTCATTTCACTACTAGATTTTGCAAAATCAGTATGATGTGTTTGTCCATTAATGTGATCTATATTCATTGAAGAATCCGAAACTTGCCCATCATCCTGCGATTTAAATTCAAGATTATGTTTATGATCCATTTGGTTTGAATTACTTAGATTTTCAACTACACGATCCGGGTTAAGGTTGTGTTCCAATTCATCCGGTGTTCTCTTCACCATATGTGTGATCGTACGTTTGTCCTGCCTGTGATCCTGAAAGACCGGGATTGTATTCACTCCCCACATCGCGTTGTCTTCTTGTTCTGTTGATTTAGTCGTTACATGAGTACTCTGAACGTCGGTATTTTGTAAAGTATGGTGATCAGTGTCTGTTGTCTTTGAAGACAACTCCTCCTCACGAGCTTGAGATGTAATAACTTCTGCCAATCTTAAACTATCGCTTTGTAAAGTTCCTTTTCTATCAATGTCTTGGGTAATAGACATTTCAGCGTCTTCATTATTTCTTGTCAGTGTTTCCAAACTTTGTATGTGTGGCGATATTTTGTCTTCATTTTCTATTACAGTACTCTGAGAATTACCTTCGAGGTGATTTCTTTCCGTCGCTTCATTGCCTTTTGCAAATCTGTCCTCGATGTTTCTGCCCGAATCGTCCTGTATTCTTTTTATTGTGTCCTTCCATTGCATCATTCGGCTTTCTTCAGTATCTTCATGGCTCGTGTTTTTAGTATCTTTTTTGTCCGAATCAGAATTTGAGGATGGAGAATTATCTTCAATATGTTTGACTAAATCATCTAAAATAGTATGAAGTGTTACAAAATCGTCGTGCAACTGCGTCTTTGTTTGCCCACTCTGCGACTGTTCTTCTGTTAACAAATCCGTCGATGTATCTTCCAATGTTTGCAGATCCTTTTGCATATGTTCAACCACTTCCTTTACCACTTTTATTGTTTTCTTTATATCATTTTTAGTCATATTTTCGCGAGACCTTAAAAATGTCGGGTCAAATCTCATTTGATTAGAATTCGTCTCGCCGTCCTCCTCACAAATATTAACTTTGACTTGTTTGTTACATTTTTGTTTGGTGCCAGTATGCGTTTGCTCCTCGTCAGCGCTTCGGTAAATGTGGTAACCTTTTTTAATCAATAAAGGTTGTTGAGATGCGACGATGCTTCTTTCTTGTAACGGGGATTCACTTAAAGTATGAAATGACGGGGTACCTGGATGTTCATGGTGAGTGGTGTCAACGGTGTCCTGGTCTAGAAGGTGGGCTCTTCCAGTTACTTCTGTTTGTGTTTCGACTGCTTCAACTGGGTGCGAATGTTCTTGAAGCGTAGACGGTTTGGAGAAACAAGTGGACCACAAAGTTAGGAATACTAGAAGCGTCTTCATTGTGATCGATGGCGCAATTGATGGTGAGATGGAATCGAGATCTGCATTTATACAAACGAAACTATCAAACATTACGTGCCCTTTTTACAAACACACATTTTCCGCGTCGCGAATACATATCGCTTTAAATATTTTATACAAGGATTACTTTAATTATAATATTTATTGTAATTACCAATATGATTATATTTAAAAATATAATAATAATATGTATACCTTATACTTTTTATCTATTTATGCAGGCCATATTTAAAATAAAAAAAATGATAACACTCAGAATACTTATTAATAACAAATAATTCGTTAAAGAGCAAATGCTTTTAATAATTCTTAACGCCAATAGCTCAACAATTAAGGGTATGGCATATACATGTAGCAGTCGGGAGTTCGATTCCTGGCATTTGATTATACTTACTCGTAATTAAAGACAGCAGTTGAGTATTAATTAATTATGTATATTAATATCCTAAAATCCAAGTATCATATATAACATAATATGTGAGTACAGTTGATTATATCTTACTACATTAATGATTCAAGTTATGTCTGTTTATAAATTACGATTTTTTCGATAAATTCATGTCCTGGCTAAAGAAAAATATTTAATTTTAAACCTTGAAATCAAAAATATTTAGTAAAAATTATAAGTACTTGCAATAAAGATTTTGTTCTATGCTACAGGTAAATTAAAAATTATGACATAACTCGTAATGACCACATAGAGAGTAATGTGCGAAGATTAATTCATATTTTATTTCAAAGATAAGAAGAGGATCTATTGTTTTCTTGCTGATAGTGGAAACCCGTTTAAAGGAGAAGATATTATATTCATAAAGTAAATAACGACGTTGCAATAGTTCTATCTAACCTATATACCATAACAGTAACAGTTATGGCGCTCTTGGGTCAGAACGTCTTACATTTCTTTTCGCAGTTTGGTTATTATGAAATACTGATTCTATTTATCCACTTTTTTATAAATAACCTTCGAATAAACTTCGTCCGCGTGGAATTAAAAAATATAACATGTTATTCGGCGATAATGTACAATAGCTTTCTAATGGTAAAATATTTTTTGAAATTTGATAGTTCTTGAGTTATTTCAATACACACAAAAGTACAATTATTTTTATTTTGTAGACAAGTTTTAGTACTAAGTAACTTTTAATTCTACAATATCATCGTAATTGGTCATTCTGATTATTAGCTGATCTTTCATTCTATACGTAACATGTATTCATATGAACTGTCGGATTTAAAATTACAACGTTAGCACGTATTCGCGCAACTCACGTTTGTTACGAAGAAATTCCATAACTCGTGTTAAAACGATAACTAAGCAATTCTGAAGGTAACTGCAGCATGTTAATATTACGATCAATAATAATTTAATTAAAATTATGTACAAAATGAAAAATAAATATGTACCTAAAATTATAACAAATACACTTTTAAACTAAAAAAACTTAAGTTGAGAATTCGTAAATATTAAACAAATACTTTGTACAAATTAACAAAATTACTTCTTTAATACATATTATTTACTTTGCTACGGAATCGAACTTACGAATAGCGGAGTAACAACTAAGTAAATAATAATAGTCTAATTACTGTGCTAAGCTCTCGTTACCTTACCTAGGGATGTACGATTGATTTTTTTTTTTTTTAAATAATTTCGTTAATTCGTTTTAATAGAGGAGTTTCACAACACTATCCTGTTTCCAAACGTAATAATTAGGCAAAGATATATTATACTATAGATGGAACGCTCAAAGCCTAAAAGTGAGGCATTTTCTTTGACCTCCGGAGGTCACACGTAGGGAGATTTCCTCTAGTGCGGACCTCTAAATTACATTTGCCGACATAAAAAGTCGACCGAATGTAACCTCTTTTCTCAAATTTAAATTTTATTTCATAGTATTTACTAAAGTTTAATATTATATTTAATCCAGACATTTTTAAAACGCTAATTAAAAATTTAAAACAACCATAAAACAAAAATAGTCTTTGTTAAAAATTGTTTGGATTTAGATTGTTTTAAATAAAATAATAATAATGAAAAACGATAATTAACATATTAATGAATGTTTTACTTTATTCTAATGTTTATTTTAAAAATTAAAAAAAAACACGTTTTCCCAAACTTGGGAATTTTTTTTCATGACCCTGGCAAGATTTTTTTTAACAATATCTTTTGCGGCAAGCATTTTAACGTCAAATTACTATGGAGCGCTCCCTCTATGTATAATATCTCTTTGTAATTAGGGTTCGACTGACATCTCTGTAGCAATGATAAAAATATTTTCATTATCATATGTTTCTAATCATGTTTCATGTTTACTCATAAATCAAAATGCATTTTTATTAAAAAAATATTTTATTAAAAGAAAATTATAAATTATTAAACATTAATTAGGCAAATACAACTTAATTAATCAAGAAAATATAGCTAACACTACAGCTGTACTATGATATTTTACTGGGGTTTCACAGCCACGTTGTCTTTCTGATGGGTCCAATTTTCCGCCTGAGATTCATTGTCTTGTACAAACAGCTCCTCATAATCCGTATTCCTGAACACATCGGAGCGGTAACTGTTGTGTTGGGGTTGCACCATTTGTCCTTGCGCTACTGTCGGAGTACACGTGATGAGAAGTGGTATGTTCATCGGGTTCGGATTGACATACGGAAAGATACCAACTGTCGGCATATTTTGCATTACTTGAGCGTAGTTTTGAGGATTGTATATGGTATAGCCAGGTTTACTCCCGATAGGAATACCTTGCATACTTCCTGTGTTTTGTGCATTTCGGCTTATGTCCATGTTTAAATACATCTCGCTTGGATCGATCGAACGGTATCTCGGGTAGTTATAGTACTGTGGACGCAGATATTGTTGAACAGGCATGTTATGATAGCCTGGTACCATCGGTAGAGATGACGCAGCGCAGGGAGCCACAGAAGGTATCAGGAAGCTGGAACGCCTGTTTCTAAGTTCATCTTCGTCGGGTGAATTAGGTGGTTCCTCGGCAATCGGTGCAGCCATGGACCCGATGACTTTTAGCACACAAAATGTCCACACAAGCTTCATCATCTCCAAGAATTATAAATGCAATATAATTAATACGTCTTGGTATTTTATACCTTGTTGAAATCGAATTTTCGGTGTTACTACTTACTAAGCAAAATCGTTAGAATAAGTAGAACGCGTCCCAGTATTTTTCGCTTACAAGATTTTCTCAATAGCTACTCATAAACGTAATGTACTTATGATTTATTAAAAAGTTTTAATAATATGGCATCACATCAATCTATACTAATATTATAAAGAGAGAAAATGGGAAAATGGGAAAATGTGTTTTTTTTTTAATTTTTTACTTACTTACTTTTGTTACTTATCCTTTTTCATTAAAATTGTTTGGATTTAAAACAATTTAAATCCAAACAATTTTTAACAAAGACAATTTTTGTTTTATGGTTGTCATAAATTTTTAATTATCGTTTTAAAAATGACTCTATTAATTATAATATTAAACTTTAGTAAATACTATGAAATAAAATTTTAATATGATTAAAGAGGTTACATTCGGTCGACTTTTTATGTCGGCAAATGTAATGTAAATGTCAACACTAGGGGAAATCTCCCTACGTGAGACCTCCGGAGGTCAAAGAAAACGTCTTTTAGGCTTCGAATGTTCCATTGATAGTGTAATATATCTTTGTATAATATAAATCATTGCAATATTTTCATCGAAGTGCAATTAAGATCGAACTGATAAAATTATTTTGTATAAAACGAATTAATTTTAATTTCGCTGAAATTAGTTAAATGAGAAAATGAGTTTGAAAAGTCTTCAAATGCCTTTCATACAAGTTCATTTTTCGATTGGCTTTGTGATTTCAGATGACTAGGAATGTTAACTAAGAAAATGTTTGTAAAACTATCTCCGATACGCAAATATATTATGTTATGCGGAATTGAAGTATAATTGCAATAACGTCACGTAAGATAAAGTGATTTTAATTTTAACTATTATTGTGTTGCAGTACAGTCAACATTAAAAGTGGATAAGTATGATTTGCAGATAACCAGCTACAAATTATAAACTATACTAATATTATAAGGACGGAAACATATTTTTGTATTTATTGAAATAACTCAAGAACTACTGGGCTGATTTCAAAAATTCTTTCACTATTAGAAAACTACATTATCCCCGAGTAACATCGGCTATATTTTTTAATTCCACGCGGTCGAAGTCACGAACAACAGTATACGATGTTTTGCAATACTTGTCTTTTATGGTTTTCCGAAAAATGAATGAATATTTAAGACAACTTTCTTGAGGGATGACTTTACAAAGACTCAAATGATTGTAATTTAATAAAAGTGTTAACTCTACAGTGCTTAGTTCAACTTAAATAAATAACTTTTGATGTTAACTGTACATAACGTTAAGCGAGTATTCTTAAGAAACGTGTGAAGCCTTGATTTATTAAAAACGCTTAGAAAGCGAAATAACCGACTCGCGGAATCACGTCGCCGACCTCGTTAAAAACCTTTCTTACACACGTTTTAGCGCTATCATTTATCGTTTGGTTTAATTTAAGATTAGATTAGTTTAAATAAGAAAATCTACATGGACTTAAGTACCTAATGGATAAAAAATAATCTCTTACATTTTATACAATGTGGCAAAGAAGCCATAGACAGAAGAAAACAGAAGAAAACGTCTAAGAATGTACTGAAAAAGGGACATTTCCTACTATCCGTCCCTTCTCTTGAAATTATCACCATTCAAGTTTCAATTTTTGGAATGGTCATAATATCGTTAAAAAAACAATAGAAATAAGGAGTAAACGGAGCTCGGCATTCCATCTGATCAACAGGACCTTACCACTGACCTGGACAATGATTCACCAGAACACATTTCTTGCTATATTCATCTCTTATGTACCCTGCGGAACATCTGCAGCCTACCCTGCACTCCCAAGTCAACGAGCAAATAGTCCCGTGTAATGCCAGTAAATGCACATTCACACACGTCGGAGGACATTTCCAACCACAAAGGGAATACTCCTCGTTCTCACGTAAACACGTAGACGTTCTATAGTTTGATGTAGATTTTATTGAAAGCAACGTTACGTATACGATAAAGTTGAAGTACATTTCAACTGGAAATACGTAATAAATCGCATACGACAATAAAAAAAAATAAAGCATACTTCCAAAACGAAAATTTCACACTGAAAACTTAGCTGTAACATTAGGAAATGGAATGGACTCGGAAATACTGATCCTTTCATGTCATGTCCTTTATTAAAATAATATAAAAAAATGCATTCTATAAAACAAAATATTTCCGAACCTCCGTACTGTACAGGACACCAGGGTCTCAAAAATTTAGTTTTAGATTAAGAAGTACTTATTCTAAGTAAATAAAGATTTTGAATTATTGATATTCAAAACATGCGTTATCATTTAACGTGGCGATAGAACATTACTTCTCATTACGTGCCGTAACTTAGATCAAATAGATTTTAACATGATTAGAGATTCAATACTTATCTCATTTGAATTACAGTATAAATAGTAAATGTTTTATTAATCACAACTAATATCAGTTAAGGTTTTATTACAAGAAGCTTAAGGTGTCCTTTATGCAAGAGGGTGAGAGATAATTCGATTGCCATCGTAAGAAAAATTCGCTCAAAATGAAACTACTAAGCGTCATTTTACTAGTGATTTATTTTACAAGATCTGAAGCAGCAAATTTCATCGTACCTAAACAATTGACTCCCGTTCATGGGCTCTTTGTCAAACCATCGGAAGACGGCATCACGGGAGACTTGTACGTAGCAGCGTCCGAAGACAGCGGCGTTGATTCGCAATGGCTAACAGAACATCCCATCAACTTTTTACCAGCTTCCACTCAAGTTCAAGCAGCGTCCGCACCGGTTACCTTCACTTCCAGTTTGACATCAAGCAGCTTGCCGCACGAGAAGACAATCACTACTAAAAAGAAAACTGTAGTTACTAGTCCACCGGTCAAGTACGCGTATGCTCTGCCCATTCCAGGAGGTCCTGATACCAACGGTTTCAGCCCATATCCATTGGGAATATATGCCCCTCATGTTAAAGCTGCAGAAGAGTCACAGTGTCCCTTGGAAGGTTTGACACCCCCTACGAGTTTGCCTGCGTACCCTTACCCATTCTACTATCCTCACATGATGGCAGCGCTAACTGGTGCTTTAGGCTCTTACAAGGAAGGTGAAAATGATAGCGCTTCAAGAACTGGTTTACCTGTACCACATCATTGGCCAGGTTATGCCTATCCTTATCAATATATCATGCTAGATCCTGCCGCATGGTCTCAGAGCCAAACTACAACAACAGGAAAAATAACAACCGAAGAAGTAGACGACGACTAGACCTATTGATAATCAATTACTATTTTTTTAATAATATAGCTTAAATTAAGAATAATTATTTATTGTGTAATTAAGTTAATAAAGTATTTTTATCGATAATATATCTTTCATTTCCGCGTTTCAAATTCTGGATAACTATTGCTCGTCGTAGCAACTGCGAGATTTTTTTAATTTGAAAATGAGAATATATCGCTTAGCGAAATATCCAAATAAAAGAGTGGTTTATTTTATAAAATGGCAAAAAGATTATTTTGATGGTAAAAAATTGCCTTATTTTTTTTGTACCAAAGATTTGTGATAAAGAACGTGAGTTTTGACCATAGTGTTAAATTTTAATAATAACTGTCAGGCCATAAAATCTCAAAAAAAAAAATAATAATAACTGTCAATGTCAAATGTCAACATTTCTCATGCCTTCTTTTTCTACGGCGCTATAGCCGAAAACATATATTCAACTGCTTATAATCAGATTAATAAACTATAAACTTACGCAGGTTTTCGTAATTACCCTGTAAGCTTTCGTTTGTTAAAGTTAAAATGGTTTCTAAGAAAAAGAAGAAGGTACGTACTTTGAACAATTCACATAACCAAACAACACGTGTTATTTACCGTCATTATATTCTGATTGAAATATAACATTTTTTTTAACCATATCCAGTATTCATCGGGAGAGGGAGCGCAGTTTATGACAAGGAAGGCTGCACTAAAGAAACTACAACTTTCATTGAAAGACTTCAGACGCATTTGTATCCTTAAAGGAATATATCCTAGAGAGCCTCGCAACCGGAAAAGAGCCCAAAAAGGCGCCGGAGGCATCAAAACCTTATACCATACAAAGGATATAAAATTCTTGTTGCATGAACCAATTATATGGAAACTGAGAGACTTGAAGGTAAAAAAATATATATTTTAACTCTACCAAATGAACAATATTTAATTTTAACAAAAATAATAAAAATGTATTTTATTTAGGTATATCAACAAAAAATTCGCAAAGCTCGAGCCACAAGAGAGTTTGGTCGAATGAGAAAATATTTACGTGACTATCCATCTATTAACATTGATCACATTGTCAAAGAACGATATCCAACATTTGTTGATGCTTTACGAGATCTTGATGACTGTCTTACGTTATGCTTCCTGTTCAGTACCTTCCCTTCACTGAAGAAGGTTCCGAGGGACCAATCTCTACTTTGCAGGAGATTATCGGTAGAGTTCATGCATGCGGTCATTGCAGCAAAGGCTTTACGTAAAGTGTTTATTTCAATCAAAGGTTACTATTATCAAGCTGAGTTTGAAGGACAAACTATAACATGGATTGTGCCACATCACTTCTCCTTCCAGGTAGAGTTAATTTAAATTATGCTTCGTACAAACAAAACAATACCATCACTTACTTTATGATTGTAAATTTTATAAACTCAATTTAGATTCTAGAGTTTTAGAGCATAAATGAATAAAAATTATAAGCATATCTGAGCAATATTCTAAGGGATGTTATTTTTTTTAATTTCAGCCTCAAAGTAAAGATGAAGTAGATTTTAAAATAATGTCAACATTTGTTGAATTCTACACAATGATGCTGGGTTTTGTTAACTTTAAATTGTTCCATTCTCTGAACCTTGTCTATCCGCCACAACTGACGGCAGGTTTTACACCAGAGACAGATAAAGATCTTGTTGACGAAAATGCATATGTCTCTGAAAGGATTGCCGCATTAAATATTTCTGCAGCAAAAATTGCCGGCTCTAATGAAGTGGAAGATTTGCCTGAAATAGATATTTTCGAGACAGAAGATGGCGATCCACAGAAACTTGAAGAAGCTAAATTGGAAGTTGAAAAAGTTAAATTTTTAAAGACCATGTTCAAAGGTCTTAAATTTTTCTTGAATCGTGAGGTTCCGAGGGAACCTTTAGTTTTTATAATAAGGTGCTTCGGAGGCGAGGTGTCATGGGATAGAGACCACTTTGTAGGAGCAACATTTGACGAAAGTGATGAGTCTATCGCTTACCAGATAGTAGACAGGCCTAGTATGGATAAACAATATCTTTCACGTTATTACGTTCAGCCGCAATGGGTGTTTGACAGTATAAATGCAAGGATGTTGCTTCCGATCAATAAGTATTTGATGGGATCAGTCCTGCCGCCTCATTTGTCGCCATTCGTTGATAAAATCAAGGACCAAGTTTATATGCCACCAGAAGAGAGAGCTTTGAAGGATCCCAACTTTAAACCATTAGGTAAGTCACTAAAATACTTTTGCAAGACAACAAATTTTACAAACAAAAAGTGAAATTCCAGAAAAGTCTGAAATCAGAAATTTTCAAAATATTTAGAATTTTCTAATATGATGTGCATAGAAAGAAACTTGCAATGTTTATAAATACTTTCAGATGATGAGCCATCGGGAAGTGAAATCGAGGAAGCCAGTGATGAAGATGCGGAAGAAAATGAGGATGATGGTCCAGAAGATGATGAACAGGCGTTGACACAGCAGTATCAGCAAGAAGTAGCGGAAGAGTCCTCCAGTGATGATGATGAAGAAGATGATTTAGATCCAGAAAAAAAGAAACTGGCTAAAGAAAAGGTTTGTTTAATTTCTAAAATATATTTAACTGGCTGTTGCTTGCGACTTTGACTGCACAGAATTAAAAAATGTAGCCTGATACTTGGGGATATTGTAGCTTTCTAACGGTGAAAAAAATTTTGAAATTACACCAGTAGTTTTTGAATAATTTCAATACGTACAAAATTACAAATCTTTCCTTTAAACTAGTATAGATTAAGAAACTTTAAACATTATTATTACTTAATTTATTAAATATTTTAAAGCAATTAATTATCTACAATCAAACTTAATTTCGATTTTCAGAAAAAAGCAATGGCCGTATCAACTGGTGTGACACACAAAGAAAATCCATATCAGAAAGAAATTGAAGATAAACAGGCTTTCAGATTGAGAGAGAAACTTGTTAGAAAGAAACATAGAAATCTTTACAAGAGTATGAAAGCAGGACAAGAAAAGAGAAAGAAAGAAATATGGCTGCTTAGAAAGAAGCGACGCTTACACGATGAGAAAGTCAAAGAAGAGAAAAAAGCTGAAAAAAACAAAAAGAAAATTCAAGCACTTGAAGCCGCTTCTTAGATTATTTAAGGGGATTTTTCGCCAATTAAAAATGATAAATAAATTACAAATTCAAAATAAATATTTTATTTTATTTCTAAAGTTATCATATGTTACATTATATGGTCATTTTTTAAATATTACAGCCATAATGCATAGAAATAAAAGTTGAAACAGTGTTATAGAAGTTTTTTCACCTAAAGTAAATAAAGTAAGACACTATTTTAAATAAATTACAATGAAATATTTAAGTAAAATATATTTACAATAAAGTAATGAACATTAGAACTTTCGTCAGAAAATTAAGTTTTTTAATTTCAGCAAAACCCAAAATTAATACAAAAAAATGAACACTAATATAGAAGAAAAATGTAATTTTAGATATATCTTTAATTAAAGAAATTTAATACAAAAGTATATTTTTTTATGCACAGCAGATATTTAATATTTTACTAAGATTCGTTACAATACAGATATTTAATGTATAATTTTTATATCTAGATACATATTTCTTTAAAATGCTTTTAGCTAAAAGATATATAAATGAGAAGATGTATTTATGATTCTGACTCCGTACCGCTGTCTTCAGCATCACTATCCTCCAGCTCGGGCATGGGGAAACGCAAAATAGCGGCTATACCCGTCAGCTGATCTAATTCTGAAAAAAAAAAACATAATTTTACTTTTTTCACAGAGGTTCTTAATTTTTCTCTATGTTTTGTTGTAATATAGTCAAAAGCAGGCATTTGATACATACATTTAGTTTTCTTTGTAATGGCATAATACGAAAATATTTGTATCAACACGGATAAAATTTAAAATTTATACAGCTATTACTTTACGGGGGTAGGTAACAAAAGTCATATAAATTTTGTTTTATTAAATTACTAAAATATTATTTTGTTAAATTATTAGACCGAGCTCGTGATAATATCGAAGATTTTGCTTCGGCTTGAGTCCGTTTTTATATCAGTCCATAGCTGTAGGATTATGAATACTTATTTATTTAGTTATTTTAATAATCTTATGTGTAAAATGAATTGACTTACGTTCACCAGATACATGCATACTTGAAAATATCCTGACGTCACAGCCATTCTCCCTCGCGGAGTCAACCAGACCTACATATTCCTTGCGTTTTAAAACATCTTGACATCTGTAAAGAAAATTAATAAAATTAAATTTGAGCCAATAATTTACCAACTAGGGGTACACAATTACCAAAAGTGGGCCTTGGCCTCCAACAAGAAATCTCTCCATACTTGGCGATCCCGCGCCAATAATTAACTAGAATAAAGTATTTATCATATTGTTCATAAGAAACAGTATTCTTAATCGGGAACTCAAACAGGTAGATTTTGGTAAGAGTTACTATTCTTAGGAACTATATGTTAGTAAAAATCAAAAAAGTTTAAAGCAATAAAGTATGCACATATTTCTTATTAGTTGTAACATTGTCTTTGCAAATTTTCACCAAGATCCGTTAAGCTGTTATGGAGATACCTTCAAACATCCATTGTAACTTTCGCATTTATGTAATACTAGCTATTGTGCGCGACTTCGTCCGCGCGGAATTAAAAAGTATATCCTATGTTACTCGGGGATAATGTAGCTTTCTAATGGTGAAAGATTTTTTGAAATCGGCCGAGTAGTTCTTGAGTTATTTCAATACAAACAAAAATACAAAGTTTGTCTCTTTATAACATTAGTATAGATATAGATTAGCATAAAAACTACAAACTAACCTAAACAATCTATCAGATATCATGAGTGTTTCCAGAGCTAATGCTTCATTAGCTTTTTCCACATGTTTCTTTCCGTAGAAGGCTTTAGCGGGTTCCAACTGCAACATTGTGTAGAAACTTTCCAATAATTTCACCTCACTGGCCGCTTTAGTATCTGATATCTTCGCCATAACCGATTGTTCTTGAAGTACCTCTAAAGAAAAAATGTAAAAATTTAATTCATTTACACAACACATACAATGCCACCAGATTACTCTGAAGGACATTACCGGCCGTTTTCACTATCAATCCCTAATTTTTAGGTAACCCTTAATGCATTTTAAATGTCACCTAACAGTACTTTCGTTTTCACCAACAGTCAAGTGTCACTTTAGATATCAAATCAATTTAGGTATGAGTTACATTAAGGGAGACCCTTAAGCAAAGAGACACCTAGCTAAAACTACTTTGGGGGTTTATTGGTGAGAACGGGCAAAAGACATTTAAAGTGTTAAAGTTCTCAAACTTTTTAACCAATTTCGAACAGAAGGTGGTTATTATTTGTATTTTCATCACTTGGTAATTAGAATTTTTTGGCATATACATTGCATTCAAAAACAAATTATCGTCCATTTTTCCTCTCCAAAATGTTGTAGTTCTTACCTTTCAATGAATGTTTAAAACCAGATGAGGCTTTAACTAATAAAAACTTTCCTTTATTATCAATTAACAATTTATTATCAGTTTTAACCGCTTGCTGCATCATGTAATCAAAGAATTGATCTTTAACAAAACCTGGTGAGGCAACTATCACACATTTAACTATACTAAAGTCAATATGTCTTAAAATGCCCTGCATTACAGCATCATAGAATTTATTGAGACCCTGAAAAGATATAAGTTTAGCTGTAATATACAATTATATGAGATACAATTAAGTTTAGTTTATGTCTATTTAACTATACTTTAAAATATCCTTACATAGTATAAAACAATAACACTTTTTTTATGTTTGTCCATATATATGCTTGAATCTTTAAAACTACATAACAGATTTTGATGCGTTTTTTTTAATAGATAGTGATTCATAAGGAAGGTTTTCATGTATAATACATTCACAATATAGTAGAGTAACACTGATAATTTAGAGGTTTTTAAAATGATGTAAATTAACACATTTTTAGCGTTTTAAATTATTATTTAGTATCAGCATTATACTGATTTGCACCCGTGCGAAGCTGGGGCGGGTCGCTAGGTCAGAATAAAATATGTTTTTTTTAATAGTTATAAAGTGGCAAAAGAGCAAGTATCCACCTGGACTAGCTGAAGTATTGAAGCGCCCGCTGCGCATAGACATGTTGCAGTCAAAGCAGATGTTTTTGATATTGGGAAGTTTTAATTATCTTTAAATAAAATATTATTATTTTTATCTGCCTACCTTTTCATGCTGTTGAACAAAACCTTTCCTTTTCCTTGGTATTGTCACATCTATTTTAGATCTGACCAATGTCATTGAGGGTGTGATGAGACACACATGAGCTAGACCCTCCTGCATCACCACAGCCGCCACATCGGCCGTAGCGGCAGGATCACATGCAGTGTCCACTCTCTCCAGTGCCACGGAATCCCAGAGGACTTTTTGTAAAACAAACTTTCTATTCTGTTCCAAATCTAATGTGTGATATGCACCCATCTGAAATTATAACAGCAATTAATATGAAATTAGGAATACAAGCTCTCTCATCATGCATGGACAACATAAAAACTAATATATTTACCTTAACATATTGGTTTTCTACAATGTTTCGGCCTTTTAAACGCAATACACATGCTTGTGTATCGAAATCAATAGTTTCAACTCTTATAGTGAGCGTAGTTCTGACTCTATTACTAGTGGAAGAACCTGTCGATGATTCCGTTTGCACCTTACGCACTGTTGACGCGGTCACCGCGTCACCTTCTGATATCAAGTTATACGCATGCCACATATCCTCCGATTCCTCAGGTATAAGCCCAATACTCCTAAAAACAACATTTTATTCCATATGTTATGTCTGCAATCACATATTACCATTTCATCTCAAACACATACCCGCAGCCATCTTTTTCTATGCTTTTATGCGTTAATTTCATCTTGTTAGTGATACCTTATACAGATTATTATTCCTCAATCATACTATGTATTAATTACATTTCCGAGTGAACCTTAAACACATTTCCAATGATTTAATCAAAGCTTTATTTTTCACAATATGCAGCATTCTTATCATTGACAGTGACAGTGTCATGTCAGCCAATGAATGTCAAACTCAAGTGTCATAAAACAACTTTTTCATGGTTTGACTAACAACTAGTAGTGCTGCCAACAAAATGGATTAGAAATAAGTTGAAGATTTTGGTTGGGAATTAATATTGTATTTTTTTAACCATATTTTAAAGTAGTTGTTGCATAAATGTTGATCTGAACTATATTTCAGTTCTATTAACATCGAAAAGGCTTCGTGTAAAATCATATGCCAAACAGTAAATGGAAACAAAATGATCTTGCACTCTAAAATACTGCTCTTTTTCAGTCTTACTTGTGGTAATTAAATTACAATATATTTATGTTACATGTATTGTCGTAAGAACTAGATTATTTCAGTCTTTAGATATTTTAAAAGAAAATAAATGAATTTGATAAATCTGTCTGTCAGAAGAACTTTTATTTCCGGACGAAAAACGGATCCATTCTCTCAAGCAAGAAAAAGTGTATACTAAAAAAAATTTAAACCTTCTGTGGTAATGCAATGTATTTCTGCATTATAAATTTTGTGGTGTGTTCAATGGATAACTGCCGTCTTATTTTCTGAGTTTTCGGTGTTTAGTGACTTTCGTATAGTTTTGTGTTTGGTGTTCATGTGATGGAGATGTAAAGGTAGAAAGTTATATCACAGATGATAGATATGTAGCAAGCTACAGATGGGACAGCTCATTTGTTAAAAGTTTCCCGGATTCGAATTGGCGCCACCGTCGCCAGTATTGTCATAGTTTATATATCACAGATACGTCAAGTAGAGGCAAAGAGTATATATATCTCGGAATACAGTAAAAATCGATATCGATACAATATCGATATAATCGATACAATTAAAATCGATATTATACAAATCGATAACGATAGGTTGGGTTTAAGTTTTTTTAAATAAGAAATAAAAACAATCAATAGCTGTTATTTTCGTACTTTATTGTATATCATTCGCAATTTTTTTATTAACAATTCTCTTCGTCTTCTTCCCTGGCGCCGTCAGGCCCTTACTGGTGCTAGTACGTTGTTCGGTGTATGGTAAGAAACAAGTAGGTCTTGAATCTGAAAAAGGAGAAAGGGTAGCACATATGTTATTTTATTTCGGAATTTAATCATAATTTTGTTTATTTACACAGTAGCATTTCAAAGTTGATAAACAGTAAAAATATTCGAAAATTTTAAGCAAACAGTTAAAGTAATTTAATTTTTTGTACTTAAACTACAGATATTATAGTTCTATTTTTAACTGCAATTAACAGCTATGTTACTAAGCTAGCTAGTACAAATAAAAAAATAAGAATATGTTTATAGTTGAAGACACAGTGGCTAATTGTAAGGGGTAGGGTATCATAGTACAATTGAATTCAAATAAGTTAACATAACTTTGAAACTAAATCAGATTATTTTTTTCAAATTAATTTTCCCTATGTAGTTACCAATCTGATGATGCACTGGCACAGTCTCAACTTTGAATTTTGAGACACATTGTATCTTTTAAATCTCAAATAAAGTGCACCTTTTGCGACTGCTGCTTACAATGTACCACCCGGTGCTCGTATGTTGACCATTGTATGGTAAGAAACAAGTAGATTTTGAATCTGAAATAGAAGAATGCATGGTACATTTTTATTTTCTTTTGGAATTTCATGGTTATTTTGTATAAACCATTTTACTGAAATAATTTAAAATCAAATACATATTTTCTAAGTCTCAAAAAAGTGGAACCTTTGCGATCGACGGACCAGGTGACGATAAATGTCAACAAATCGAAATGGTAATCCAATCTAGGTTAGAAAGGCAGCGGTCACACCTCCGATGATGAGCAAGTTAAGTATAAAACGGTGGCACCGCTGGATACAAAAGATGCTTAAAGGTTATGTCTCTAATGTGATGTATTTACTTTTACTTACCAGTGGAGGTCAGAGGAATTCCATTCAACATTTCTTTTGCACTAAAAAAGTAACAAAGGCGAAGAGTTTGTTTAGTAGACGAGCAGGTTTAACACATTTTCGCAATTTCATCTCGAAAACTGTAGTTTTTCATTTGATTTTTAATCAAGAAGAAAATAGATTTAATTTGTAACTCATCTAAAGTTTAAAAGAGTGTAGAATACACAATAACACATTTATTTTCACTTGTTACATGTACGAAGTAAAAACAATCAAACGATATGGCGTCCCAAGATGGCGGTCGCACACAGCGAACTAACAATATCGAAAATTTTGTGATTTTGTAAACGAAACGCAAAACGTATATTTATAATTAATATTATAAATTGACGTTAATATTTTAAGATAATATTATATATTTTTTGTTTAGTTGAAAGGTCAACTTGATGTATTACATTCAAAGCTTATGGCAACTTTAGATTTTGACAGATCTATCATCTGTGGCGAAAACAGGCGACGGTGGCGCCAAAACGAATCCGAGGCACTAAAGCTGTCACCCCCCTGAGTTATATGTTAAAAATAATAATATGTATAGGTGTAATTACGTGTAGTGATAAGGTTGTCAAGTTCAGCTGAAACGGTGAGCGGTAAAAATTTCGCGAGTTTTTCTAAGTCACGGATTGCACTTTATGTGCTCTGATTAACGTCTCAAGGTATGCTGTTATAATTTTCTATGTAATATTCGCAACAAGTAATTACTTAAAATATTTATGATAACGACAACATTTTGAATTGTTGTGTTTTCCCGCACGTGTAATTAACTACTTTTAATAACGTAAAATTACGGTATTTGCAAAAAACATCGATTTTATTTACGTTAACGTGTCGCGTTATGGCCGTGATCCAGATTGCGTGTCCTGTTATTGCGCGGGAACTTGCGGTATTTTTAGTTTATTAGTCGCGAGTTTATTTCTGAAGCGTCGGTTTATTGTTTTTGTTTTCTTAGCATACAATGGTTTTGATATGATGATAAGCACGTAAAAGTTAGATAAAAAGTGAAGTGGAAATATAAAAAATGAGTGATCAAGAATTATTGAAGGATGGAGGGCCAAACACCTGTTTACCGCCTCCTGCTCCATCATCTACCTCGTCGGACAATGCATCAGTAAGCACAACAGCATCAACTATACCAAGAGCTGAACATGCAAGACCTACAACTCTGCCTAAGCCGTCAGGCCTGAAGCAACCTTCAAAGATTGGACGGCTGTGTTCCAATGCTGCACCCAAGCCTGCTGTTCCCATCTCACCTCGATCTGGTAAGTTTTATTTTATTTATTCTATTATTTTCATACAGTTGAAGGTATTATACAAACTGCAATTGACAACTTCATCTTCCCAATTAGAAAGTAATGTAGTCAGTGTTCTGTTCTCATTTTGATCCTCATACTTTGCTATCATCTTTTGCAGCCATGTTTTGTGATCACTATCAAAGTGGCATTCAGTAATATAGTACATATTTTTAAGTATATTTTAGATTTCTTTAAATTTTATCTTTACACAAAACACTCATAAACAAATATAACAAATTATTGTTGATTTCTGAATCTTGAAATCAAAAAATACTAGCAAACAAAAAAGGTATTCAATATATTAAAAATATGCAGCATATGAAAATTGAAATGTGTCGATAAAGAAGCATTTTAAGGCAACAACTAAAAAGGAAAGTTGTATTTTGGTTAATATTTATTTATTTACCATTTAAAATACACAAACAACATATACTTCTAGTAATATGTAGTAGTAGGTAGTAGTATGTGTAAAACTATCAAACATTAGATCATCACATAAAGATATATGTGACCTCAACTCATTAGGTCATCATTTAGTTAAACAATTTCACAATATAACTTTGTAACTTTATAAAACCAGTTTATGTGAGTAGCTGATAGCTTAACCATATTTATTAAGTTTTGATATTAATTTTATGGTATTTTTTTATATCAATATATATTCATAAAGATGTATTTTGTAATAAAAAATGAAAAAGTAGGTACTTTAATAGTTTCATACTATTGTGTTTACTATAACAATAGTTGTTTATGTGATGAAATGTAAATCTATTGTTTCGAATATTGCTAAATAATAGTAATATACAATGTGATTTCTAACTGTGATGAAAATGTAATCTTATTTAGAATATTTTAGCGCTGAATAATTTGGGTTAAGTACAACAAGGTGACATGTTTTTTTATTTCATTAAATGATTACTGACATTCATAACAAGCCCTATTTGTACAGAATATAGATTAGACCTGACATTTTACTGACCTGACAGTGAAAAATCTCCACATTTTTCTCCAAATATTGCAATGGAATTCATCACCTTTGGAGTTGCATTAAAATCTTCATTTAGTGCGAGTTAACTAAAGAACATTAGCATTTTTTTTAGTGTCTATAATTTGATTTAATATACAATTTCTTGGCATAGGACATTGTTAAAACTAGAACAGAGTATTTTGTTATTTATGATTAGCAACTGCAAGCTATGTGGAAACATTTATTATAGTTGATATGGAAAAATTGTATGTGGGGTTCACAGTGATGCCATTTCCGTTTGTCTTTTACTACACCCACGTAAAAAGATGAGGTCAAGCGAGACACCTATGTCGTCATCGGGCCTCATTTTAAGAAATATATTAATTTGGAAAAAAAGTAATCATCAGCAAAATAATGCAATATCATACTTTTTGGAATCCATTTTAAACAGTTCGAATCGAAAAATGTTGCCAAGAACGCGTTCATTTTTAATGCCCCTACAAAGTGTATAAAATTAAACAGATGATGAAAATACAGAACGTTCTCGACATTCAGTTTGGCCGAAAAACAGTATATTTTTGCAATTGATTTTCGATGATAACCCTACGGCTTGTATGTCACGCAAAAACGGCCTTATGCAGAAGCAAAATCTCCGTTTTTTTATCGCGAACTCGGTCTATTGAAGTCCTAGGGTTAAAATATTAGTAACGCCAAAATATTATCTTGTCTTGAAAACGTAGTCTTCACTATTTGGAACAATCGTCACGGAGTTTCGCCGTAACTACGTCCAATATCCGATTAGTATCGGTTAGTGAGTGCGTTCCGATTAATGCGCACCGTAAAGCGGTTATAATCAATAGTTTCTCTTCATTGTGCGTAAATTCTGTCTATATGCATCGTAAAAGAAGAAAGTTTAATGAATTTCATATCTTTCGATCATCACACAATGTCAAAAATTTTTGGTTAATGAAATTATTGGAAACTTCTACATTAAATATGCTTTTAAATCGGTATAAAATCGAAAAGTAATATAATTTCGAAAGGACGTAATAAATCGCTTCATTTGTATTAATGTATTTGTTTTTGTTATTGCAAATTTTATTTCGTTCCGCTTTCACTTTCCCTTTGAAATGTCTTATTTCACTCAGCACTTAATTATACTGTTTTAATTTGCGAAAACAACGAATACAATGAACAAAAAACGTACTACGTCAACACCTAATGGTTACTTTCTGAACCGGTTACAGATACGACCTTCACTTATCTTACGTAACTATTACCGTTACTCTATCTTGTGAGGAATGAAGTTTATAATTATATACTCCGTTATTAATTTGATTATTTGCTACTAGCTAGCAATTACACTTCAATTAATAGTTTCATAATTATATTTATTTTTGAGCGACTAATCTATAAATAAATGACACGCATGTTTCCATGTAAATTTAGATATGGTGTATGAATGGAATACTGTGCGTCCAAGAATAGAGCGTTCGTGTTTAGGTCGGCCTTAGTTTGTTTTTATTGTTGCCGATACCGTAGTACACTTTCACCGTGCTCGACCGTGACGGCACTCACAATAGTTTCGCAGACTCATTAATTCGAATAAGGTCTTTGGTCACTTCAATTATAGCTTGCAATGCGATGGACTTGTGTACACGAGAACTCTCTCGTATTAGAAAATTACAAATACTATAAAATAGCCTCTGTTGGCTGTTCGATACGCCTGTGAGGTGAAAAATACGAAATGGTTTGAACGACTTAAACTGAACATAAAATTTGATCGCTAGTTTATTTCTATTTTTATTTTTTTGACCGTTATTTCGTTACGGTGGACAATGATCCGGAGGTTCCACAAAAACTTCAATTCAATCTAGTTTACAGTTATGGGAGATCTGTCTTTGAGAATATTAAATGATCTGATTGTCACTATACTTATATAATTTCTTACGCTACTCTATAATTTATAATATGCTATGAGCAATAGCAGGTAAGTTGTGGATCACATAGCATAATCGGCCTAACGCAAGGGCTTCCTTCGGCTAAGATCTGCGCGCCCTATTAGGTATAGCCTTGTAGAACATCAATGTAATAATTAGAATGGTAAAAGTCCATTACCAAATCAAAGGATTATAATAAATCATTACTCTTGGTGTCTTAAATAAAAATCATAATTCAAATTTACATACATTTGAAAGTTTTATTCATTCAGTGCAGAATACTCTTAGATTAAGGATCAAGTACGAAAAAAATCTTTACTACGTTTATGCAACCGAAAGATAAAGAATTATTATGATCATGATAAAAAAGATATTTTTGTTATGTACGTAGTGATGAAGATGACCTTGGTCGAAGCTACATCGCATAATCTGTAGAAATATATTGTCTGTAAAGTACAGTAAAATAATATTTCATGAAAACGGAGCGTCCTATTTTAAAATTTCTGAAAAATGGATTCATTACCAAGCCCTTGGGTAAAGTAAGTTTAGATAAATTGCAGTTTTTATCTCTTTTTGAATGTTAACATTGTGAATGTATTTACTACTTTCATTCACCATTTAATATTTTCCAATACTCATGCAAAAGTAGACTTTCAAACATTATTGTAACCGTGTACATAACAAGCAGTGACATTTGCGACCCGGAGAATAAATGTACTTAATGCAATCGAGATTGTACTGTCACGTTAAATAATGGTGACATGTAACAAAGGACGGGTTTGGAAAGTGACGACGCGAGAACGACCGAAGCGAATTGCTTGCAGGTTGTTAGTCAATACGCTGACGGCTATACGAGATACAAGTTGGATATTGATAGTGAGCATCAAGTACAGGGCTGCAATGATTCAGTTGAAGGTCTCTCGAGTGTAGTGTATTGGCTACGGCCTGGTTGTCTTGGTGTCTCAATCATCACTTCACCACGTCAATAATCGTACCAAACACGCGCACCGCCTTTCGCCGGGCATGACGTCTGACACGACTGTCAACATGGCGTGATGCTAGAGACACCCATAGACAACCAGACCATAGCCAATACACTACATCGAGATAATTTTAATGTTCTAAATACAGATAATACTTGTACAAATGACAAAGAAGACTCCGGCTTTGTATAATTTTAAATCTAGATAAATTTCGCGTAATTTTTTTTTGTGTAATTAATTACTACTATTTCCCTACGGTTTCATTAGACCGATGTCACGCAAAAAACTGCCTTACGCCAAAGCAAAGTCTCGGATTTTATCGCGAACTCGGTCTAATGAAGCTCTAGGGTAAGGAATGTACGTTTATGTTACATAACAATAAAATGTTTGAATCATGGAGTAACATAAAAAGTAAGACGCACGTTAAGCTATGACATAGTATTCATAAAGATGAATCTATTAGGAATCTGACAAGGTCACTGATAAACAATGAAACAACGTGCATATTTCTCTTCATTGAAATAAAGTTACAAAGATACGGGGAACGGCGACAGGAGTATGGTGGTATATTTGAGTTACACTATTTTATACACCACACATCATCATCACCATCATCATCAGCCTTTCTCTGTCCACTGCTGGACAAAGGCCTACCCCAATGCCTCCGACACATACGCATCTGCAATTGCATATATCTACGGGCAGGGGTCCCTTCGGAATTTTCAGCGAATCCTGGTGGCCACTTGCTCGTTTGCTACTTTGTATTATAAAAAATATACATCAATACAATTAGACTTTTTTTATTAAGTATGAAATATTGACAGGAATTGCAACAAAAATGACTTTGAAACTATCATAAAACGTAATTTGTCCTTATGAAAGAGTAATAAACTGAGTAATATATAAAAAAATGAAAGGAACTTTGTGCCTACGCAGAAACATAATAAAATTGCATTTTTACAAGTTATTGTGACAAATATTACCTACAAAAAGGTCTTGTAAGAATCATGCAGTGACTTTTCTGGTTTGTTAAAGTAAATTGACCTCGAGAAACGTTTTTAAAACCCATGTGAGAGAATAAAGTTCAAAAATATTATAAACAAATTGCATATGAGACTATTTATTATTTACTAGTCATTGTGTGCGACTTCGTCCGCATGGAATTAAATAATATAGCCTATGTTACTCGTGGATAATGTACAATAGCTTTCTAATGGTAAAAGAATTATTGAAATCGGCACAGTACTTCTTGAGTTATTTCAATACATATAAAAATACAAAGTTTCTCTCTTATATAAATATTATATACTAGCTGTTGTGCGCGACTTCGTCCGCGTGGAATTAAATAATAGCCTATGTTACTCTGAGATAATATAGCTTTCTTATGGTGAAAGATTTTTTTAAATCGGTCCAGTAGTTCTTGAGTTATTTCAATACAAACAAAAATTTAAAAAATCAAAAATACTAAGTTTCTCTGTTTATAATATTAAGTATAGATTAGTATAGATGACTATTATTAAGTTCAAGTATACAACTCAAATGTGTAATAGACATCGTGCCTTTTATTGTAACTTAATACATCATAGTTATTTTGAAGAGAATAAATTGCAATCATGAGACGAGACGCTCCAACACGATTCAATAACACGGCGTCTACGTGATTGAATTCAACCAGACTTATCTTGTAACAAACTAATTATTATCACCCAAGAGACGTTTATAGAGAACAACATTACTCGAACAATGAACGTTTTTGTTAATTGAGATACAGTCGAAACCTCTATATACGAGAGTCATGGTATTGTCCCGATGGACACATTTTCATTAGCGAGAAATTCTGATTAGAGAGAAACCTCTATAAGCGACATAAATATTGCGTCCCTTGGACTCTCGTTTATCTAGGCACTGTACTTGCAATCTTTCAGTGGAGGGGGAAGTGACACTTAAAAGTAAATAATATTCGTAATTCTAGTTCGTTATTGAAGTATGTAAAATATTTTAATAACATATTTAATACCACCTATTATGAGTGTCCTTGTTTTATAATAACCTATGACACTATAGAAAACAATAGAACTGGGGGCTTCCCAAAGTTCTTTTCTATTGGCGATATCGCTAATTTAATCGACAATATGTATGAAACTGATGATGATGGGAAGGGGAAGTGGATTTAGCGTGGTAGGGGAGACACAGGAAGAGGAATCATTCTTTTACTGTGCGTCTCCTCCTCCGTAGAGTAAGGGTAGGCAACGCATCTGCAATTGCAGATGTCTATGGGCAGCGGTCGCTTCGCTATTTCAACGAATCAAGGTGGCCGCTTGCTCGTTTGCCACTCTTAAATATAAAAAAAATGACGTTCGATAAGTCACGTGTTTGTTACGTGTGAGATATCGAACGCCATTATCAGTTCCATACATTTTTGACGTTTGTTACAGAATCGCTTCATAGCGAATGTACTTTTATATAAACTCAGTGAACTTATGGTCACCGTGTTGTACTGGACTTGTTTAATATTTTTCGTTAATAATTTTTAAAAAGTTTAGCTTTGGAATTTACAAAATTTAGTGAACAGATTGGTCATTTTCTGGTATTTACAACGAAATTTCTTATTCTTGATACGTACATGTTATCATCTGGGTTTCTTATTATTGTAAACAATTATCTTTAAATCACGATTTTTTATTGGGGTTATCAATCGACTTACATTTACAATATCCATATAAAGTTATTAATAAAGAGTAATGAGAATTAATATATTATAAGGTTAGAGGAAGATCGAAGAAATAATGGATGGATAGCTGTAAATTCAGATAAGAAAAAGTATACTTTGCCGACCCTCGGTAAGGCAGAAGGGCAGGGAGATAGGGATGAACATTGTAAACATCCCAGTCGTGAATAACGAGGGGTAGACAGGAATCAATATTTTATTTCACATTGTCACGAAGAAGTAGTATTTATAAAAAATCCTTTCTAATCTCTCAACACCTTTTAAAATTGTGAAAAGCAAGAGACGTGCATCATAACATTTTATAAACGTTCAAGACACGACGGGCATAGCATTCATGTCGATTTCTATTTAGCACAAAAGGCAATAAAGTTGGCAGACATTGCTATCTCCCGGCGCGTCGACCGCTTCCTGGCATCTCTACATACTGCAATATACAACCTATATCTTCACTGTATATCTTGCTTATATATTTAACGATTTTATGTTTTAGTAAAGGTTATCGTATTAGTCACAGTATCTTTCAAGCAACAGTTTTAATGTAAGACCGTCAATCGTAAATCTATTATTCAAGTCACATCTAAAATACTTTCCAAAGACTTGATCTTAAGGTAAATCTGTGAAACGGTAGTAATTAAATATTTAATACAGTTTAAATGTCTACAAAATTTATTTCCCAAGAAAATTATTACAATAGATTTACTTTGTTTTTGCTCGTATTTTCATCGCTCGTTTCGAACGGTGACATAATTTGATTTCATAAGAAACTGTTGCAAAATAAATAAATAGTTATAGTTTCTTATGAATAAGAGTATAATAAAATTCAACGAAGCGCTGTATAACGACGCCGTGTCTTTATATTCGAAGGCCGCTAATGCAATATTAATACCGGACTCGTGATATCATGCTTTTAATTTAGAATTATCTTTATTTACTATAACTTATTACGGCGGAGATCACATTTGAATAATCACTAAAGCCTTGTTCGCACTAGGATAGTGTTTTAGTCAAGTAGCAAGTATCCACACAAAAGATTTACTAATCTACTCTACTAAAAGGTTTCTGTTCTGTACGTTTATGCCTTGTACGCACTAGGATGGTATTTTAGTCGAGTACCAAGTAATTTAGTAACTAAACGTGTCCGAACAGCAACATTTTAGTAGAGTAGATTAGTAAATCCTTTGTTCGGATACTTGCTACCTTCTCCTCGACTAAAATACTATCCTAATGCGAACAAGGCTTTAGTTATTAAATTACTTGCTAATTGACTAAAATACTATTCTGGTGCGTACAAGTTTAATCTTTTTTTTTCTTCATAAATTTTCCTCTGCCACAATAACTTCACTAACAAGTAATTTAATTTGGTTTGTTATTTTGTACATAGTATTATAATATCCAGTGCGCCGTCTGGCTTATTTAATGTTTTGTTACGTGATTTGGATGTCACAGATGCGGGATGATTGCATACACACGTAATCTATATTGTGACTATGAATAGTAGTCACAATATAGATTACAGCTCGTTACGCTTAATACTGTGATATTGTGCCACGTAGACGTATTTTAAGTACTGTATGTGCCATTTAAACTTTATTTTACCGATATTATAAAGATGAAAAGTTAAAAATTAGTATGGACTCTGTTACTCCGTAACTCTAGAACGGCTGAAGGGATGCGGGTACAATACAAAACATACTAAGGTGTGTTACGAACGAAGTCGTAGGCAATATAAGTAATTCTTTTATTTTGTTTTAATGCTCGGTTTTAATCGATTAACTAAGAAGGTTTTCCGGGTACAAACCCCTGGTAATTCGAGAGCAATAGTAGTTGTTCCGGGAAAGTGTTCCGGTCCGGGACGCAAGACGTGTCTATATCCGGTACTAATATTGAATGTATTGCTATTTATCAATAAACAATCACAAGTGTATAAGTATGTGAAAATTTTATTAATTTTCAACTTAAAAAATATTTGATTTGATTAACTGACATTGACATTCTACAAAATCATGTTATTATCACGTGTGAGATATCGAACGTCAATGTCAGTTTCATACAAATTGGTCGATTCCATGAGCGAAATCGCCGATCAAAAAGCATGTTGGGTAAGCCTACAAGTGAATTATTTGGTATCGTATACCATAAAAATTGATAAATATGTTCGTACGTGACTTTGCTTCGTCACCGGTCATACTTGAGCGAGCAACAGCCAAAACAAACATTCGACTCTCAGTCACACGGTAACACGATATCTTAATTTTGAGCTAAGCTTGTTGACATTACAGAATGACCTTATTGCTTTGGAACAATTACCCGGTGTTGTAACAATTGCATTGTTATAAGCAGGCGAACTAAGTGTGCAATTAATTTTTAATTAATTTTAACCTTTATTCATGACTGTTCATTAGGTACTTAAATGATTTTTTGAGTTAGATTTTCTTTAGTTTTCGTAACGCTCAAATTTAAAATAAAATATTATCCTGTGTGTAATAATTTATTAGTCTGTGTGTAACTATAAATTAGCCTAACTAAGCCTAATTAGAGCGTCGGTAGGCTCAGTGGTTTAGCTGAGCGTCGGTGGCTCAGTGGTTTAGCTCTTGACTTGCAATCTGCAGGTCCCGAGTTCGAATCCCGCCATGTACCAATGTGTTTTTCGATTTTCGAATTTCATATGTACATATTTACCCGACGCTCTTACGGTGAAGGAAAACATCGTGATGCAACCTGCACATATCGGCGAAGAAATTCAAAGATATGTGTGAAGTCGACCAACCCGCACTTGGCCAGCGTGGTTAACTATGGCCTAGGCACCCCTTAGGGGGTAGGCTCCGTGCCCCTCGGTGGGGACGTATAGTGAGCTGGTGATGGATGATGGAAGCCTAATTAAGCCTGTGTGTAACTCTAAATTATTTTATCAGCAAAATTGATTGAGATATTTTCATTAACTGACGTCTCTTTTACATCTTCACCGTGGATAAATGTATGCAAAAATATGTGTAAACTGTAAAACTCGTGAAAGTCTTATAAGCTTGCTTTTACACCCATTGAATGCGCCCTGCTCACTCTCTACACACGAGTGCACACAAAAGTTCCCTTTCGAAGTACATTTAAGTACACTCTCCGTGACAAGTACACAATTCATTGTTCCCCTTCCTTAGAAACAATGGAACACGTTCCTGACTTTACATTTCCTCTCTTAAGTGAAAGTTTCTTTAGTGTATGTTTAACATAGCTTAAAAAAGTCAATTGTTGAGTAACGATTAAACGTTTTAAAATAGAATAGCCACTACTTTCATCCTAGGTTTAATCATTTAAAATAATAACCGTGGAGTGGCTATTATATACCATTTTTTTATTAACACCGGAACATGTTTAATTTTGGAGAAATTCAATTATTTACACATTGTTTTGTTAGCAACTAAGAAGGCTACCTCATGATATCTCTATATTAACAGAAGGGTTTAACAGGAAGAGTAGACGATGCAGTGAACTTCGTTTAATTATAATTGTAGCAGTAAGGCACTTTGGCAGTGAATGTACCTTTAAACAATAGGAGTACTGCACTGTCTAACGTTCTGCCTCACTATTCTGCCCTCGTGTGAAATTAGCGTAAGTGATGTGCATAGTCGTGTAGACGTTAAGATCAAGATTTGAAATACGATATCCTACGCGGTGGCGTTTGATCATTCCTCTTTGGACGTTAGACTTAGACGTAATGCTTGTAATGTAAGTTTACACAAAGTTATTGACCTCAAAACAATTTTAAAACGTAGTAGGTACATATTGCATTTATATGTTTAATTTAAAATTAATGACTAATTAATGACGACGTAAATTACATTCGTATTAGTGGTTGGTGTCAATATTTAATACTTCCTTTGTTATTTTGAACGGAAAAAACCAAATTAAAAACTGTTTATTATTACGTCTTGATTTCAAAAGAGTTTGATTAATTTAATCTCACGGTACTTTAACACTTTCTTATTTCTCAGTAGTACAGTGTACAGGGGGTTACTCGAAGTACATTCGCTACGTAGCTATTCTATAGCGAACGTTAAAAATGTATGGAAACAGATGACTTATCGAATGTCAATGTCAGTTTCATATATATTTGTCGATCAACGATATCGCTAATCGAAAAGTACTTCGAGTAGACCCCTAAACCGTAATGTTTCAGTAAGCGGTACCTTACTCGGCATAAAGCATTCGGTCAAAGAGCACGAGTGCGTGCCTTCCGTTGCAAATCCGTTGTATGACTCAAGTGCTGTTTGAATTCCAGTCGGTCACTGATCCGTTATTTAAATTATTAATTACCGGTTATCAACACTGATTATTATATTAGATTATGTTGTACAATTAGTCATATATGGATCAACTTTAAAACTTGAAAGAGTATTTTTTGCCTTCAATACTCTGATAGTCCATTAGATTCAATGTACTGGAGAGTATTTGAAATATATTTTGAGTTCTTTTTGGGTATCAATTTTATTGTTTAAAACTCAAAAATAAAAATGTAGTAAAGAAACAGGTTTTAGTTTTATTTCAAAAGGAAATAGGCTGCTACATGTAAAAAAAAATATGTCTCGGAAATCCTCAAAGTCGCAAGGCGAATTTTATAGCATCACCTTGTGCTTTCAAGGATTTTCCTGTGCTGTAACGAAATTTAAATGTAATGTCAGTTTTGGCCATTATCCTTCTCGGTATGATAGAGTTATAGTAGTTTGAGTAGGTGTAGAAACAGCCTTTATAAAAAGGATAATTAGCTATCGGGGAAATTATTCGTTAATCTTAATCTTATCTCTTTTATTATGTGCGTGAGAATGAAATATGATTAGATAATAGATAAATGGGGTTAAATTATTCAAACTAAAGCATCCGAAAATTTAAAGCATTTTTAGCGTAAATGTTTTAAAGAGTTACAGTAGGTATTGTAGGGATGTAACCTCTTTTGGATTTAGTTTTTTTTTTGTAAAAAGAACATTTTAAATTTATAATTTGATTATTGAAATTGAAGATTGACATACATCTTCGAGAGATTAGAGAGCGACCCTTCTATGATTCACATAGAAGGGTCGCTCTCTTCACTTCTTCTTGTAAGAAGAAATATGTTTTATTAATAAAAGCCCAGAGTATCTTTTATGTAAGAGTCCTCTCCTACAGTTCCATATCTAAAGGCTCGTTTATCTCATTAATTCAATAGACTAACATGTTTTTATTGCATCACAAGAATCTTGTTTTTCAAACTTTACACATAATTATGCAATTAACTATGTTTGTAAAGTCGCTTATCTTCAGATAAATTTGCAAAAAAATGTAATAATCTCTCACGCATCACAAACAAATCGAGCTTAAAAACAATGTTGAATTCTGAGAAAACTTTCAGCTATGCATCACGTCGCTTGTCTGTCTGTCGCTTTACGGTCGTGTTAAATTTTTATTAGTTTTCGCTCGGATAATAAGTCTGAGAGAAACTCGTGATTCATTGATGGAAGTCATTTGTATGCACGGCACGCTGCTTACGACTGCTTTTCTCATTTTAATTGCACACTTGAAATGTTTTTCTTTATATAAATTTTGTTAACACGTGTATTACGAGCAGTTGAATTTGTTTCCGAATCTAGTAACCCTTGGTTCAGACTCCTCTTTCAATTTTCTCGTGACTAGTGAGGGCAGTATATCTTCTCTAGCTATACTTTAATCTTAGAATGACTTTTTATTGTAGGTCAATTGAAATGTAACACGCCTTTTAACCATAGGACTAAAACTGCCCGAGACTACACATTTAAGCCTTGTACGTACCAGGCTAGTATTTTAGTCGAGAAGCAAGTAGCAAGTATCTGAACAAAGGATTTACTAATCTACTCCAAAACATGTTGCTGTTCGGACACGTTTAGTTACTAAATTACTATCCTAGTGCCGAAGGTTTAGGTTTAAAAGAGTCCGAACAGTAGTAAATCCTTTGTTGAGATAAATGCTACTTGCTACTCGACTAAAATACTATCCTGGTGCGAACAAGGCTTTACTGATTATTAAATGCACGTGATTCATAGATATTGTCATTGACCGCTTCAATTGAGAATTTAAATCCATATTCAAATGCGTGATTGGTTTGTATTTGTTGTTAAAAGTACAGTCAAAAGTTCGTAACCTTGTTCAAAGGCCGTATTATAAATGCAAACAGATAAAAATATTTAATTCAATGTACGCATCAGACCGTTGTGGATTAATTAAAATTCCGTCCGACAAATGCATCAAATGTTTTGTTAACTTTATCCTGATAATGTGCTTAATTTCAAATTATGATTGACATAGTGGATCGGCGCGGGAGTGGACGCATAGGAAGAGGTGTTCTCCTCTTGCTGTGCGTCTCCTCCTCCGTAGATTTAGGGTAGGCAACGCATCTGCAATTGCAGATGTCTATCATTCATATTATTCGAATCCTGGTGGCCACTTGTTCGTTTGCCACTTTGTATTATAAAAAAATAGTTTTATTTATATAATGTCTCATATCTAGCGCTTCTAGCCATTTCACTGCGGAAATATACTAAAACCTACTCTAATACCTCTTATATTCTTTAAAAAGACTGAAATGTTTCGGTATTAAAATTAAATTTAAATAAAATTTTATAGAAGTTCATCCCGATTGGAACTCACCATAGTTTCAATGTAGATGTAGCAATCCCATTAGTCAATTATGGTGGTTATAATAAAAGCTTTATCATTAGTTACGGTTGCATAAGGACTGGTCTCGATTAATCATTGCTAATGCACCCATCTGTCTCTCGTATCTACGGCGCAGTATTAGGCAACTGACGTACTTACGTTAATTGAATTATTAACTGCTTGATACTGTTAATAGACGTTATTTCCATGTAGGTATTTCCGTGTACATATAGACAAAGAAGAATACAGTTCCTATTATGATAATGTGTTTTAACCGATTTCCAAACGGAGAAGCTCTCAATTCTTCTGTATGTTTATTTTTGTTAGCTAATATCCCGACTCCTGATGGTCCGATTTTTTAAATTATTTTTTCATTGGAAAGGTAGTGCGTGTCATTTGGTCCCATAAGTTTTCAAAATGAAAAACTATTCATATTTAAAAAAATCGTGTCTGTTTCATATTTACTATCTTTAAAGTAAGACTAATATTTAGTTGCTATACCATAAAGCTAGTATTTGTAATTTATATTCAAATGTAAAGTAATATTAAGACTAAAGTATTTAAATGTAGGACAAATTTGAACAAGATGGAATATTTATTGATTAAAGATATCTAACTAATTGCTAAATCGGTGCATTGCAATTGAATTATAGATAAACTTAATTAAATCGCTTTCAAGTTTGCCGCGTATAAGATCACTTAGTTTTGGAATCTTAGTAATATAATGCAAGTTGCACACGTTAGATTACATAACAGTTTGGCTCTTACATTCTTAACCCTGAAGCCAAAACCTAACGTGTGTATTTATGCTAAAATTAACAAAGTAAGAGTATATATCTAATGAAGTGTTTACTCATGTTACATATCTAATAAGGTACGATTACACTGAAGACTACTGTAAGAAAAGTAACATTA
Source organism: Papilio dardanus tibullus (assembly GCA_013186455.1). Taxonomy (NCBI): domain Eukaryota; kingdom Metazoa; phylum Arthropoda; class Insecta; order Lepidoptera; family Papilionidae; genus Papilio; species Papilio dardanus. The sequence continues at coordinate 379,268 of QDHC01002701.1, read as the reverse complement.
TTAGAAACGGATGCGGTAATACGAATCAGCAAGACTCGACCCCTCCGTTCGCTTTCTTTGACCCGTTAGAAATCGCGTGCCAAAGCCACACTTGGCGTTTGTATTGCGACATACGCAACACAACTTGAATGTCCATTTTTAGATCCAAAACTAGATCCGTGATGAAATTATTACTAACTACTGTCATATATTAGTCTAGAACGCAATACTTGCTTATCTGATCAACGTAGTTTCGCCTACGAATTATGGAAGCTTAAGTTTTAAGCAGTAAGATGGATAAACATCCGCCTTAGTAAATGGAACCTCAATTCTTGCATAATAACTCTGGTTGTATTTACTTATGGTTTGTATCATCCTGTCCTTGTCCCTTTGGAGGGTCGGCACAGTACTACTCCTCCATACTTCTCTATCAGCCGTCATTTCTTAATTTACCCTTTTTTTTCAGCATATCTTCTAACATACGGGACATCTTACTTATGGGACATGTATTGATTGCTATTATTGCCTCTAGGAATCTAAGAAGATTTTGTTATGTATTTGGTCTTAAAGCTTAGAAATTTGTCTTTACCAAGGAATACCCATTTCATACTCTGTATTGTATTAAGTTTTAAATTACCCCACAAGTTTTTGGAATTCTTCCAACTTTAGAATTTCTACTGCGGTTATCTTTAGTTAAATTCCAGATCCTAGCTACAGTATTTCAAAGGATGCGCAATCCTCTAGCTTGCCATTTGCTCGTAATTTCCTTTACCAGCTAACGCTCCTTTGAGAAATTCCTGTCTCTAGTGTCGTTCCTGAACAGATTATACTGCAAATAGCTTTTCTGTATTTTTAGAATAAAAAATATGAAGGCAATAAATAAGTATCTTAACTTACAAGCTCCTTTTATTCGATTTGGTTGATTAAAATGTTATATGATACGAGTTTTGTTGGCTAAACATGGCCCGAAAACAACATATAAGTTATTAATAAATTCATACTGCCAATTATGTCAAGAATTAGGTCGGACCACACAATTGTTCTATCAAGACTTGCTTTACGTTAGCTATTCAATATCTATCATAAGAATATCGACTATCAGTCATAAGAAATGTGAAATTGACTGGAATGCGATATCTTTGAGTCACTCTTATCAGTCGTTTATTATTAGTACGCCTGATAGTATACTGGGTCATATGTTGTGATGATTAATATCAATAGTTTCGTCTCTATGTTCAGTGTATGTGTGACCTTGATTTTAAAATCACGCGGACTTTTGATAACGGACTATAAGGAAAATATACTAGATAGGAATAGACAAATACAATGATATTTTTTATTCGAAATTCAAATGTTTGCCATATATCCGTCTGAGAATTACCAAACCAATGTGATCCGTCAACGTCTTGCGAAATATTTGATATTCAACAACGATCCTTGGAATTCAAAGTAGTCCTATTTTTCTGATAATATAAATTTATATTCTGCGACTTGTGATTCTGCGTTGGTGTGGTGTATACTGAAATCCGCCCCTAGCTGGGGCAAAACAAAAACACAGGATCGTAGTGCCGCGTAAGGGCGGGCGCGGGGCGTAGGCGAGCTCAGCCCGTCAGTGCATATTGAGCCAGCGAGTGAGACACGCGTATCGATCTGTCTAGAAATTATTTTATACCGGCCAGTATTAATTTTATACAAATAAATCTCTTACATTCTCTATTTAAATAAAGAACAGCTTTTGTCTTCATAATCATTTAAAAAGGAGTGAAAACAAAATGCCGGTCGAAACGAAAATTAGCTTTTCCGGTAAGTGTTATCTTACATTTTACACTTCGCTGTCTCTCAAGTATTGTGTAATTTTTGGGCATTTTGGAATTGAATTGTATTTTACAATAATGGCAATATTAGTGACACTATTAACTTTAGTTAAATTCAAGTGCTATATTGTTATCGTGTCATTTTCCTTGTACGAATTTTGCATATTAATCTTAATTTTAAAAAAATAACTTGATGTGCACAGGAAAATTTAAACAAATGTTTAGTTAGCTGGCGTTTAGTGTTTTTCCATTGTTTTATTACAAAAATGTTAATAACTACAGGTATTTTTCTGTGTACGTAAATAATGTAATTATTCAACGTTTTTTATAAATATGTATGTATACTTCAAAAACGGTGTCTCTTTGCGCACTTCATTAGCGCAATTACTGACAACTGAAGAGTACAATTTTGAATACAAAATTAAAAGTAGCCAAATACGGATATTGCTCGCAAAATGCTCTTTTTTCTACAACATTTAAGCTTGTTGAATTAAATTAAATCTTTTGTTATCACAATAAAACGTTTTCCTTACAAATTAACACAACAAAGAAAATAAAAACATGTTGTTTGTAACAATATTATAGTTCTGAATTAATTTAATTCACGTACTAATACTACAGTCTATTATAAACAAGAAATTAGATGTATAAGTACATCGGGCGCTAGGATCTCTGCGTCACAGTATAATATAGGATACTGCAGTGACGTTTTATTTTATCCAATTAGAAGAAACTACCTCTTTTACTAATTAATGTAAACTTCTTACATATTTATAATCCTCTTATTATTTTACACGTGTAAGGCACGATAGAGGTTTTTTATTGTGGATTTATGTCTGCTTATAGAAAATAGTATTGTCTGAAAAATGTGTTTTACGGATAGTTAGCAGTAGAAACCAACAGTTAATCTTTATTTTTTTTATTAATTACAACATTCACGAATTGTTAAACTGACATATTGATATTTCACGAATATTGCTTCTTAAGGAATAATTTATCTTATTTCAATTTACTCCTGCCACGACAATTTTGTATTACAATTCAACCGTAACAATAGTCAACATTCACTTAACCTATAGTAAAACAAGGCTGTAGAGCGCAGTTGTACTATGTTTCCACTAGGGTAGCAGAGCAGTGCACTGCATGATGCAGTACCACTATCGTTAGTACTTACACTTATAGTATTCTTGGCGTTTCTGTTAGCAATACTGCATGTCTACTACTCTTCTTCACTATCCTGTCCTCGTATGAAACGTCATAGATTCAGATTCGCTTGCTCCATATCGTGACTGGCGCTCATGAGATCATAAATTATATGCTCAGTCTCGCTCTTACATAATATCTATCTAGAATAGTCTAATATAAATGGCAATATTGCACCGGCGATTTGTCTACGTATACATTATAAATTATTATCATAAATATAGACTTTAATTCTATAGTTGTATAAGGGGAAACCCCACGCTTAAATCTCCGACAAACGACAAAGCTAGATTATTTTGTAACATTATAACAAAGTACTATCATTTATTACAGACATTGAATAATTTTACAAATACTCTCGCTTTAAAATGTTACCTCTTTATAACGATTTTATTAAAATAATGTTGATTCAACGTACCTTGTAAACGACGTGACTAAAGAAATTTGTACAGTAATGTCTACGCGGTGATTTAACATTTTGAAATGCGTTTATGGCCGTCTGGAAGCTTTCTCCGCCTAGATTTATCCTTAACAAACAAACGAGCCTCGTAAAAGATATCTCATTTAAATAAGAAAACGTTTTAACACTAAAACATGAGGAGACTTTCAAAGTAATTTTCATATGACGAAGATAAATCAAAAATAATAGTGATATAATAAAGATAAGGACTATATTGTGAAAGGCGTCTTTTCTAAAACTGTATGCATACAACAGTTTATATTTTAGTAATGAAATGTGAACTTGTAATTTATGTTACGCAAGCTCTGTTATTTATGAACAGAAGTGATATTGTTAAGGTGCGCTATTCCGGCCCCATCCCGCGCGGACCCGCCCCTAAACTTCGCCTTGTTCACCAGTGGCGTGGGGTGAAAAAAAAGAAAGGTAAAGCCGGACCAAAAAAACGTCTAACGCGTGAATTTTCACAATGTCATATCTTGTCAAAAATAAATTACATTCCTTAAATTAGTGTGTGTTATGCCTCATACACACTAGGATAGTATTTTAGTCAAGTAGCAATTAACATTTATCCGAACAAAGGATTTTCTAATATATTCTACTAAAATGTTGCTGTTCGGATAAGTTTAGTTACTAAATTACTACCCTAGTGCGTAGGTTTAGGCTTAAACGAGTCCGAACAGTAGTAAATCCTTTGTTCAAATAAATGCTACTTGCTACTTGACTAAAATACTATCCTGGTGCGAACAAGGCCTTAGTTCACCTTTCCAAAACTACGGCGAAATGTTTTGTATGGACTATGGTGTTTACGTTGCGTTGTTTACAGTTTATAACGTCTATAATCAATTTTAATATCTGGGCGAGCCCGTCCACCGTTAATGATATATTTTTTAGTTTCGAAAGATTGTTTTGAGAACGAAGTTAACTAATTTTATAGGTAATCTGTAAAACAACAACCTATTTGTACTAATTCCGCCATTTCTCACCTAACAGTCTAGCCTACGTGAAACAAACAAACAAACCTTTACGATGAAAGAAACACAATATACTTCTTAAACACAACACATAGCAAATAAAATATCACTATTTCAATGTTTAAGCTTCCGTGAGACATTATTATTAGTAAATATACACTCACGTTATTAAGATCCTTACGGTTGCAAATACGCGCGTAAGTAACAATAAAAAACAATCGTATGACCGGCCTTCATGTCGCAAAACAATACTCTGATTGGTCGAAAACTTCACGCAAAAGTAAACCTTAACTCACAAGAAATAAGCATTAGAAGCCGTAAGAATTCGGCTTATTTCGAAGTGGAAAGCTTCAAGCCAAACTCAACCTTAACTACCAACAAATAAGGTGTTATATCGTAGAGAGGTTGCCAATGTGTATCCGTTAGGATTTTTTTACATTTTAATAATTTAAAGTCCCAATATTTAGACCGAGTTCCCCCGCCTCCTACTACCTCGGCACGCGTATTACGATTGTAAAATGATGATCCGTTATTGCGTGTTTTGTAACGCATATTAAAGAATGTTTTGTATAAAACCCGCAATGTAACTAAATCTTTTGCAATACTTAGACAACGTAGAATAGTAGTTTTATATATTAGTATCTGAAAAGGTAAGCCGAAGGGAAGCCGGTAGGAATCGTGTTGTATGGACGCTTCGCCACTGTTGTTCACGGTGCCGTGGCTTGCACAGCACCCGTTTTACATTTGAACTTCCTGATTGTTTAAATTTTTCATAAAGCAAGAGCGCATTGCAGCCAATTCCCCCTTTTAAAATTCACGGCATCCTTTAATATTTAATATCTTTTTTTTTGTAAATCATGTTCTGTGAAGATAAGATTTATTTTTGTAGCTTACGCATTTTAAAATGATTTGAAATACGGGTGACGAAAATTTACAATGCGAAAGTCACTGGTAGTTTCTTGGATCGAGCAATTAGTTAAAATACTAAAAAGGGCAGTAACGCTTACTTACATGATCGATGACTCTATGACAAGTGAAGCATACGTAATAAAACCTTTTCGACCTTGACGATGCAAAATATTACTTTAACATCGTTAACACATTCTCAGTTGACAGTGAGTATTTACACATTGTGGGGAGTAGCGTTGAAAATAACTCAAGAAGCTTGTTATGTTAATTTGGACTAGACCGACGTGACAGATTGCACTTGTACACTTGAAACGAGTACACTGCACTCCTGCACGTTTTAGAAGTCTCTCCTCCTGTCGTGTAGTGCGCTTACCCCTAAAGCCAACTCCTAAAATGTTTGTTTCTCCTATTCTATATGCCTCCTTGTATTATAAAAGGATGCAGTTACTCGTATTTGTCTTGATATAGATTTATCGTGACTTTCAAAGGTTTGATGAAGATAAGACTTAAAGATGTTATTAATTTTGTCGCAAATGAACAAAATTGAAAATAATTGAGGAAATAATCTCCGAAAATGTTAATATTTCATGTAAGTAATGAATAAGTTATCGTTTTTCTAGACTCGTGACGACCGTGACCTCTTCGTGGCGCCTTCTCGGCCGGTGTTGTGTGTCTGCGGGGATAAGCCACAACATAGTTAGCGACAACAAACGCTCGGCCTCGTTTAAATCATCGATATAACGAATGACAGAATCGTAAAACAACCACCTCCACAAAACTCAGCGATTGTCCTTTTTTATAACTTACATTTGCCTCATTTTTATTCGAACCTAAACATATCAGTTTCTTGTATATTTAAAAAAAGAGCAAAAATGGCTGTCGATTTTGGCCATCAGTTTTTTTATTACATTCATTCTTGTCATCTCCATTCTAAGCACGAATTAGTTGTGGCAAATAAGTAAATTACCATTTACTTACTATTGAAATAACAATAAATGTAAAACTACAAAAACCAAGTAATTTTCCACTAAGTTTCTTCAATTTCTTTGTACCTTTAAACCTCCAAAAGGCGATAAAGGAAATGCATAAAAAACTGCTTAAAACTCGGTATTCTTTCCTTAAAAAACCTTCTTATCTTAAAAAACCAGTTGGTATGCTAATTTATAAGTGAAACAAAGGAGTCATAAAAAGAATTGCAAAAATTAACTTTATCTGTACCACGAAACCGATTTATTTACTTATTTAATACTTGGTAATAATTATTATCTTAGAAAGAGTTATTATAAAAAAATACTTCATCATATTCTCCCACTTTCCCCCTCAAAATTGTTAACATTAACATTGTAAATTTGTTGGTCTGTAATAAATTAGTGCTCGGTTAAGTTACATAGTTCAAATAGGTTTAGTTTAGTCTCGTTAGCAGGCATATTGTGATTCAATGTTGCCCGGCCGTCCTTCAGAGCGGTACGCAGCGATAAAATCTAACAGCAAACACAAGGTCACCACTCGCCAGGGTTAATAACGATTTAGGATATACTCTCACGACTGTTAATGTATACTTAGTTGATTATAATTTTCTTAATTTCTATGTTTTGAACTGTTCAAAAATAATATGTCTTTTATTCCTAAATGTCGTGAGTATGACACGTTAAATTGAAATACGCGAAGTCGTGTCGCTTCCGCCACCATCGTTTGCTAAAAACGACTTAACTGGCAGTTTCCTGTCTCCTTATCCTTATCGGAGATGTGGTTGGTTAGGAATTGCTCAATTACACGATTCGGCATTGTTGTCGGTCAACCGTGTCGCGACTGCAGAACAGGTGTAGGGGACTTACGTGCCTTGCGTGATGCATGCCCGCATCGTCTCTGTCATATCAATTTTCCTGTCATTATGCATGTACGGAGAGATAACCATCAACAGTATACTTCGCGTCAAATCAATCATTATTATGGTCATTTATTGTTATATAATCGCTTATGATTAATAATATCCATGAAGACTGGTAAACATAAGTTCTCTTGTTTCATCCTTTGCCAATTAAAATCAAGAGTGGTTATATTGTTTTTGTGTCCTTTGTAAATCAGTCAATACACCTTGGGATCTGGTTTCGATTTCATATGTTATAGTGACAGGCTTACCGAGCGTAACGGACCGAGCCAAATATGCCGCGCAGATCAATCATCAGTCTCCATTTACATACGCTTTTTTGTGATGAACAGTCGAGACGTTTTGACGGGGATAGCCCGCATGACCGCGCATAAACTTATACTTATTTTAAAGCATGACTGCTATTTAATTTGCCGATCATGATACTAGACTATAGAAGTTCACTGTATTTATCATTGTCCTAAAACCATTAAGGGTCCTTTAAATGACAGTTTGTCCACTTAATTTTAAATTTATTAAGCGAGCGAATAGATTGAAATTGTTTGAGGCTTAAACTTTGCAATTAGCAGCATTCTCAAGTTGGGAACTTTAACTATAGTATACTTTGGAAACAACTCTCCGTGTTGATACCGCTCGTGCCCGATAACATCACATCATAGTTGTCTCTGTAATCCAACCAAACATGACGATAGTAATCTTTGACTTGCTCTGTAGGCATGCTTTATCTGCCAGATAAGACATTTTACAAGCTCACACATTTCTCATATGATATTAGTTGGTTAAAGTTGTTTTGGCCATACATGTATCCGTTTTTGTACATTAGCTCGTAATTGCATGTGAATATTGGCGCCACTGAACAGGTTTACTCGTTACCAACTACTTAATGTACTTTTTTTGCGCCAATACGCTTTTTATTTTAATCTGCGAAACTTGTAAATTGTATACTTCATAAGTAAAAGCAGTTAATATTATTTCTTTTATTAAGAAGCAGCACTTTATATGCTATTCCGCGATTATTCCTTCATGTTTAGTCACATGTAATTGGTGCTACAAGTAATCTATAATTTAATGATTAAATAGCTACTAAGTACTTACAGAAGCGTACTTTTTGTGTAAAACCCAGTCATTACTAAAGTGTTCAAGGTAACGATAAAAACTTAACTAAACGTTCTTTTGTATGTTTTTATTGCGAGTTAACAGTGTCAGTGAGGACTTGTGTACTACGCAGATAACAACTGCTATATAAATCATTAATTATTGTCTTGGTTTTAATGTGATGGAATGCTGTACCAATGACGTTGGTGCATTATTCAAAGTCATTCAATAAAAATATGAATTACATTTTATAATGCAGAAAATATTAGGTTTTGGTTATTCAAACTTCAATTTGCCCGATATGCTTCTTCCAAATGTAACTCAGTTCAATTGTGATGTCAAAATTATGTTTTTTGGTCGTCTATATAAAAACCTCAAGCCTAAACAATACTGACTACTATGATAGTAGTGTTTATGCTTCGTTACACACAGGTACAATTCTTTCCGCCGTGTTCTTACTTAAAACTTTCCGTACCAACCTGGAAATCGGCCAAATGCGGTATTCATTTAACAATACATCCAACTATGTTATATCATAGGTCGAAGACATGCTTTATTTATAGCCTCTGGCTCCGGGGCGCCGTCTTGTCTAGACTTGACTTTATTTAATATTCCCTTTAACCCGCCCATAGTACAGCTGAAGTCTAGTTTATACAAGGATGTGACGATTAAGTACTCGACATAGCCTATTATCATGTAATTGTCCATTCGTGCATATAATACGCGGTGTGAGCCTTGCCGGCGACGCTTCGTTGTTTTATAGATACTCCTGCGATCGATACGTGGACGCTACGTAAACTAAGTTTAAAGTCTGGTTATTTTCTATACGATACTCAACATTTGAGAGTGTATAAATTGTTGAAAGTACCAATATTTAAGTAATAATATGGGTTTTGGTTTTCTCAGGGTATCGTACCCGTTTGTGACACAATGAAAATTTATTAAATTCAGCATTAATTTAGATTATTTTTACTGTATATTTTGTTCTAGAAAAGTGGTTCTATAATGTCTTTACTTTCCGAATACAGTGTTGTGAACTATTTTCGATTTGACAATCATAATAAAATAGAAAATGTTATGATAATCATATTCAGTTAGTAGCCTTTTAAGATTTGATCATTTCTATTATTCGAACGTTGACACTGCGTAAATGGAAATGCGTAGATAAGTAGTTTCTATTGGACTTTAGGTACTTTTAGATACGCGTTACATTTGTCGTAATCAACAGAAGTTAGCGCTTATCCTAGCTGAGAGTGTTGATATGGTCTCTGTTCACAACAGTGTGGTATTTATTTGACTTAGGTTTATCTTATCTTTGTTTTAATATCATAAACGTTTGTCATACATTCGTATTTTTGTTTAGGTTATATTTAAAGATTTTAATATTATAGCTTTGTAACTTGTTTTTGATTATTATCCTCTTCCCATATCAGAATGATCGAGCAATAAATTCAGTAATTAAGTTACCTCAATTTAATCTAATGATATCGAAAATTTAGAAACGTTAAAAATCGTCGATTCACCTTCAAATAGAAAAAATAAAACAAACATCGAAAAACTTGTGAAACCTGTTTGAATCGAAATGATAAGTTGAATGTTATGTGTATATTTAATCGATTTTAGATATAACATAATAAGTTAGTGTTTGTCGCGGAGGCGGAGGCTTTCGTGTTTAGCCGGTGCGGTGTAAATTGCTTTGTTTACAAGTAACTTACGTCAGTCTCGCTCGGAGACGCACTCGCAAGTTCAAGGTGACTGTTGAAGACGAATTGCTTACCACCACGCGTTTGTGTTTAAATAGTTGAATAAATTAAAAATTGACGCTCATAAATTATCTACTATTCTTTATAAATCACCAAACTACTATTTTCTCAAAGTAGAATCATTCACTTACACTATACTAAATATCAAGTGCTTCGAAATGGTAATCTTTTTCAGGAGTATGTAACAATAACTTCTTAGTGGTAATTCTTGCAATCGAGGAGTATTCTTGACCCATGTTAATCTAAACTTTCCGATACCCAAGAAGCTCAACATTGCTTAAAATAAATTGGAAACATCTTCCTTATGTTAAATATTAAAGACGCAGTAGAAATCTGGTTGATCTCACGTCGTCGCTCGCGACCTGTGTACACAGTTGGTCTGCTCCTTACAAGTACGTGCCCAGCCTGTCATCGAGTATGGTGCAACAGTAAACACTGACTCATCTCCTCTGCTAACATCAGATAAGGTGATTGTTAAACACGCCGGAAATTGCTTTGCCACATCTATGTCGCTTTATCGGGACTGGAAGATAATGTGTCTTGTTTTATGACATGAGAAATTGCGTTAATTATCGGCCAATGGACATTGATTTGTCTACGTGTGGGGTGAAATTAATTGAATTTATATATTTCTGATATGTACAGATTAAAATACGCATACATAATACTTAAATCTCCCTTGAAATAATAACATAAAGAGAAACTGTTTTTAACTTTGATTTCGTAGGCGTTGTCGTTCGAATTAAATCTGCTCACAGCTTGACCTACTGTTCCAGGTTCTAGCAAATTAAGATGAGGTCAAGCACTTCTTGAATCTCGTTGCTCTTTAAGAACATTCACATATTTTATATGTAGAATAATTTCTTAGAAATAAACTAAAGTTTTATTAAAATTAACATTTAATTGACACGAAATCAGAAAAACCACAAACTTAAGCACGATATCAGATGCTCCATAGCATTTAAAAAAAAATACAATTATTCTATTAGTTATGGATGTTTTACAATGTTACCAGTATAATGAGTGTTCGGTATAGTTATTATTATCACTCGACATTCCTTATCGGTGATAATAAGTTACAATAGTTCACGTGAACTTAACATTTGCAGAACTAGCGGAGGTTGGAGCGATTGCGTTTCTCCCTTTCGATTACAATTGAGCGCGTGAGAAACAAAAACGGCCTCCGTACCGTTATTTGTGCCTTATCCTTTCCATATTCCATCGATAGATATAATTAATACAGTTCTAAATATTAAATACGTATAAAGAAGCAAATTACTTATCCATTTTCATGTTGTGTGTCACGTCATGATGAGTAAGAAATCATTTTATCCATCTAATGTTACCTTCTTCCTGTGTCATAGATATCATTCCAGTATGAAAAACCTTGTATATAATTGATGAGATCGCCTTACACATTCTTCCTTACATCATTATAAGCAATAGAAAAAAAAATGACAACATCTCTAATCTGGGCCGCAACAACTTTTTTATCATGCCTTATTCGGATCACAATTGGTTGCTGACACATGTAATCATCAATTTGACAAGAATTACGTCGTCCAATAGTGGAAGTTTAAAAGAAGCATCGCGTAATATACTAGATCAGTAAACGTCACCTACGACAAAAAAATATTTGTGAAGAAGTCACTTAAAACAAGTCGTTTAATTTACAATTGCCTAGTACTCGCCATGCACAATGCAGTTTTGGCCTAATTAATGCAATAAGATGTCAATGACGATCAATTAGCATGCATAGCATAGCGTGCCCTGGCTAATTATGAAGCATTATAGTACGGGCTGCAACGTGAGTCGCTTGCCTAATCTATGGATGCCCTATGGATGGACCGCTATTAATTAATAAAGATTAGGTCATGATAACCGCAATTAAATGACGATTAATAAATACTGGAAAATAATAACGAATTTGTTTAAAAGTATTGTAGATTTTGCTACATTTGCGATGTCCTAAATAAGCCAATCATTACGCACTAATTATACAAACTGCTAATATTGTATTGCGACATAATGTTTACTCACAATACTGTATTTGTCTTTAAGAACGCTGTTTCCATACATACCTTTATGAATCATTTTATTTACTAAGAATTAAACGCAATGTATAGTGGTGATACAATTACTTGACAATATTTATAAAAAATATCGATAAACCGCCCACACTAAAGTAACTACTCTAGGATATCGATTTTCCGTAGTCCCACTCCCTAGGGTTTACGTTTAGTTAGGATTGCGGTAGTGATCCAACGCCAACTCGGTCACAATTAGTATTTTCGCTCAAAGTCAGATTATTATAGAACTAGATCGCCCACGCTCTCTTCATGTACTACTTTTTGACCCTTGATCTTTTGATCCGCAAAGGTTACGTAGGACTTGTGCTATTATTTATCTATCTATATTTATTTCTATTTGCTCATTATGAAAAAAATAACACGTCTTCTTTAGTAAATACCTCTTAATATAGCGAAAACTTAAAATTGAAAATAATATTGCAAATAGTAACTTCCACACAAGTAACATTAAACTTTCTTGTTCAATGTACTTCAATTACACGCAACGTCAGTCAAAGATAAAAATTCGTCTCTCCGTATTGCGGATGAATTGTATAATTGCCGTTGAAAATTGCGCCTCCTGCAATAGAGGCGTGCATCGATCGCAGAGGACCCGCCTCGCACGGGAAACGAGCCGAGTAATTGCCCTCAATTGACGAATTACTATAAATGGGGAAGGCATATCAAAGTATGTAATTTAGACGTTTTTATCGTTTTAGACACGTACCATAAAAAATAGATTAAAAAAATGCAATGTAAAAGTTTCTTCAACTGTACAAACGTAATCTCTGTACACTTGAACTTGACCACCGAAAAGTCGCTTGAGATGTTTTCGTTCGTGCAATACTCAAGTCGTTCGATAATAAATTCGACAAATAATATTCGTACTTGAATACTAATTACATCATCGATGTTAAGTGAACCGAACATAAGCGTAAATATAGACAGTATCATATATTTGTCTTTAAAAGATTTCATTTCGAATGTTCGGTATTCCGGTAGGTTTTGGGTTTATACCAGTGGCGAAGCGTCCATACAACACGATTCCTACCGGCTTCCCTTCGGCTTACCTTTTCAGATACTAATTTATAAAACTACTATTCTACGTTGTCTAAGTATTGCAAGAGATTTAGTTACATTGCGGGTTTTATACAAAACATTCTTTAATATGCGTTACAAAACACGCAATAACGGGTCATCATTTTACAATCGTAATACGCGTGCCGAGGTAGTAGGAGGCGGGGGAACTCGGTCTAAATATTGGGACTTTAAATTATTAAAATGTAAAAAATTCCTAACGGATACACATTGGCAACCTACGATACGACCTCTACGATATAACACCTTATTTGTTGGTAGTTAAGGTTGAGTTTGGCTTGAAGCTTTCCACTTCGAAATAAGCCGAATTCTTACGGCTTCTAATGCTTATTTCTTGTGTGTTAAGGTTTACTTTTGCGTGAAGTTTTCGACCAATCATAGCATTGTTTTGCGACATGCAGGCCGGTCATACGATTGTTTTTTATTGTTACTACGCGCGTATTTGCAACCGTAAGGATCTTAATAACGTGAGTGTATATTTACTAATAATAATGTCTCACGGAAGCTTAAACAGTGAAATAGTGATATTTTATTTGCTAAGTGTTGTGTTTAAGAAGTATATTGTGTTTCTTTCATCGTAAAGGTTTGTTTGTTTGTTTCTTTTTGTTTCACGTAGGCTAGACTGTTAGGTGAGAAATGGCGGAATTAGTACAAATAGGTTGTTGTTTTACAGATTACCTATAAAATTAGTTAACTTCGTTCTCAAAACAATCTTTCGAAACTAAAAAATATATCATTAACGGTGGACGGGCTCGCCCCGATATTAAAATTGATTATAGACGTTATAAACTGTAAACAACGCAACGGAAACAACATAGTCCATACAAAAGATTTCGCCGTAGTTTTGGAAAGGTGAACTAACACACACTAATTTAAGGAATGTAATTTATTTTTGACAAGATATGACATTGTGAAAATTCACGCGTTAGACGTTTTTTTGGTCCGGCTTTACCTTTCTTTTTTTTCACCCCACGCCACTGGTTTATACTGTTTAGGGTTTCGTTCAAGAAGTACAGGGCATAGAAATAGATGATAGAGGAACTTGGCTGAAGAAATGTAAAATACTTCGTACTACAAGTAAGTTTCGTAAAGTCGAAGTATTTTCACGGTCAAACCTGGCCATTCATGCTACAGATACTACAGTTGGTCATGCAAGACAAACTTACACATGCGAAGTAAAACAAAATACAAAAGCGTCCACGAACGTCCACATAACAGTTCTTCAATAACAATTGTTAAACTAATACCATAAGTATCCACAGAAATTCCTCTTCCAAAATCAATACCTTTTGTAAAACATCCAAGCTACTTTGCATACATATTGTAGAATACATCAGTTGAAACATGCGGCCTCTTAACATTACAATGTAAATGTCAATTTGCAGACAAACGTGAAAAATTCTACTTGTTATGCAAAATACCTCAATTAAAGTTGACGACTTAGAGATAATTACTTCTGACAGAGAAAATGTTCTGAATGTTTATTAGATTACGTGACTGTCTAGGTCTGATACAATAGTATAATTCAATCTAGCAAAGAAAATCAATTGAAAGGTTACATAAAGTCGAAGACAATATACTTTGTAGTTATGTTTATGAATGTTTAATATGTGCTGGAGTAAAACATTGTAATAACAATGATCTAATTCAGTTAGTTCATAATGCAGAAAAGTTATATTTGTAACAATGAATGATTAGAAACAATATGCAATATTACTAAGTAATCAATTCAGTAGGTTGTCGAAGTGAGACATGTAGGCGTCACAGGGACCGCGATGAGCCTGAGTTTTACATAAGAGTTATGAATCGCAAGCCCACGCGCGCCGCAAGGCCAGTGCCGGTGCGCAGTTGTGATGATTAATCGGCTCACATTCGATCAGTGCCGGACACGACACCCGACCGGTCTCTTGTCTTGTCTTCTACCTACTATATCGCTTTCGTGAGTTGTCACAAATAAATCTAAATACTGCTTTTCTATTTTAAACTTATTATTTTCTATTGTTATATGCTGCATTAGTACTTTTTAACTTGACATAATAAAGATCTAAATTATTTATCTCAATGATAGTAACCGGAATACATTTAACATTGAATTTTCCATACGTTTCCAGAACTTCCCACATTCAATCTGCATTTTCTATGTTGTATTGTGCTATACAATTCTATTCAATTTGCTCTTTGTACATTTGTGCCATCTTTACCGTACTTCCCAGATGTTATGTCGGCATGTTTTTTTTTAGTTATCGCTTTACGTGTTTTCGTTTTTCTGTTGTCGTAGACGTCAGCTCAACGGACACCCTGAGGAAATCGAGCGACGACTATTCGCGAAAACATTTATCAGGTATGTTTCATTTTTGTAAAACCAAAAGAATGCATAAATTGCGATGTGAGAAAAGCATGTCAGCACGGTCTTGCGATCATACTTCAGTTTCACGTTATTATATTTCAAAATTCGTTTCATATCACAGCTTTTCTTCTGTACATATTTGTATCTAAAATACACATTTTCACAATTATGTCACGCTTCTGCACGTTGCGGATCCGCATCGCAGATTTGATCGAGGCCGAAGAGGACGAGGTGTCGAGCAGTCGACCTGATAGGCAACGCATGTTTAGAAAGGCATCCAGTAAGTCCATCATGCTTTATCTAGTACCTACATCTAGTACGGCGCTGTCACAAACGACGTCAACACGAACCATAAAGGGCACGATAAAGATAATTAATGTCACCACAGTTCACGAAAAGGTCAAAGTTTGTGTGTTGTCATTTGTGATACAAATAGGTGAAGGCATGCTACATTCATTTGCACTGGATAACTTAAGGTGACGGAACTTAGAGACGGCATTCCTAACCAGCCACAAATAATATTAAAAATATGATAATGAAAAAGTATTGATATCCAGTATAATAAAATAATACTTTAACTTTTAAATTGCAATACAAATACATACTGCATGACATATTCAAAGATGATAAAAAATGTTTTGTGGACGTTTGACAAATGTTTAAAGTGGTTACACCTACAGTCGTTCGTCAAATACTACCTCCGTAATGAACGGCATTGTTTTGATATTACGTCCGACACACTTTTTTGTATTACCGCTTGTATCTACATTATCAAAACTTGTAGAAATAACAGGAATAATGGCCAAAAATAACATTAATTCGAGAATATTTGTTTTAAAATGTTGGTGTTAATGTGTTTGTATGAGCCTGTCGGTAGTTGGTAGCATGGTGTGAGCTGGTTAGTAGTGGCTAATGTTTGTGTGTGTCACTTGTGTACGTAGCCGCTAGCAGCTCCTTCAGCGGCACCTCGATGGACGCGCTCTGGGAGAAGCATCCCCGCCGCCTCAGCGAGGCAGGCCTGCGCAGGTCCTCAGGTACGTGCACGCATCACTATGCCACAATCAAATCACATTCCACGCCAGATCGCCAAGGCTGAAATACATTCTCGTGGAATGATTTGAATGTCCGCATCAATCACTATTATCATACTCGTACGTCGCTCACGCTCGTAGTTCGCCTACATGCGCTTTGGACGCTGCCGACTCATTGGATGTAAACAGTTAGTTGTTAATCACCTGTGCTATTGACGGTTTGGATTTGGGTATGAGCATGATATTTAGAAAATATTTCACCAGGTAGAAGTCAAATGCAGTTTGTTTGGAGTAGTGACTATAGCGAAAGTCATATAGTTTTAAAGCAAGTCATCACGTCCGTATGTCGGAATGTAAATGGCCGTTTAATGGACCTTGCAGTTGCATACAACGGTATTCGAGTCGGGTGCACGTAGTAAAATATGCGCGGTGAATAAGGAATGCTAAGAGGATTCTATATTTAGGCATCTTATAAACTCTTTAGTGTCTGTCACTTTCTATAGAAGAGTCTAGAGATTTGTCGCAAAGATACATGCATAATGAATTAGCATTTATATCATTTCAGACCATAGCGTCGTGTTAACAGAAGACACAGATAGCTTCATAATTGGGGAACGGGTTTGGGTAGGCGGCACTAAGCCTGGCCAAATTGCGTACATTGGTGAAACGCAATTTGCGCCTGGAGATTGGGCCGGTATTGTCCTAGACGACCCAATAGGTAAGCAATACGAGTATTGTCACTTCTGGAAAGCTTAAATACATTTTATGCCCCATATGACCCAATACAATTTTTTAGGCAAAAACGACGGATCTGTTGCCGGAGTGAGATATTTCCAATGTCCGGAAAAGCGGGGAGTGTTCTCTCGGTTGACGCGACTGACCCGAGCGCCGCTGGTGAGTCACGCTACTCACGACTCCTCGCCGGTCTCCGACGCCGGCAGCGTGTTCGAACGACCACCTTCAGGCGCAGCCAGGCCCAAGCGCACACTCTCTCCTAATGGAAGTATCCGTAGTATCGTCAGCAGTAAGATGAGTAAGATACTTTACAGTTTTATCTCTGTACATTGGGTTTACATTTGATTCGGAACTAATGTGTGTATATTTCTTTAGATGCTTCGATTTCAACAACGACAAATGGAGAACTCCGCATGGGCGACCGCGTAATAGTATCTAGTAGTCGCGGCAGTAAAGCCGGGATATTGCGTTACGTCGGAGTTACTGAATTTGCGACCGGGGTTTGGGCCGGCGTCGAACTCGATGACCCTCTTGGAAAGAATGATGGTTCCGTTGACGGGAAGAGGTTTGTTTACAAGAAAATAACGGCGGATTCTGGTCAACAATTTATAAGTCTTTAGGGGCAGTTAATTTTTTATACTTTTCAACGAATTTGTTTCTTAATAAAACAACTGTAATGTAATAAAATATTTTCAGGTACTTCGAGTGCGCTCCGCGCTTTGGCCTTTTCGCGCCGATTTCGAAAGTGTCGAAGTCGCCGTCGAATAGGAAACCGGGCGCGTGCGCGATCCACAGCAACGGACGCGGCACGCCGCTACGGCGCTCCAACTCTCGGGAGTCGCTCACCTCGCTCGGCACCTCGGTGGCGTCGTCGCGCGTGGGGGTGAGGCTCGGCGTCACGTCGCTCGGCGCTCAGGTAGGCTAGCCTCGTGCCCGGTCGGCCGAGCCCCCCACCTCGCCCAAGCCGCCCCGGTCGTCCCGGTCGACCCGGTCGCCCCGGCTGCACGACAAGACCCTGCTCGTGAAGCACGTGGAGCAAGATCGCTGCGCCGTGATCGCTCTGCCGCAGCCCCGCGTCTACTACGACCTCGTGTTTCGCTCGGAACCGAAACGCAACGAGCTGAGGGCGAGAAGGTGGTCGAGCGAGACCCTGCCCAAGTCGTGGCGCTGCTCTGAGAGCGTGCTCAGTTTCGAGCGGCCGCGGTCGGAGCGGTCTCGGCGCAGCGACTCGAGCGGGTCGAGCGTGGCGAGCGCGGGCAGCGGCGCGGGCGAGGTGGTGCGCGTGTCGGGGCGGCCGGCCGCGGTGACGAGGGCCAGCCGCGGGGGCGCCGCCGACTTGTTCGTCGCTCTGCCGCCGCCGCGCACTCACTTCTCCGGCTTCGGCAAGACGTACCATTTCTCCTGCGTCTCGCCCTTCCAGTTCACCTACCCGAACGTTGTATACATTTGAACGCGATAGTTCCTTCACACGATAACCGATGGTTCCGAAACATATTCAGCGGTGCGAGGCGCCCTTGAATACTGTCCGTCCTGATTATTTTCCTCGACTCATACAACTCACAATATATTCATTGGCACATAATAAAGGGTAGCAGGAGATATGGTAGATGTGGTTACCGTCTGCATGAGCATCGGTTTTATTTTGTTTGTAGTTGGCACCCCTTGGTTTGGCCCTTGTCTTAATTTTATTTGTTACTAACAATTATTATTTAATTCGTCGTACTAATTCGTATTTATTTTATTTCGCTCGTATCAAGTTATTCACGTTAAAGTCGAGACCCCGCGCCCTTCACTTCTCAGCTGATCCCGCACTGAATTATAAAGAGACTGTCGTAGTCATATCGTAGATCTTTATTATGATTTGATCTGTGATATTATTTTTTAAGATCTCATTCTAGACACTTATTAAGTATATTTGTGAGTGTCTATTTATTATTACGTTAATGTCTGCTTAGTTTAGGTTAATTTCAGCTCTGCATGATATCATTGACAATAATATTTTGCCAAAGATTATCTTATATACTTTTATTTTTCAGTAGTAAATTACTGCATCTCAGAAAATTAAATACATTGGCACTAGGCAATTAGAATACAAGACCATTTTAATTTGCTAGGAATAGACAGTTGTTTTGTTTTATTTATATTAATAAAAAATGTGTGTTTTTTATTTATTTTCTGTACACAGAATACGATAGGATTACATGGCCTATTTCCAGACTCGGTCGAGTTGACACTCATAAACATATTGAACCATAGGTCGAAAAAAGTAAAGTACAAAATCCTACAGGATTCTGTGTATAGTTTACAGCTTTGCTAAGTAGTATAGCAGTGGGAATTGAGTGCGTTAACGCGTTGTGTTCTGTTTTCCCCTCCATGTTTGTTTGCGCGTTCGCACTGTCACTAACGGCACGGCAGCGCGTCGGCCCTCGAGCCTCGTCCACGCCCGTCAGCGCCAAGAACGCGTTGCAGGTACAGTATCCCACGATCGCAGCGCGGTAAGCCGGGACGATGCCCACTATTATGCTATAAGGTAGATCTCGTATCGTTACATTGGGTATCGGAAGAATCTTGTATCTAAATACAACTTCGGTTCGATCTATTGTCATTTCAGTCACTCCTTAATCACCTTTATTTCAACAACACCCTGTATCCTTTCTAAATCTTGGAAGTTCTTTCGTGTTACCAGTCTTGTCTTACTGTTCAGATATCGAAAGAACATCATTTTCCAGCATGTTTAGGTACGGTTTTCTCTTGTACCCTTCAATGATACGATATCTATAAAAAGCAATAGTAGGCTCGGTATAATGGTTAAAAATCATACGTGGGCTTCATATCAAAATACATTTTGCAACTCTGTCTTATAAATAAATATATTTAGAAATACAAATGTCATTTTAATTAATTGTTGTTTATTTTTATTTTGACATTTTAAATGTTGATTTAAAAATAAATGGTTTGATTTTTTTTATAATTTTATTTTATCGACGTTGCAAGGTACTTATTTTTATTCTTTTGATTTAAAGCGCATGTTTGGTGACCATCCCGGCTAACGCGTTGTAATTGTTGGGAAGTTCTATATTGTAACTTTTGAATGTTGTTGAGTTTTTTTTCTAACGATAATAATGTTTTTCCGATTGATTTTGTTTTCACTTGTTTTAAAGTTCTACTTTTAAGGATTAACAATAAATGATAGTTTATATTCCAGGATTTTAAATATTAATAATTTGTTAATTACATAAACTTAATAATGCACAGTAAAGTACAAAAATAAATCATGTTCCACAATAAACCAGATTCTGTTTACAAAATCTAGGCGTAATTTTGTGATTTTATGTGATACAAACCATTTTAGCATTTGTCAAAGGCAAAAACTGTGATATTTGATTTTGAACTTTTTCGCATAATTTTTTGCAAAATATATTGTTTAATATTGCTACTTTGATTTTCTCGCAATGGAAATAAATTTATTTATTGTTTTAATTTATTGAAAAACCCAGTGCCTGTAAGAATTGATGATATTCATTTAGTTAAGAACTCTTATAAATAAGCATTCCTTATATCTTATGAATTACGTCTTTTATGACGACTTATTTTATAGTAACATAGATGTAGACCTAAGAATTGTGTAGACACGTCAAAAAAACTTTCTCAAATAACGTAGGTATTTATAAACTGTTTAACTCAAAGTTTTTGTATCTCAAAACTTAATTAATATTTTTGCATGTTAAAATTATAGCATTTATCATGTCTATATAGTTCTTAGGATTTTTTATAAAGCTTGCTTAAGATATTTACTATGTACGAATAATGTTGAAGGTATGCATTAATGTTAAGGTTTAATAAAATTTTGTCTTTAGTGTGGTGTCTTATTACTCTATCCCACTATCTTTCTGCATAATAAAGTATTACTATAACTAACTGCTGTGGTTTTATTGCAATAATACTATGCGCTTGTGATTGCATGTCGACTTATTCAACGTAAAGAGTTACATGTCTTATGAAAATATGAGATGTAACTTTTTACATTGATGGATCGGTTTGTGCTGTTTAGTGATTGAACGTTTGACAACACGAATACCTAAAAATAGGTTTGTTTACGAGGTTAAACTAAATAAAGTTTGATCCTTCTATAAACATATGCTTCTATATGCTATGGGTAAGGAATGCATGAAAGCAAAGCTGCTGGAAATACACTATTCTTTTTGCACACCAAAGGTTGAGGTAGCATAGCATACTTGAAAATGTTGAATGGTGCCTTCAACTGGCTCTATAAATGTCAATTGAGCATGAGTGCTTTCAAGTTACATTGAATTTGTATATATACGTTTGAAGTCGCGTTGAGTGGGGCTGCGATGATCTGGCGAGTTCTCTGTACAAAAGTAAACCTATTTTCTTAACCCTTAAATGCATGTTATTTTTTATTGCGGCCTGGAATGAATAATTACAAAATTACGGATGCTCTTATAAATTATAAACTTAGTCGACCGCCAAATAGAAATGTAAAAAAAATAGATTTTTTAAACACATACCACAAGACTTCAATAATATAACGTGAAACGTGGTATATATATTTGGCAACAAGATGCATTTAAGGGTTAAAGAATGACACTTTACTCATATAAACCGTGACCTTCAAGGCAATGCAATTAAATGGGACATAATTTCCTTACTTACATAATGTTGCCGCCTTTCCATGTTAATACATAAAATTAGACATAGCCAACCAATACCCAACTCGTGCATATGACTTTATGTAATAAATACATAGAATACTCAGGTCCAGTAAAAGAAAATCAGATTTTTTTTCTTACCATTGGTCTAATTTATGAATATTTTATAACGCCTATTAGACTCCGTTTGTTTCAAGGTCAAATTCTACATTCTACCTTTTTACCTTCGAAATAAAATTATGAGCTTTAACAAAATTTTATCGACATAGGATTTTTTCATGCAATCTAGGCAGAATTATAACACAAAAATGCTTAATAATTTATGCCTTGTTGTGAATCGAGCCCATATTTATAAATAACTAGCTGTTGTGTGCGACTTCGTCCGCGTGGAATTAAATAATATAGCCTATGTTACTCGGGGATAATGTAGCTCTCTAATGCTAAAAGAATTTTTGAAATCGGCCCAGTAGTTCTTAAGTTATTTCAATACAAACAAAAATACAAAGTTTCTCTTCTTTATAATATTAGTATAGAAAACTAACTTTAATTGGTTTGAAAACCAAATAAATATAAATATCAAAAAAATATTTGATTTGTGATAATAATTCTCTTATTAGCTTTAACAAGTCACACCTAATTGAAATAGGAGTTTTAGGAAAACTAATTAACGCTAATACATTTTCGTATGTAATAGTAAACAAACAAGTTATATTAGTCACTAGAAACGATACAATACACGGTGGGAACGGTGAACAATTAGCAACCATTCGTGTTAGGGTTGCCAATTTTCAATAAATGTGCGCAAGATGAAGTGAAAAAATACACGACCAGGAAGGAATTTGAATGCGCTTAACAAATTTAAAAAAGCGTCCAGTGACTAGGGCAGCATTTAATACCCTTAATCCTCATAAAATAAAATCAGTGTCTTCATACCACAAACTCTGATCAAAAGACATTTATATCAATTCTGTAATTACATCTCTAATGAGATCCTTATTAAATGTAATTATTTTCGTATACATGCAAAACTGGAGAATTCGGATCGGATCCGCAGAAGTGGCAACCCTAGTTCGTGTAGGAGGGCGTTAATGCGCCGTGCGCTACTGCCGTGCTCTCGATGCTGTAATCTCTCAGAATATCGATATAATATTAAATATAAACAATTATAGTTGTTGGTGCCGATCTTAAAAGGTTTCTTAAATTAGATGCCACTATCGTGCAATGATAAAATCAGTCAAATTAAGTCTATCTATATTTGCTCCAGGTATTATAGCTTGCAGATAGATAACACGCGTCACCAAACTTCTTTAGCAGTACTTACTATTTCAGATTTTAGGTAACTGTGATGAAGTAAATTCATGGACAAATTAGAAATCTACTATGAAATAACGGACAAACTTCTTGAAGATAAATGAAATTTAAATTTGCTTTAGTAACACCAATCTATTTCGGCTATGTTTTTCCTTAATTGAAATAAAAACATCAACCATATCCAATATCGAGACGTGTCGTCCAATGTAATTCGTATCCGATTCGGCGAATTGAAGTCTGGCAAAGATCGAATTACTCTGTTTTTGTATGGTTGCTTTGTCGGAAGAGGGGACTATAAAATTGTACATATAAATATGTATTTTTGTTACAAAATAACACACAGCTTATTTTTTTTATAAAATGAAAAAGGATCTAAAGAAAACTCGTAGGTTTACCTATATAAAGAGGCACATCTTTGCCAAAGTATTATGATTTCATTTGCTTATAAAAATATTCAAACTTTCGTGAGACATCTTTATAAACGAAAATTAAGCGGCTAAAAACTCACGCATTGCTTTTAGCCGCCTAATTTTAGTTTATTACATTTACTGACAGACCATCAATATTCGAAGATATAACTAGGAATCAAACCTGCGTTAACTCTGATCTAACAGCAGTGGACTTCAAAGAATGAAAACCTAATAAAAAATAATAAAAGAACTGAAATAAAAAGTACATAATCTGTCTATAGTAAATAATTAACTCATTCATTATGTGTATAATAAAATGCAAATAAGTGGAGTCTACCTACGCGAGTTAATCATGTCTTCAACTTGATACTTGACATGCTGACGGCATGATTTGACCTCTATAGCAATCTCTAATTAATAAAATGATACATCGATTTTAATTAAGTGCATTCATAATCGAATTAAATGCTATTAGATAGCAAAATTGTCTTTGCAGATTAATATGAAACCAAAGATATTTAATAAATTAGTTATCTTAAATATTAACAACTTGGTTGGGTGTTAACCATTTTTCCTTCATAAAAAAATCGACACAGTTTCATACTATTATGAAAATGATATTTAAATATACTGGATGTTTGTAACTCTACGGCCTTATAACACCGATGTCACGCAAAAAGCGGCCTTACGTCGAGGCAAAATCTCCGTTTTTTTCGCGAACTTGGTCCAATGAAGCCATAAGGTAAAAGACGGGTATAACCGAAATTACAGATTATGTAAAGATGAACATAAAAACTTGTTGGACTCTTTCTATAATAGTCAAGTTATTAAAAATAATCGATCGAGATAATTTAATTCATAACTTTGCAACATAGATTAAATTAATTATGTATGACGTTTAGTAATAATAATTATCGGCATTAGTAAGTGGGAACCGAATATGTCGCGTGTGGTGCGCCTGCGACTCTATTAGCATAATGCTTATGATGTCAACTAATTGACGATCAATTAAATAACAATGTACAGCGCCTTAACAATGTTGATGATTGTTTTGTCTATAGTCTGCTTTTTAATTACAATGTTTTAGCGAAAATGAAATGCATAAGTTTATCTTTGCTCTAGTATGAAAAAATAGTTGATTTTCATTTTCTATTTAATTATTATTAAACAATTGAAACCGCTGGAAATTGATAGATTTCGCGCGATAACGAAGTGGGTAGTTTAAAAAAATGTGAATTTGATTATCCTTGTGAAACTTGTGAGTGTAATTTGCAAAAAAAAAACAAAAAGGCCGGCAACGCATCTGTGGTTCCTCTGGTATTGCAGATGTCCATGGGCGTCGATGATCACCTCGGTGTTCCCGTTGCTCGTTTGCCTCCTTCTATTATAAAAAAAGACGTCGTGAACTGAAGCAAGTCCGCAGTCCCTGAAGAGCTTTGTGTTTACGTTCCGTCAACCATTCAATCTGTGTGGAGCAAATCCTAGCTGCCTAACTACAGTGCATAGAAGTCAAGAAAAATTGTTGCAATGAAGACATAATGAAGATAATTTTGTAAACATGAAAATTGTATATGAAGTTCTTTGGATATTTTTCTATCTTATTTCTGCACTCAGTGTCTATCACCTAGAGTAGCAAATTAATATTAATTGGGACAGTTAATCATAATAAAAAAATGTAGACTAGTACAAAGTGGTTTATTGTGGAACATTATATTTAAATTATTCGATACAACCTAGTTAATATTTTAAGTAACAAATATTCTAAGTTATTTCGATTATGTGATTGCTTTATACGTGTTGGGACAGGAGTTATTGAGAGAGAAACAACATCACTTGGAGCGGCTCATGCGTGAAAGGGAACTGGAGCGCGCTGAGATCGCTAAAGTGTCCCTCCAGGCGGAAAGAGCGGAGACAGCACTAGAACTTATTAGAAAAGAAGCCACACAGGTACGAATAATTTTATTTATTTGTTTGTTTTTTTCACAAATCGTAACGTTATCAAGATTTTGTGGTAAGAATCGTTATCATCATTACCATAAGCCTTTCTCTGATCACTGCTGTCTAGATCCAAGGTTTTGATTCATATTATTTAATCCAAATAATTATAAAGCTTAAAAAAATGAAAACATTGTTACAGGCAAGTACAGAAAATGCGAAACTCAAAATCGAACTTGACAAACTCAACAAAATGTTGGAAGACGAAAAGCAGAAGGTGGAAGATCTCATGTTCCGAAACGAAGAAGAGAATATTAACCGAGAAGATTACAATGTAAGATTTTAAAGAATAAAAAAGAACAACTATTGTAATTAATTTTTTACACATTTTTTAAGTAAGTAATATTTTTTTATGTTTTCAGAGATATAAGGATGCTATGGAGGTGAGTCAAAAAGAGTTTGGTTTATTTTTAAATTAGTTTTGAAAAAACAAAGGCATTAATTTTAAGCAAATTAATTGAACTGATTATACATTATTTAAATTATAGCAAGAAAAAGCAGCCAGAGAGAAGCATATTCGGGAACTGGAAGCAGAGATAGCGCTGCAGTCCGCAAGAGCCGACGCAACAGCTGCAGCGCTGAAAGCGCTTGAAGATCAACGCACCCTCGAAGTGGCCGCCGCGGCCGAGCAGCACAAGGAAGAACTATCCGCCGCTCATAGTCAGTATTACCTTATATCTTTAACTAAAAACAATTAACAATTCATAATCGATTTATGAATGTTTTAACATTTTCAGCCTTGTCATCAGAACTGCAGAAACTACTAGATGAAGCATATGCACTTCTTAAAGAAAAGGAAAATGAAAAAGACTCCCTTGGAAAGAGTATGTCCGAAGAGCTAACTCGTGTCAAAACTGAATACGAAAAAGCACTAAATGAAGCTAAAACTAAAATCGCAATCGCTCAAACAGAGTTTGAAACGCAAGTTTCTGTTTTAAATGCCAAACTACAGTTAGCAGAATCGAAACTAGATTCTGAGAAACAGAACATAGAAAGGCTAAACAAGGAGAATAGTCAAACAGTTATAGATCTCAATACTAGAATAACACAACTTCAAGCCGTCCTCGATGATAAAACATTAGAATTAAATAAAGGTAAATAGTTTTTACAATATCAGCATAGATATGTATTGTAACTGGTAATTTAACTTATGATTTTTTTTACAGTTTTAGGAATGAGTAAAGAACATGAAGTTAGCTTGAATAAGGAACTTACAAAGTTAAAAATGGAATTAAGCGCTAAAATATTAGATCTAGAACAGCTAGAAGATTCCAAGAAGAAACAAGATTCTGTGTGCAAGAGTCTGCAGGAAGAGTTGGGTCGAATCAAAGAAGATCTAACAAATAAAGAGAACGAGTACGAAACATTTTTCAACGAGGTATCTCAACAAAATGAGAAAAACAAAACAGAAATTTTAAAACTGCAACAAAATCTACAATGTAAGACAAAAGATTACGAAAGACTGCTTTCTGAGACTAGCGAATCGACCAATTCTAATGAAAAAATGATCAACGAGTTCAAGCAGACTCTGCATGAAAGAGATAAGGATATAATAAAACTTAAAGATGAATTCGAACAAGCTACTGCTAACTTTAATATTAAACACAGTAAAATAGCAGAAGAGCATAAAAAGGAAATCGACGATCGCAATTCTAAGATAGAGCAGCTAATTAAAGAAATTGAAAGTCACAAACTTGCTATAGATCAAAGTAAAATAGAACTGGATACACTTAACTCACAATTTACGCTTAATGTAGACGAATTAAAAGCATTGAAATTAGAAAATGAACGTTTAAAACAGTCTATTGATGAATTAACTCAAGTTAATACTAGTCTAAAAGAAAAGATGGCAACTATGGAATTAGAAATTGGAGAACTAAAACGGCAACTAAATAGTAGTATAGAAAAATGTGAAGAATTACAAGTAACAAAAGAGAAGATAGAAAACGAATATATGAATCTTACTGGACAGACCACAGATTCAAATGAACAGTTCAATAAACTATCGCAACATTTGAAAGAAACGGAAAAGGAGCTCCAAGAATTAAGAGACAAACACAGGGAAGTCACTAATAACTACGGACGGGTAGAACAAGAATTAAAGCAGAAACTATTCAAGGTACAAGAAGATTTTTCAATGGAGCGTGGTCAATTATTAGATACAATAAATGAAAATATTGAAAAACAAAAAGTAGAAGAAAATAAAATGAAGGAATTCGAAATGCATGCCCTCGAACTCAGCAATCGTACAAAAGATCTAGAAAATCAGAACGATTCACTAATTGATGAAAATTCAATTCTTAAAAGAGAAATAGAAGGCTTAAGAGCAAAGGAACAAGAATTAAGCATTGAATATGACTCCATACGTAAAAAGTTAGAAATGGAAATCGATAGATACAAGGAAGAAGTGTCGATGCTTAAAGCTGAGGGGGCAACATCTGAAGTTAAATTGATGGAAAAGGTCGACCAACTCACTGAAGCACAGAATGACTTAAATAATAAACTCGAAGAAGCAAGAAAACACGAAGATTCTTTACAAAAAGTGTTGGATGACATGACTGCACAAATGAATAACAAAACTGCCCAGCACGAGAAACAAATTGTTCATATTCAAGATCAGTTGTCCACAGTGAACGAAGAGTTAAATAAATATAAAACAGAAGAACAAAGACTTTCAGAGCTGCTAGAAGAAAAACAAAATTATATAAAGGACTTAACGCTTAAATCAGAAATGTCTGAAGTCGACGTTAAATCCCACTTGGAATTAGTTTCTGAAAAGGATCGCCAATTGGCTTCAGTAAATGAAGAGTTAGGTAAAGTAACGGACAGTAAACAAAAATTGGAAGAACAGTACAATAACTTAACAGCAGAAGCTTTAGCAATTAAACAAAAATATGATAATTTAGTGAGCAATGCAACCGCAGAAGAATCCATGTTGAGAGAACAATTAGATCAAATGGAAACGTTAAAGAAAGACTTTCTAACAATATCTAACGAAAAAACGCTTCTGGAAACAAAATATAATGACGCTTCAAATGAGCTTCAAGAGTTAAGAGTTAAAACGGAAGAAGCTGATAGAATTATTAAAGAAAATAAAAATATTACAGAAAACTTATCGAAAGAAATGGGGAAAAAAGATGATTTAATAAAATCACATATCGACCAAATCACGGCTGATGCTGAGAAAATTAAAAAGTTAGAAGAGGAAATCGCTGACATTAGAATAAAAATAACAAACAAAGATAAAGCTCTAGAAGAACATGAAATTGAACTGACTAAATTAAAAGATACTTTAAAATCAGAATCTAATGAAACACAGAACAATTTTAATGCACTACAGTTGGAAAACGAACAACTAAAAGACAAACACAAAAAAGAAGTAGAATCTCTTACCAATGAAACGAAAACTTTAAGAGGTCAACTTGTGGAAAAAGAAAAACAATTGGAAAATCTACAGAAAACACATGAAAAAGTAACAGAACTACAAGAGCTATTGGCGAAATCAGAAAGCGATATAAAACAATTGACAAATATAAACGAAGCCCAGAAAATAAATTACGATGACTTAAATAAACAACTACAAATACAATTCGATGAATACAAAAAAGAAAGCAGGAGCAAACGAAATGACTTAAAACATCAACTGAACGACTTCGAAAAACAATTGCATGAATCTAAAGAGAAATTAAAAGAAGAACTCGAGAAACAAACGCAACTTCAAACTAAACTTACGGACGCTGAAAAAAGGATTTTAGAGTTATCAGAAAAATTAGAATTATTGAGTGTTCAACAGACGGGAGACGTTAATAAAGACGAGAGATTAGAGAAACTGACCATAGAATTACAAACTATAAGAAAATCGAGCGCCGAAACAATGGCAAAGAATGAACTGACAATAAATAACCTACAAATAGAAGTTGACAATAAAATAAAACATTTAACACAAAAAGATGAAATGATAAATAAACTACAAGAAGAATTAAAGGTAAGGAAAACGACGCAAATAAATCGTGGAGAATATCAAGAATTTCTAAACTATGTCTGTTTTTTAATTTACAGAATTACAAAGTTAAAGTAGAAGTTGCAGAACGGGAAAAGACAATGATACAGAAAGAAATGAGTACAATGGGGAAAAATGTACGAGACAAAAATGACAATGATGCGATGGGTACTCTGGGACAAGGCGACAATGCCACTACAAAGTAAGAAAACAATACTCCGTACAAGATTTTTAAACTTTTAGTTTACTAATTTTGTCATTTGTTATATGCAGGGTAGAAGAAGAAAAACAAATTATAGATGGACAAGTGAGCTTCTTGAATTCGGTGATAGTGGACATGCAGCGGAAGAACGAGCAGCTCATGGCGCGAGTGCAAGCCTTGGAGGGAGGCAACACGCCCAGCGAACCACCGCTCTTGTAAGTTACTTTGGAATTTACTAGAAATTCTTTATTACGTTTATATTACACCTTGGTATTCTCAATGTTACTTGCCAATTTTGTAGAAAGAATCTTACGATATCCGTCATGTTTTTTTTTAAATTCTGTGATACGGTCGAGTCAAAATGACGCATAACATTTATTTGATATGATCAGTAACGGTCGCAAGACGCGCGCGCCGCGTCTGTTCTGCGACATCTGCGAGGTGTTCGACGCGCACGACACGGAGGAGTGCTCGCGGCAGGCCGCCGCCGCGCCGCCGCCGCGCGCGCCGCCGCCGCCCCGACCCTACTGCGATATATGTGAAGGTGACTGCCTCATCACCCTACGTTCTTACCAATTACTTTTCAGTACAGGCTCATTATTAGATATGTCATGATGAATAGGAAAATTCTGACCTTTTAGAAGAGATAAGTAACATTGGGGCCATTAAAATTTGACGTAAGCACTATCACAGAGCCAGGGGTCTAAAGTTTGCTTACTTTTGATGATAACGGGTCAAAAATTGTTATAAATCTGCCTACATAGTACTTCAATGACAACAATACCTATTCCTAAATTGTTGATAATGACCACATTAAATTGTTTTTGTTTGTTGCAGTGTTCGGGCACGCCACGGAGAACTGTGATGAAGAGGAAACTTTTTAAAACCTATTTATTTAAATTTAGTTATATTGTTACCGTTGTTTGTTGTTTGTTACTCTTTGGCACGAGTATTATTTATTGTTTACCATTTACAGGTACATATGTTGTAGTTATCTTAGGGAATGTTGTAAATAAGATCCTTGATTTTTATCTAAGTTTTAATTTAGCATGTTATTTTAAAACAAATCAGGTGATTGTATTTTATTTTTGTTCTTCTCTTACACATTATCTGGATATAATGTGTACTGAGAAATGTATTTTAATGAGCACATAAAAGTCCAATCTCAATCATGATTTTATCCTTTATTTTATCTACAAAATAATATTCAAATTGACACCAATATAAATAGATATTAAAATTTTGTAAAACGCAATAAAATTATTACGAAAGGCAACTTGTTTTATTCCTATTCCAAAAAAGGGTTGTGAAAGTTATTTGTGCGGAATAATAAAATAAAATAATTTAAAGATGTCTTTATTCATAATCACAATATTTAGTTAAATGAATCTTAATCTAAACCATCCTTCTTTTCTTTTATTGCCTCCTAAAATAAAAGAAAATTAAAATGATTAACTAGAAAAAAACCACAAAAAAACATTGAAATATTTTTAATGCATTAAACTTAAACCATCATAAATTATAGTCTAAACTTAATTTGTGGAAATATTGTAGTACATGAACTACAAAACTATTATAAATAGCTTAGATATGGCTATAAGTTATGAGATTCTACGAAGATGCTTGTGTCCTCTATTTTACTCACGATTGACATTTTATTAGGAATAAATATAGGCTTGTAATTAAACGATAACCAAAAATAATAAATTTGATCTCCAAAATAAATATTTATTATCAGCAAAAAAAAGTAAATCATCACCTAAATTCGATCCACATTTTATATAAAAACTACCACCAAAATATTTGTAGTCTTTCAATCAAAATAGAAAAATTATCACCAAAAAAATCATTTTGCCATCAAAAATAATAAAGTTGCACCTAATTTATAACCTCAATTTAATGCAAAATTTCACTCAAATATGATACATATTTTTGTGCTAAAATAGTAAAATATAACCAATTTAAATGATTGTTCACCTATTTTATTTTTTTAGTATCTATTTTAGCTGACGTATGTGGGAGTGACATAAGGGGCGTTTCACGCATAACCTAGACTTTTATTTAATTTTAAATATCCTAAACTTAACCCAACCCATACAGTTTGGTTTTTGTTGCAGTTTATTACTTTTATCGGTTTGCAACTATTACAAGGTTGCAGTATTAATACTTAATCACCGTTAAATGTGACCAATTGATTACTTTTAGCTCTTATTTTGCTGATTATTTATTTATTTAAATTTTATTTGATCTGCAATGAAAGTTACTAAACAACAATGATTTCATATGTCAATAATGGTTAAAAATTATGAATAACATTTAATTAATTACCATTAGCGTAACACATATTTGGATTAAGCGTATACGAATATAGGACCTGAAAAGACCCATATCATTATTTTTTATGAAGGTACTAACTTACCTGTTTGTTTTTTTATTTTATTCTTAATCTAATTTAAATTAAACGATGTAAAACAATCTTCATAATTAGTAAAATAAATAGAAAAATTTGTATATTAGTGAGATCTGAATATTTTTTACTTTAGAAGCACTTCAGTCAACCATCAAGCGCAACGTCACAGCTCGCGAATAACAAAGAGCGGCGCAGCGAGTGCGTTCGTGCCCTACAGTAATGGACGGATAAAATATAATATAATATAATTTGGTATCAATATAGTTTATTTGGTTATATGCATACATTTTTAGGTTTACTTGCAGTATATTTGGGTATAAAAGCACAAAAATTAGATGTTTGAAATTAGGTGCTAATTTATTAATTTTGATGTGAAAATATTTTTTCTGAAGGAAGCGTGATTTAAATAGGTAGATGAATTTTAATTTAGAGTATCATATGTTTGGTACAGTTTTATTTTTTTTGTTCTTATTATATTTGTTTTGGGTAAATCAATTTGGTGTTACGTTTATTTTTTTTGGTGGTCGTTTTATATTTTCCCATAAATATAACAACATACCTTAAATCTTTCTTCAAACAGTGACAGTTCTGATGTAAGATCGGTGAGTGCGTTCATAAAAGCCTCCTGCGGCGTATAGTCGGATGTTGTTTGAATACGTAGAACAAACTTATGTTCCAATGGATGTGGAATTTTGTATCCCGCAAACAATACTTTGGGATCCTTCAAGAGTTGGCTGTGAAAATAGAAAAAAAAAACATTAGTTTTGTTCAATGCATATTATGAACAGAGAGAAGAAACCATTGAATTTATTAATATAACAGAATGTAGATGGGATAGTCTCTTTTTGGGAAATTTTAACATGTTTATAAATTTATAGTAGGTATTGTAGTTCTACTCACTGTCTAATCATGTTGCCGAGCGTGTGGTCTTCCTTGTTAACAGTGAATATAGCTGCATTTGTTACTTTCGTATCTTCTTCCTTTTGAACTCTGTAAAAGTTACACAACATCAATATTTCGGGAATTTTCTTATTGTTTTGAGTATATTGAAGCAAATTAAATATAACCTTACTTCTTTTCTCCATCATACAAGAGAAATGACTCGAATGTTGGCGGCGCATTCATTGTTAAATACAATTAAATTTTACTGGAAATCTATTAACTTTCAATTAATTTACTAGGTTTTATTGAATTACGCCAGACTCATGTACACAAACAACAAAATACTAACTTGACTTTGACATCTGTCAATATCCCGTTGATTTTTTTTTTTGAGATTTTATGGCCTGGTATATCCCGTTGATATGTCTGACAATATCTTACGATTATTGCCATATATATTTTTTTTAATCCTACTAAAAAGAGTAGATTTAGTTCTGCGTACGTGAAGACGCAAGTGTAAATAATAAGTTTAGATTCGTACTATACGAATATATTATTTCAAAATTGACTTGATTGGCGGAAAAAATTCATTGTCTTGTTCAGATTATAGGAAAGTTTAAAATTACCATAAAAAAAATGAACTTGACCTCCAAAGGATTTTAAGCAAATGTTAATCCACACATCTTTAGTAGATGAATTTCACTCATTAAATACTTACTTTGAAATAGTTATTGCCTGCCTCAGTCTGAGAACGAACTGAGAGAAAAAAAAAATGACCCCAAATAAAAATAAAAGCCAAGATTTACAGCAGAAAACACCGTTTATTTTATAATTATGAGAGAATTTCAGATTGATAACCTACATACAGAATATGACTATAAAACCAATCTAATTTGAATTTCACAATGTTTTCAGAACATCTCTGTTAATTCGTAATTCAATTACTGACAATTCAACTGTAATAATGCTATAGATCTTGTATCAGAGTTACTTAACAAGGAGAATGCAGGATAATTTATCATAAAAAGGGATATTATAAATTCAACTTGTAATACATTTTATATAAACATACATACAAGAAACTCATATCTGAACAGTTCTATCTATTTCAACATTTTCGTCTAAACTAAATATGTATAAAAACAACATGATTTAAAATAATTTATAAACTTTAATACATTTTTAATGTTTTAAATAATCCAACGCCAAGCGACATCGATCATTGAGGGAACAAAGCATGTTTGATAATTCAACATTAAAACTACATCTCAAGTCTAGCGACTCTACAGTTTCAACAAGAAGATTTAATAAGTCTGAGAGTCTCAATTACTTAAGTATTTAATTAATTTATTAATACTTTTCTTCGTGATATAGAAGTGGGAGGAAACCGAACCTCCCGTTTATCTAATTAGGACAGTGTCGATATAGCAGTAAAACTATTAGGACAAAAGAAGTGGGCAAACGACGTGCCGAAATCGAAGTGCTATGTGAGAATCTGCCTTAATTAAATTTCCGATGAGTTTATTTAATGTTTCTTAAAATTATTATCTGTATGTTCGTTGTCCAATAAATTCACAAGCGAGAACGATTCAGAAAGGTTATCAATTGAGTTTCCTCCTTTACAGCCGACCTAGTAACTGGGATTAGATTATAAACTCGTGAATAGATAATTTGTTATATTAGCTATATCGAGTACGAGGGTATCTATTGAGTAGAGTACGAGTGAGGCACGCGACAGTGCGGCGCAACTGGCGCCGTACGTCGACACACGCAGACGGTCAGTTAGCTTCGTCGCTCACTGTTAACACTTATTAGCTATCATCTGTTTAATGTAATAAAACACTATAAGAATTGACACATAAGTATATAAACTATACTAATTGTGTACATATACAAAATTAGCAATCCGATAACAATACGCACACTATTGATTATGAAAATATCTATGCGATTACGACAAGAATGAGATTTGTTACGAGTTACAAGTAAAAGTTTGAACACGATACACTTACGGTGACCTCTAGCGGCGGAACGCGGCGACACACCGGGAGAGTACAGTCCGCTGGAAGCTGGCTACAGTCCGGGCAGAGGTCTGCGCTAACCTTTACTTTACAAACGAGTCCCGCCCGAGCGGCGGGCGGCTTGTGCGAACGTGAGTCCATCAGACGCACTCCAACTACTTAGATTAACTTTATTTGGTGTCCAGACGCGCCAGCCTCGCGCGAGGCCGGCGACTAACTTATCCTACGTAAGACGAGAGAGCGAGAGAGGAAGAGGGCGCTCGCGGACACAATTGACTGGCGAGCGGAAGACACGCGTCTCACCTCATTCTAAAACGAAGCTAATGAGAAAAAGGTAATTCCCTAATTCCTATTATGTCATGAAGGCGACTAGATGAAAACCTACTCTTAAGAATAAAAATCTAATTACGCTATTAATGTTAAAATTAACATTGCTTCGAGTCCCTTACATAGAGGTGTGCGGGCGCGAGCGGGACGGCACGCACCCGCAGGCATCGCACTTAGTGCCGTTCTCTTCTCGCGGACAGCACGCGGACGCGACGCGGGCACGACGCGGGCGCCCCGGAGCGAGCGCCGCGTCCACGGCGTCCGGCGCGATATTACCACCATACATTAACATTATATTAAGAAAATACATATTAGGCTAAGTTATGTTGGTGCTTATTCTTCCGAGTGTACGTCTACTATTATATTACGAACGCAAAAACACTGCCCGACATCTACATGTATGTTGTATTGCTGATGATTTGTAATAAGGTATTATAATTTATTAAAAAATTTACCCTAGCTAAAACGGCTACATTATGTTTTACTGTACAACGAAGATCTTAAAATTTAATAAACTAAAACTCAATAAGTACGCTTCCTTCTCTATTATTTGTATGCATTCCGTCCGCGAACAAGCGTCGAAACTTCCGCAATCTGTATTACTATAATGAAAACTCTTAAACTTTATTAAAAAGTTACACTCACGATAACGATTAATTAATTATTTTATTAATAATGTTAAAGTTAACTAAACAACGACTGCATCTACTATCACACATTCGAAAGTTTAAAACAATTTTACAAATTGTAATAGTAATTATTGCTAGGGCGACGTCGCGCGGCGTGATATGATGGCGGCGGCGGCGCGGCTGCGGCGCGGTTGCGGCGCGGCTGCGGCCAGGCACCGGCCGGCCCCTACGAGTCCACTCCGATCACCCGACTGCGAAGCGACTCACATTCGCGTACAATACGACACCGGTATCGACATCTCGGTCATAAGATTATCAACAATCGATACGTATGACTACAATTTAAACACGGCAGTTATTTCTTAAGTTGTAACACAAATTAGGGCTGCCACCATTCCTTTAGATAATAATGTCTAAGCTCTCAGAGGGAACTACTAGCTGACGAAGGCTCTGATTCTTTAATATGAGTGATTACAATAAATATATATGTGGAACTTGGACAAAATCAGGAAAGAAAACAAGAAAAGTTTATTCATTCAACACGCTACTTAATAGTAATAAAATTAGGAATGTGGCAACCCTATTGACACTACACATTTGACATGTATGTTGGCCTTAATATTTATTTGAACTCACTATACTGTATCACAGTGATGGTATCTAATAGATATCATACTATGACGATATTAGAAGCTTAACGTAGCTCGAAACGTTTTCCTATAAATAACAAATCAGACACACCGTATGGTATCCGACAATGTTTATAGCCAGCAGTATATATCTGTAATATATTGAAAAGTATGATCTTTACTAAGTTATGATATTGAGAAATACCTACAAGTATAAAGAAATAAGTCGATGCAACCTTATTTAAATGTAATTGCATCATGATTTTAATAAATACATATGAAAATTAAACAAAGTAAAAATAATCACAGGTTACAACGACTTTTAACAAAATATAATAAAAAAATAAATGCAGTAATTAATATCGTAATAAAAAAATACAAACAGATTTATACGTACAACAAATACGGCCTCGAATAGAAACCGGAACCGACGCGAAACAAATATAAAAACCTAGCATTGATTTAGTTTGTTCTAGCGAACTATTTAGCTACTAGGTTTACCTACCATTTTTATTCACGTATTTTGTACACTTCGCATCGATTTCGGTTCGCTTTCGCGGCTAAAAGCGCAATAACAATAATAATAAAAACACGTATTTACTTATTGAATTGGAATGTATGCAAATTATCGAATATTCAAAGAGAAACGATTAAATACAATTATAACCTTAAATATAGAACAAGAATGATATACATTGGAGTATGAATGATTCTTTCGGCTCTGGTGTTGTTGCCAGACAGACGGGGCGCAGGCACATGAATGCAATTTATTCTTTGCTTGATTGTCCTGAAAACATATAATCACATAAAATAGTCATATATTGTGTCACTGAAATATAAGACGAAATTGACCACATGATAATTATTTACATTTAAAAATATGAAAAAACCACGAATTCTACCCCCCTTTCACGTGGAAAGGCCTTTGGTCCTTCTATTGTAAATTTTACAATTAATAAATGGGTTCTTTTACATATCAATTATAAAGATATAGTTTTTGATAATTTCCAAATTGTATAATCAATATTACATGGTATCCAATTATAAAATAATTTTTAATAAACGGTGTATTATAAAAAATAATCAATCAATTTTTATGATCATGCCAATGCCATGTACTTCCTCTATGTTAGCCATGCTGTTACTTATATTATAGAGTGCGTTCTTGCTTAGTCGTTTAGACTAATCGATGAATTTTGTTTGCGCAATGTAGAAACTCGTAAACCGAAAAATATCGCCTACATAAATGTCTCATCACCACGGTAGTAAGAAGTGTAATTTATTCCAAAAACCTTTATAATCTAACGCTTTTTCTAATATTTCGAGCAAGAAACGGGTTACCGTTGGTAACGGTTACGGTAAATGTTTAGGTTTCCAATCAGAGTAGCTAATATATTGCAATACAAAAAAGCACGTAAATGTTTTATTTAAAATTTATAAGCTAGTATTATAGATCTTAGATTTCCGTGTGACATAATTAATTAATAAAAATTACGTTTCTTTTTGGTCACTAATAAAATAACCCTAATTGAGTTTCTTTATTATTAAAATACAATTAAAAAATCATACTATAGGTTTATAGTAAACTTATTTGACTTATAATTAAATTGCTAATGCTATGTTCTTGTATTTGATTAATATAGTTGCAAAGCTTCTAATTTATTAGATATTGTTGGGCTGATTTCGTATTATGTATACATTTAATTTTAAATAAATCCTGCGCATATATTGCAGTATGTAATGCAAAAGCTATTTACTATCAATACTATTATATTTATTACTTGATTACTATCTGTAAATTGTCAAATATTTTTTTCCTTTAATAATTAAAATTTCCGTCATAACAATTATGCATTAGTTTTAATCAAATCTAAAATATTAGAATAAAATAAATAATAATAGTTTGTGAAAATAGAAGAAAAACTTAAAAATAGGAGTGCAAAAAAAAGATAGGTGCTTAAAGTCTAGTGAAAAATAGGGGAGTCCAATATTAATTAATAAAGGTTAAGGATAGGACCGAAAAGAATTGTATTTTACATATTTTGGTTCTGTTTTATGATAACTAAATCAAAATAATAATTGGACCCCTTAATGTAGTAAAAGTAATGATAAATAGATACATCAGAATTCTCCAAATATTTATAATATTCTTGCAAGGTGCATTTTACATGAAATTATGTATAGCTCAAATATAATACATTACAATATTTGTAAAATTGGTAAACTCTGATGCCTAATAACAATATGAAAGTATATCATATTTATTAAAAAAACTTAGAAGTTTTCATTAATTCTTATTTATCATCACTTGAATAATCTTCATGCAGAAATTTTATTACTATAGTATATGTAGATATTTTCAATGATTAGCTTTATAATGACAAAATGATACTTGTAATATATAAAAGCATACATTTTTTGGTTCAACTGTTAAATGTTTTTCAATAAACTTGAAAATACAATTATATTACTTATTCGGGTCGTTGAAACATGTTATAGAAAGTGAACAGCTCGAAAGAAGAAAGTGAAATTTTGTTTAATAATTTAGTATGTGCTTTATAGTTCGAATATTTGCAGGGATTTCAAACAAAAAAGGGTTTAATATATTTCGTTATCATGGGACAAAAGATAAAAATAAAGTTCATAAATAGAGAAGAAAGAAGAGAGTTAAAACGCAATCCAATTCTACTTAGTTATCAAAAAATATAAAATGTTAAAGTATTTTTCTTGTTCGTATAAAGATTGATTTAAAATATTATTTAAAACTTTTCAATTGATAAATAAATTTATATTCATAATGTGCTTGCATACCTAGAATAGTTAAAAATCTATAATACTTTTAGGGCATAACTCCTATTAAATCAATAAATTATGTCATGTATGACAATGTGTTGCGCATGCATTCATCGATTCAATCGAATGAGCCTAACTGAGCCATGAATTCGTAAAGCGATCTGCTACCTATATCGGCAACTACTGACTCGTCTAACTATGTCTATAAGCGCAACTGACGCTCAAACCTGGCCCGGTTGGCATTTAGAAGAAGGTGTTATAGACGTATCCGGTCGCGATCAGGCCGAGCACGAGCAGGCACAGCATGATCATAATCTTCTTCTGCATAAAGGAAATAATACATTAGTCTATGGTACAACACCGGCGAGCTAACTTACCACGTGGCGTGGAGTTAGTCCGCCGTTGGCATAGAGTTACCTTTGAGCACATAGCGCGGCATAGCGCGGCGGCGACTCAGCCGGTGAACTGGCTGGTCACGTAGCCGACCAGGATCAGCCCCAGTATTAGCAGACACACTAGGATCATGATCTTCTTCTGTGCTTGTCGGGCGCCCATGCAACAGTACGCTTTACACTTGTCCTCGGCAACTAACGCCGTTATACCTCCATACTTTTTTATCATTTACATTTTAAACTATTTTATAAGAACATAAATATTTAATTTATATTTAACTAGCTCTAGCTCATTTAACAAATACATATGACAGAGGAATTTGCAATGTGGCTTCGTTTTCATTGGGTGTTTGTGCGTTATTTGCCTTACCGGGTAATAAATGGTGGTAAAATAAAAATAAAAAATAAAATAAATAAATGTAATTTTTCAAAATTATTTTAAACATATTTACATTGTGAGTAAATTTTTAAAATATACAATTGCAAACGGCTTGCCTAAATTGTATAAAACTAATTTTATTGATCATTACTTCATTAATCATTTTAATTACATCTTAGATA
The DNA here is from genome assembly GCA_013186455.1 of Papilio dardanus tibullus. NCBI lineage: Eukaryota > Metazoa > Arthropoda > Insecta > Lepidoptera > Papilionidae > Papilio > Papilio dardanus. Next base: position 338,674 of record QDHC01002701.1, on the reverse strand, counting down.
AATAAAGTCTGTAGGTAGGTCCCGAGTAAACAATATTTTAAACACCTCATTGTACCTCTATCAACAAACGCTTATTTTTAGTAATAATCGAAATAAAATCAATAGAATTAGTTTTATTCTGTCGATTCGCGTAAATATAACTTTGTAACTTATCCCCTTGACTTGAAGGGTTGAAAACAATCAGAACTTAACAATACTTAAGTTAATAAAAATACAAAACCTCTAGCCGGGTTTACATAATTAAGTAATAATTAATAATAATGAAAATGGCATTAAATTATAATTCACAGTCTTTTCATTAAATACATAAGTGCGTTTGTATACTACTTGTACAGATGACGTCATGAAATTGAAAATATAAATTAATTCATATTTATTATCATTTGATAATAAAGATAAAGTAAAAATAACTGTATTAACAGTTATATTTACTTTAGCTATTTTATGTTAATTTAACGGTTAAAATAACTTGATTATTAGTTTTTAAATGTGTGCACTAATTACTGTACAACCACCAAATAACATGAACATTATGAAAAATTTTCAAATAATTGATAGAAAAGTATAAGTTAAAGTCATCTGAAAAAAAGTACTAAACTGTATTTAATATGTAATAATAACACAAATATCTAAATAAATGATATTTGATAAGCAATCATTAAAAATATGTAAATAACATGATCATTCAAATTACATATTTAACATGCACAGATTAAATGTAGATTGATATATTCATACTCTTTGCTGGCGTACTGGTCAGTAACACATTTATGAATGTAAAAAAGTTATTTGAAGATAATCGGGACGTTGATGGTTAACAACGACGCAGCTGCAAATAGTTATGAACTTAGCAACGAATAAATGTAAATAGTTGGCGTCTCAATTTATACGCAGACAACTATAAAAAAACTTTAGTATATCAACATTGTTACATAAAATGCTCCTAATAAATGCACACAATATTAAATATTATCATCCGAAATAGTTCGTATAAATACTGTGTTAACAAATCTTAATATAACATTGAATGAATAACAAAATATTATATTTATCATAAACATAATGCAATAAAATCAGAGGCGCGTGTGTTTTTCGCGGACTTTCAGACTATAAGTACTATGTATGATATATGTTTATATTTAACATATTAAATAAAGATAAACTATACGTTAGCAATTATTTTGTGCTTTATCCACTAAACAAATACTGGGGGCATTAGTAACAATTAATTAGGAAAACATTAAAATAATTATATTTTCTGTTAAATAACGAATATCATTAATTAACTATACTATGCATTCACAATAGCACGATATATAAACAATTCAATTTACATAGAACGTCCTTTGTTTTTTCCACACTGTACACGTATCTGTGACGTCACTGGATTGGAATCATGTTATTGTGCAAGTGTAGCAATTTATTTTAATTTCAAATAACCTTTTACATAGTTCCAGATCAAAAACAATAAATATTTTGTGTACTTTGATTTCGGTGCCCTATTGAGAGCGGAACGTATTTAAAACATCGATATCTTCGTGGGCCACAAGGACACAAGGCAACTCAATTCTGATATTCTTGTCTCTAAAGCCTTGTTCGCATTAGGATCGTACTTTAATCGAGTAGCAAGTATCAGAACAAAGGATTTACTAATCTACTCTAATAAAATGTTGTTCGGACATGTTTACTTACTAAATTACTTGCTATCCGGCTATAATACTATCCTGGTGACAAGGTTTAACGGTTTATCCAATAAAATATTTTTATACGAGCGACGCGTTCCTGTGTAGGGTGGGTCTAAGAAGTAATATCATTGTGAGTTTCTGCTGTTAAGACAAAAACATGTAACCAACTCTCTCATTCTGTTAAATAAAATGAAATAACAATATATTTTATAGCTACGTTAGCATAGTTCCAGAATCCTGAAACGTCATACAAATTTTGACGTCTATTAAATATAAGCTTCAAATCAGAATTCGGCCGTGAAACGTTATACATTGCGGTACATTCCATACATAAAACATCTTGCATGAGTTATGGAGCCTCAACAATGTGACAGAGATATCCAAATATTCCTTTCATACATCCAATCATTCATACATGCTATAATAACCTATATACAGACAATAAAATTATTAATTTTCAGTATAAACAGCACGGGTAACACCAGAATCATATCTTATATTTAAAGCACAATCTATTTATTGCACTTCATATATATTGTCTTTAATTTGTCATACTCAGAGTCCTAATTGGTCAATAAGTGAGACTTAGCGTAGATTTAGTATCAGAAATCTACACTAAAATTGTTTATGTTGACCAAATGTAGTAAGTGCGTGCTTACTCTATATAAACATTTTTTTTTCTTATATTTTAAATAATACACTGGTACTCTGTTTATGCAGTTAATGTAGTTATGTAATGTTAATATGACATTAAATATATTACAAAATAATTATACAAATAAGAATAAATAAGATGTAATTACAAAATCAAAAATATTCGTTTGATATTTTTTTACTGAAATTCTATGTGATGTATTGAAACAATATAAAATGTAACGCTTAATAACTGGTAATATACCAAATATAAAAATTATTTACGACGAAAACAAATATCACAAATAAGTATTGGCTACCTTCAGTTTTTTTTTATTTCATTTAAATTATAAAGTTAAATTTAATGTTTATTTAAAAATCTTATTTTTTAATGCTGCCACATATTATATTTTTTACTCTTTAATTGCCGTTAAATTTAAAATAAAAATGAAATTAAGATGTACTTAATATCTTATTTAGTAATAGCTGTTTCCACGTTAACATTATTGTTTCGAGTTTGCGATTTCTCTATAGTATCCACAGAGCAGAAAAGTAAGCATAACAATTACAAAAATTATTCAAATCAGCGAACAGTGTGAAACTGTTAAAACTTTCGAAATATAATGCAAAATATTATTGTTTTGATAGCAATGTTCTGCATTGTTGCCTCGCTGCGTTTCGTCAAAACATATTCTTCCTTCGTTGTTTACGACAGCAAGACCGCGAGTACTATTATTAATATAACCAGCGTAACAGACAGGCATATTATGATGAAGATTTTTTTCTGTAATGATAAAAGGAAAAAAATAAAAATAAAATGGAACCTCTGCATTGGTATACTAGCCTGTGGTTTCATCTTGATATGAGTGTTAACTAAGAATAATTTTTGTTTTAATAAAAAATAATAATCTTAACAAAACTTTGCTTTAATTACTAATGAGAAACAATTTAAATTAAATATATATAAATGATGAAGCTGTAACAATCCCATTTGCCCGCAAAACCAAAGCATTCCGCGAATACAACAAACAACAAGAGCCACATAACATTATATACAATTAATATGCGTGTGCATGTGACAAAGCCACGGACAACCAGTTGGCACTCTCTAACTTTGAATCGCTAGTAAATTAAAAAAAAAAATTGTATTTGCAAAATTAAAAAAAAATTGAAGGAAAGAACTATAACATTAGTTATATCTACCCGACGCTCTTACGGTGAAAGAAAACATCGTGATGTCTGCACATATCGGCGAAGAAATTCAAAGATATGTGTGAAGTCACGCAAAATACGCGCTAATCGTAAAGTGAAGGAAAATGCAGGCCATTATGGGCCGAACTACATTACATTTACAACATTCGTTTAATCCAATTAAATGTTCTGCGTATCTTAAAGTATATTATTTTTGTTATATGAAATTGTAAAACAATCCTACAATGGTATAAGTTCTTATTTTTACATGCATTTGTTATTCTGAAACTCAATTGAAATAATTTTAAAAAGTACGAATACCAAATTATGTTATTCGAACTATTCTCTTTATATCTATTATTAGTAAATACATGCATATTACAATAAATAATAGAATCATGCACTTTTATTGCGCAATTCAATCAAGGAAAGTTAAAGAATATTTTAATTAACAAGATGTGAATTTGGCTATGTTTTGTATAAAGTTATATTAAACCTTCCCTTAAAGTACAAGTTGAATTTAAAGAGACAATAAAGATAATTAATAATATGTGCTTTAAAACTGTATTTTAATTTGTGGTTTATGTTATATTTGTTGAAAGTATTTATTAACTTAGACCGTAAGATGTACCAAATGGGCAATGTTTACCTTCCTCGCTTGCTGTGCCCAGTGGTAGGCTTGCTTCAGTTCATTGTGGCCAGAGTCTACGTAGTCTGTGGTCTCCGTGACGTGGTACTCAATGCGGTCTATGAGTTCGCCCTGCTCGCGCTAAGGTTCACCACTGGGAGGGAAGGGAACCACGATCCTTACACACCGCCGATTGGTTCATACTGGTTTAGAACGCTTAAGCAGAAAGACCTAACACCCGTATGTTAAGTTTATTATTCCCGAAAAATCGTAAGTAAAAACGTAGTATCCACAAGTAATAGTGGGTTATTGTTATAAATAAGGTGACATGTTGTAGACATACATAGTTTTGTTGTTACAATAGTTAAAGTTTATTACATAACATGATAGGCTCGAAGTACATAGATAAGACAAACGTAACAAAAATAAGAAGAGGCAAATTACGCACACACCAAAACCAAAGTTAAATCAGTGACACAGATAGTATATAAGAGTAAGAAGCCCATTACCATCCAGTGTTAGTTTGAGAGACATGAACAATTAGTATGGTAAACATTTAAAGCGAAAATCGTGGATGCACACGTGATATTAAATTAATAATGGTTAAGGTAAAAAATGGTGTGAACCAATCACCGGATCGTCAACGTAAACAAAATACGGGAATGATAAGAACGTGTCGTACAAAAGATGATACAGGAAATGGACGTAGGGATTGGTTGCGGAAGGGAAGGGGAGAGACAAACAAAACAAAACGCATTAGCAACGAATGATCCGACGTTGGAATGTAAAACTCACCCGTCGGGCTTTGCTCTGATACTTTAGGGCCTTCTTTGTGTCTTGTGTCGCAGTTTGGACATAGTCCACCGCGTGCTCAACATGATACTCAATGCGGTCGATCATCTCACCCTGTATCCATAGATGCTACGTTAACATTGCTACTCGTTTAATATGTGGCCATTTGTTCCCTCACATACCAGTCTTGATGCTTATGCCAAATACGGGATTAGCGCTATGCTATGACACATTAAACGTCAACGATAGAACAATGGCTCCTACGGTAACATTTCAAGCCCACCTTAATTACGCTTCATATATGTCGGCGATCAATTAACAACATTTTACTTTGCAAAAAACCTAAACAAAAGTGATATTACTGAGATACTGCACAGATCAACGCAGAGTAGGTAGGCCCGTCTTCCGAGCAAGCCATATGCCATCTTCCTAATGACATGACCTATGTCCAAGAGTGGAGGAAGTGTGTAATGTATAAGTATGTGTTGTGACCTGACTCTCGACGAGCATGGCCATGTCCATGAACATGTCGTGCAGCTCGCGGATGGAGGTCTCCAGCTTGATGATGTCGGCGTGCCGCGCCTCGATGTCGGCCAGCGTCTGCTTCGCTTGCTGCGTTTCCATTATAATCTGGAAACGTATACCATACAAATAAGTAAAGGCATTGAGCTTCATTAGAAGAGTCTTTGGTACGAAGTTCTGGAAAATGTATAGTTTTTTGTTTTAAATAAATACAATAGTAATGTTAAAAGAAAAACAATGTACAACTGTTCTTAAATACAATAAGGGAAGGTCGTTCTATTCCGGGAAGTCGATTTCTCATTTTGATATTGTTTAATGAACCGTACGCTGCGGTAACGGAAACAAATAAAACATTGACTTCATTTTAACATTTGGCAATGTTACAGTGAGTCTGTGACTTATTGAGATATCTGTATTTTATATCTCAAATAAATAAACAACGACATTCGTTTCAACTCCTGTTTGCTATCTGAAATTGAAATCAACATTTTGTAAACATTAGCACCGACTACAGTTTTAAAAATCAGAGATTTGCAAATAATCCTATCTTTACAAATAAGGATATAATTGTAATATGGATAATTCATTAAAAGCAGCAAACATGAGGGATCTATTAAAAAAATTAACGCCAACAAGTTCAATATTATCGGATCGAAAACACTAGATGGTATTAGAAGATTCAAACGTTATCTAAGCTCGGAGTTGGTTTATGTCACTTTAATACTCACGCCTTGCGTGAACACAGCGGGGTTGTCCTGTTCGAGCATGGCCTCGAGCTCATCATCGGTGGTAGCCCGGCCGGTGATCTCCAGCTGGCGGAGTATCCTGTTCTTGCAGCGGTCCCTGTAGTCGGTCTGCGTGCGGTTGTACTCCGTCATCACCTCGACGAACTTACGCGACAACGTCGAGTGCTGAGTCTTTCTTATCCTCAGATCCGCAGACGATTTGTTCGAATGCTCCTCCTGCTCGATGTTCTGCTCTATGTCTGTGGATTGTTTATGACGAAACTATTTCAGTTATGAATTACACGATCATAATCCAGGAGCTTGAGTAAACTGTCCGTATATTCAAACAATATTATCGATTTTTTAAATTAAAAATGTGCTCACTAAAGATAAGGTAATCCCAAAACCTAATCATAAAATTCTAAAGCACTCAATTCTGAGAATAAGAAAAAAACCTTCCGGTTTATATCTTTAAGAAATGGTTTATCACATCAAGCAAAATAAAAGAGGATTACAAAACGAGATCACATTGAGAAAGGGGACAATGTAAGCTCTTTACAAATTAAATTTATCTTCGAGAGCGCAGTGAAATTTAAGGAGAGAAGGATATAAAATTGCTATACAATGTCTATGTATAAAGTATTTTATCGCTCCCTTAAACATCGTAGTAGACAGGCTTAAGAGAACTCTGTTCAGCTGACCGTCTACCGATAAGGCGGATTGTTATCGATAATGGAAATATCACTTACGTTTTAACTTTCCTCTAACTTTGTTGGCAGTTTTCTTAATATCAGCCATGAGATCTTCTAATTCGTGCTTTGTTTCTGAAAATAAAGAATATATATAACTACAAAATGTTTCATACATTATAATAGAAAAAAAATGGGTTTCCAATTAGTGTAAAGACCGTGGTTTAAGCACTTTCAATGTGTTATTTATTAAACTTTACATCACATTTTAGCTAAACTTTATAAAAGTATAACAAACTATAAACCTCAATTTCAAGATCAAGACACTGAACCAAAAACATGTTTTGAACATCAATCATAGTTATTTAAAAGTTCTGACTAAGAGGATTTAGCTGTCTATCGAATGTTTAGACTTCCGCCCACATTGCTGGTACACGGTATTTCCCCGGTGTCCTTAAGTCTTAACCAGCACTTTATTCCAATAGTATTTTAAAGCGAATATAATGTAGTTAGGGAGTGAATTCTAATATATCGGCAGATAAAGATATACGGACAAGTACCTCCATACTGTTTCTAGCATCTCTAGGGTAAACGCAGAAGATGTATTTTAAAATCAACCAATCTTAACAGATATTCTTCACGTTTCGCAGAACAGTATACTTATGCAGAATAAATCAAGTTACAAACATCGTACAGTCTCGATTCTTAATCCCACGCGTTCCCCGTTGAGCAATAACAAACGTTTATGAAGTCGCAAATAAATTAACTGTTAATATTGTTACAGACGCTTCGATATAGAGAATACTAGAAGCTATTATAACATCGCAAACAAACGTGGGAGGAAACCCGACGTTTCTAATAAATTTATAGGGGGCTGGATGAAATTTCCCACGCATCTGTAATGTGGAGGCTGTTATCTTAACATCTATTTCTCATTTATTTGATAATATAAAAATATATTATTTTAGGCTTTCCAAGAATAGAATAAGACATGTCTTCGTTTAATGGAATTCGCAGTTTTATAACAACCTTTTTTTCATAGCGTTGACCCTTAAAATCAACTGCCATGGTTTTTTATGCACCAGTAAACAATAAGTGCACGTTGATGAGATTTTGAAATTATTAATTTTAAGCATTATACTTCAAATAATAATCCGTATAATTTACAACTCTAAATTAAAAATAGATTGATTCCACTAAACAAGGAAAAATCTTTTTATTTCCATTTTATTTCAATTTCATTATATTTTTAAACCTGTAAGCTGTAAAAGGCGAGAAAATTTATAATGGTAGAATCCTCATGCTTCGTTGGATCCAAATTCAGCGCAGAGATTTGATTGTCCATTGAGAAAAGCGGTTCGATAGTTGGCTCGTGGCCAATGCACTAAAGGTATTCTAATTCTCAAGTTACGTGAATAATAATAAGGGTCATGACTTCAATTCTATAATAAACTCAAATAAAAAAGAACCTTAAATATTGTAATATTCGGATAAATTTGCTACAAATCTATACTACTAATATAAAGAGAGAAAATTTGTATTTTTGTAGGTATTGAAATAACTCAAGATCTACTGGGTCGATTTCAAAAATTCTTTCACCATTAGAAAGCTACACTATCCCCGAGTAACTTAGGCTATATTATTAAATTCCACACGGACGAAGTCGCGCACAATAGCTGGTACAATATAAAACTTCGCCATGTTTAACATCGATATAGTTTAAAATTATAAAGTCGGTTACCTATTCCAATCATTAAATTCGTATAGTGCATTTTCACACCATTGAATGAACATAGCTTTATTGTTAATTGTTCATCAACAATAATGAGGTAACCTAAATTATACAAAATCGGATTTTGTAAACGCGTGCAGGGTTTGTGATAACGAACTGCGACTCTTTGACGATACTCCGTCTCTTTCTCTCTCGTTCCCTGTATCCCGCAAATTGCTATGTCGAGTAACCACCCTAATTATATCACGTATTTTATATCAAAAGCCTTTTACAGCGTAACAAAATTAGGAAAATTATAGCGACCACAAGTTCTGGAGGCATTTATGTTATTCTAAGGCAAAGGTAGTAAAATAACATATTACATTATGTAATAATGTACTGAAGATTTTTAACTAAGTAATGTATTAAACATAACATTCAATAATAAAATATAAATGTAATATCATGATGACGAGATAATTTGGGAATTTAAATCCAGTCGACGTTCGTTTATTACACACAATTATTGATGGGCAGATGATAAAAACTCAAATGATATTTACTCGAGTTTTTATCCAAAACGGATAAAAACCCGTTTTTACCCATTTTCATCGGATTTTTATCCAAATCAATGGATATTTATGTTTTTTCGAATCTAATATATATTTAACTGTCATGTATTGTATCAAAACTATCTTATTTATAACTGCACCCTATCCTGGGCTCCTTTTATACCTTTGTTTTCGATTATCCTGCCCCCAATATCATTATGTCCATGCCAAGCAGTGCCCAGGTAATCTTCTTATGAACCGTATACGCATCTAAGTGCCACTATAAGACCTCATCTTAAGCTAGCATATTATTTCATACTAGCTGTTGTGCGCGACTTCGTCCGCGTGTAATTAAATAATATAGCCTATGTTACTCAGGGATAATAAAGAAGAACAAAAATAAAATTATATCTAACATGCCTTGTTAATTAATTTATTGATGAAAACAACTTTTGAATGCAAAATTATTAGGTACTTCCGCGTATGTATAGGTCTACCAGGATCTAATGGCAAAAAGGGAAAAAAGAATTGACCCTAACAATACTGGAGAAATTGGAGTAAAACGTTTCGATACTTTGTTTTCCTAATCATTCTGACGTCTTGTATATTATATATATATATATACTAGCAGTTGCCCGCGACTTCGTCCGCGTGGTGTTTAAAATATTTACAACTACAATTTACTTTCTATTCATATTTCAACATTGAAAAAAATGTTATATTTACTTGATATTGAGTACATATACTAATTTAACTAAATTAAATAACAGAATGTCCTAATTATTTTGCAATACTTCTTACGCCCGGCTCGTAAGATGATTTTTCGGTTACCCTTATTACTTGTGTTCGCGATATCTTCTAAACTATTCGTCAGATTTAAATAAGGTCAAGGACGATTTTAATCTACATTAAATTCCCCTGATAACAGACACACTTATTTGGATAAGGATTAATATTTAAACCAAAAAAATAATGCGGCAAATTAAGTGCATATTTTAATTGATATTCAAAAACAAAAAGTGATTATTGTGAGAAAACCGTAAAAGATAAACATATGCCATCGCTGACTTTTTTGTAGAACTTTTTTAGATCTACAAATGTCTCGTACATCATTTTTATAGAACTTGAGCGGTTTAGCCAGCGTAAGCCAATAAAAAGGAAAATTTAATGAAATTTTGCGACAGGGTCCAGAAATGCGCTGTTTATTCCTATTTCCTAAACTTTGCTAAAAATAAGTTATAGCCTATGTTAGACACAAAGAACGTAGCTTTCTAATAGTGAAAGAATTATCGAAATCGGTTCAGTAGATTTTGAGTTATAAAATATAAAGTTTCTCTCTTTATAATATTAGTATAGAAGTATAGATATTGATGGGCTGACGTCTCGGGTTTTTATCCATTTCGGATAAAAACTCGAGACGTCAGCCCATCAATACTATAGTGTTGCGGCCGGAACACTGGCCGGCAAGAAGAAACCTCTTTGGTGGAAATTTAATACATTTTAATTTTAATTATTTTACGTTTGTCTTTTAAGTAAGTAGTTATTGTTTAAGTTGGAAACTTTTATTTAATCTATTTATTAAAATTTTAACAAAGATGGTGTTTGCTTATTATGCTTATCTCATTACTTTACACATTAAAAAGTTGTTAATATCAATAAATTGATTAATAAAGCATGTTAGATATCATTTTATTTTTGTTATTCTTTTCTTCCGAACCCGTTTATTCATAAAAAAAAAACATGTTTACGCTAAATTACATTTATGAAATGACAGATAGTTTTTATCCACGTTTTGGATAAAAATCACGCAGAAAAGATAGAAATTATGGGTATTTATCCATTTTGAGTTTTTATCCGGATAAAATCCCAACACTACACACAATGGATCTCATAAAAGAGCCTGACCCCGTTTTACTAAAATAAGTTCACGAATAATAGAGGAGTGTAGTTATTGAAGAGTCAACGCAACCCGCCTTACTTAACTTCCTTCATTGTCTGGCGATGTAAATAGAAAAGGGGCATTCACAAAACATCTTGCAAAAAGTTAGGAAAAACTTCCATAGTTATAACATAGCTATAATATCACTAAGCAATAGATTAAGAAGTCAGGGGCGCTGTGACGAAGACCACAGACCAAAGTTGTGGGTGAGAGCTATCTTAGTTGACGACAATATTCTATCCCTTGCAAAAACAGTCATGATATCATTATTGCAACAATTGTTATTCTCTATGATGAAAAACTTGTAATAAAACAGAAAGGCGACAAAATAAATATTTACGAGCGGCAGATAAGGAATTCCTTTTCCAAACCAAAACTCCTCGTAAACAATTTAAAAGTTGTCTCGTCGCACGAACGCCTCCAGCGACTCCAATAGTTCCCGCAAAGTAATTGCCGATCCGGTACACTCGCAAAACTCCTTCGATCAACATTTTATTTACATTTCTTTAAACTTTTAATTTGTTGCAAAGTTGAAGTACAATTATTGTAAAGACCTTGATATTATTGCACTATTTTTCCCCCTGGGGTTACCCGAAGTACATACGCAACAAAGCGATTCGATAGCGAACGTTACATATGATAAATGACGTTCAATATATCTCACATGTATCTTCTACATAGATTTTTGTCGATTCCATCAGCGATATCCCAAATCGAAAGATACTTTGGGTTTGGGTTTCGACAAGCAAAAAGACATATTTTATCAACTTTATTCCAAGTACTAAACGGATTAAGCACAAATATGTCCCATGAATTAAATTTACAATATTCATTTGCATGCATCCATCTCAGTGGATAACAATATCACGAACAATTTAGACTATTCAGACAAAGCCGTCGGGCGGCGCAGAGCGATGCAATTAATGTGAAGAGGCTTTGTACATACGTTGAATCGCTTCAATCCGGTTACGTACACAAACAAACAAACAAACGAGCAAACAGCAGTGGAAAGCGAGCGCGGTTACGGCTATTACGTTCGTTACAATACCAAAAGTTATGTGTTCCACTTACATCGAATAAACAATTGAATTTACATACTGGTACACATTTGCAAGACCATAATTATAATTTCTAATTAATGGCAGACGAATGATAAGTTTTCACATTAAATTACCCATAACAAAGGAATAGATTCATAAAAATATATGATAACTATATGATGTATAGCAGTTATGAGGCAAGTCATCGTATAGAGGCCGTACTTCATTCCATCACATCCCGTCAGACGTCACGGCAGGCAAATGAGGAAATAAATAATGCAAGAGATGGGAAGTGACTTCCCTTTGTGCTAATGTTAATATAGTGCTAGCAAATCTGAATATAGCTATGAATTATTATGTTTATCTAAAAATACAATCTATACTAATATTATAAAGAGAGAAACTTTGTATTTTTGTATGTATTGAAATAACTCAAGAACTGATGGGCCGATTTCAAAAATTCTTTCACCATTGGTAAGCTACATTATCCCCGAGTAACATAGGTTATATTATTTAATTATACGCGGACGAAGTCGCGAGCAACAGCTAGTTAATGATCCTATCATAGCTTAGTTTTGAAAAAATCGATTGCTTGCATTTTCCCGGATGTTTCAATGTATTAGATAAATCAATTATTAATATTTATAGTCAGAAATACATTTGGACAAATGTTATAATAAATTGCAGCAATACTTCAAATTGTTTCATGATTGATCACAATCGGTTTGCTCCACGCCATAACATGTTATTCGAATTTGGCGCAGTTAGTTAATTTCCGTGACGTGTAATACATTACCGACTTAATAGTGTCAGCCAGCAACTTGACCCGGTTATGTGCAGCAACATATATGCTACAATGCGACTGAATCGTTAAAGTAATGAGATTTTCATATTATTTCAAAATTTTCGTTGCAAAAAATTGATTCATGAAAAAATATAATGAGAATCTTCAGCGTTTTTTTCCTTAACCATAAATTCTAATAATACCAGTTTAAAAAGATGAGGTTTTCATAACCATCCATCGTTAAATCTTCAAAGAGGGACTGAAATATTTACAACGGCCGGAGTATACCAATTTTGTGGGAAACATCCGGCTTCATAAGTCCATAGACCTACTTTAAATAATATTAAAATTCACAAACGTAACAAATTGCGTAACTTTGGCGCGATTACAAAAGACATTAACATAAACAAGTTAAACGCAAAATAAGCAAAAGATAAGAGCAATTTACAGACTCGTTGCTATAGACTGTTTATTACAGGCTCAATACAACTGATATTTAAAATTATAATTACACATTTTAATTCATAAAAAGGACAATCAATAGATTTATTTTCATTCATCGTTATAAGTTGTTTAATCAATACTAATATTATAAAAAGAAAAACTTTGAAAGTTTGTATGTATTGCAATAACTCAAAAACTACTGGGCCGATTTCAAAAAATCTTTCACCATTAGAAAGCTACATTATCCCCGAGTAATATGGGCTATATTTTTTAATTCCGCGCGGCCGTAGTCGAGGAAAACATCTAGTATCTTATAAAATAACCGAATCTTATACTTTATACCGAAAGTGTGTTAATAAGATTTTTAGGTTAGTAATTTCGCGTACAGCGTGCGTCTCTACTATATTTTATGATTATAAAGCAATGCGACACTACGCAAATTACAAATTAACTCGCTAATGTTCCAATCTACCAAAGTTCCGATACCGAATGTAATTACATATTATTAAATTATACCTTTGATACGATATAATATTTTACATATAGTTTTAACAAAATTATCTTTCCGAAAACTAAAATATACATATTGAACGCAATTGGTATAAAATGTTCAGGTTTATTTATGTCAAAAACTTACACGATGCTTAACAGGAAAACACAATAACGAGTACCTTAATTTCTAATTTCGAGACTTTCATGCTTACAAAAAACATTTTCCTCTTAATATAAAACAAGTCTGCCATTAAACCTAACTCAATTACTGTTAGCCGCTTACTTGGTTATATTCATTTAGTTATATCACATAATGCAACCCTCCAAGGGATAATGTTATATACGACAAAATATTTCGACCATTAAAACAGTAAACAAATAATTATCGCATGACGTAAAATTTCACCAAAAGCAAGTTGATTTCACAGAAGAATCTTTAATCTTCAAAAAGCCTTTGAATTTTTTGCGCACTCAAAGATTTGCTATTTAGATTTGTGCTAAAGGAAGGTTAAAAACACGGAAAAGCTTGTATACTGGGTTAAATTAGCGTGGCAACTGGTCTTCAAGGGGCGAACAAATCACAATACATTCGTTTGAATAGGTGGACAAGATTGATTACCCCGGGCGCAATCGAGACAGCGCTAAAATACTTTGGGCTCGATAATTAATGATATTCGGCCTGCAGAATTAGATAAATGAGAAACTAACAACAACAACAAAGTGTAAATTTGTTGTTTAAAACTTTTAGTACCAATATTATAATAGAATAATAAAAGAAAAGCGTGCAACTTAGTACAAATTCATTCATCGCCTACGATCTTATGTTCTTCAGTGTTTTAATTAGATTCCCCATTAATTTATTTTGATTGCTATATCTCTACCAATTATATTTGAATCGAAAGAACCCCTTTACCATTTTTAATATTCTATCAAAGATATTGGAAAACGATGCCCGAGGGAATTCTCGTCTATGGAGAAATCTTCAATTTAAAAATATGCAACGACTGAAATGGATTCGTAGTGAGGAAAGTTTGTAGCAAAGAAAAGTTATAAAATAAACTGAACAGTAGTTCAATTCTTATTGTATGTACTTTTCATTGATTGAACAATAAATAACCGTAAGTACGCGTTATGTCTGTAAAATTTCATTTAAAGTCTATACTAGCAGAATATGAGCAACTTGACAACAAAATAAGATTACAATTATGCAGTTGATCAATTGACTGAGAGGTCGTGCGGCCCGTTGCTTCTTAATTGACGTTATTCTATTATCGTGTTAACTGTGAGGATTTAATTTCCCCTTAGAGTGGTGTCATAATGTAGAAGTTTGTATTGGCCGTTTGCAACTATACTCCTTATATATTCGCATAAAATAAATGTCTTACACCAGTGGGCTTACCCAAGATGCAATCGCCAAGAAGTTATTCGTTAGCGAAGATCGCTAACGCTTAGGCGATAACGAAGTGTCACAGCTACCCAACGTAACATTTCGTTAGAGATCGCCTTGTCGACTGGTACGTTCGATAAAACCAGATTTTGTCGAATCTTGTTGTCGCTCTTGTCACTGTCAATTTGTTGTCAATAACATATGAAGAAAATTTTCTTACGAACTAAACATAAAAATACTCGGTTACTAAGATAAAACTTTGAGAAATACTTTTGCCAGATTAATAATGATGTGTTCCGGACCAGAACCAAAGTTATTGCCCGAAGAATTGCTAACTTTAAGTTGAGATTGCCGGCTCTGTTGCCCGCAGAACCAACGAAGGATAGGAAGAGCTTCGAGAGAAAAAGGTAAGTAAACTCGAGCAAGTCGTGTACAACTGCTTGTTCAGCTTTTACTTTTCAAGATTTTTTAACTCATTGAAATCCATTTTAAGGTGTGCGCGAACTGGAAGTCCAAAACATAGAGGAATGCGTCATCGCCAAACATGGGACTCTGCTTGGGGAGTAAGCAGCACAGTTGGGTCCGCGCCACCGCGAGTGAGCGCTCACGCAGTTCGACCGAGCGACAACCGGCAATGTTTGTCTCGGAAACTGCTAAGTAATTTTATATTCTAGTAATTGTTGTAATATTGTGGTAAAAATCATAACCTTAACCAGCCAACGTGATCGTTGCAATAGCGTTTTAAAATGTTTTTTTAGTTTTGCTATTTTGTAAAATAAAATGTTGAGAACCCAGTTTTATCTTTTATTTCAAACTCTCAATTCAACCAATAACTACACCTCATATTTACGAGTACAACAATATTAAAAGGGGAATTTAACAATATTTTTGTAAAATAAAAAACGAAGATTTATTTTATAAGAATTTTATTGTGTTTCAGCGCCATCTGACAAAAAAATATAAAACCAATAAGTTATCCACACATTATTGATATATTTTTTTAAAATACATTTTACAAAATATTATAGGGGAGAAAACATCGGGAGCCCTTTGCTTTTTGCTAGTTTTTATTAAATTTACCATTTATGTCTGAATGTTATTTCGGTTGAAAAATGGTTATAATTCTTTTAATGGGGCGTCATAAGAATATTAAAACCAATCCCACGCCTGTTGGTGGGTACACCACACCTTTGTGCACTGTCCTTATTGCGCGAAGGCCACGTTCTGCATTTATAGTAGGCGTTAAAAGCCGCGGTCGCTGTGGATAACCGTAACCTCCTGAAAATTTTAAGTCTGTATATCTTCTTATATTATAAATGCTAAAGTTTAGATGGATGTATGTTTACAGGATCTCTAGAACTGCTGGACGGATCTCGATGAAATTTGGTACAGATATAGGCTACATACTAAGTTTGTTGTTCCTTTTCATAAACAAATATAGGAAACTACTCTTATATAAATAACACATTCTCACCTTTATTTCGAGAGGTATTTCTTTGCGCCTTCTCAACGAAGCCTATATCTTTAGCTCAAAGCAAAGCTACTTGAAATTCTCTTTGCCAAATCGAAGATTTAGTTTGAATAGAAGTTCCAGTACCTCTTCCACTTACTCCAACTCCTGCCGACAACTAAGCCCTCTGCTGGTGTCTTGACCACAAACTTTCTTTATGCGCAGCAACAATAAACGTAGCGTATTCATATTATTTAATTTTATATTTAATAAATATACGTATTTGACATGTTGTTTCGCTTTTGAAAGTGTCAAGAAGGCGTTTTCTACAGGGTATTGGCATTCGCCAGCCTTTCTATCATAACAATCGATAACTAGCGATATTGCCTGTCAAAATATGCCACTTGGGTAGCAATTTTAAAATTTTGTATGACTGACGTTCGCTAACTTGTCGATTCGTTTGATAGAATAGAATGACGTGTACGTTGAGTAGCTACAATCGATTCGCTAGCGAATGATCACGTGACATTTCGTAGGTGAATGTCAGTTTCATACAAATTTGTCGATTCCATCAGCGAAATCGCCGATCGAAAAGCATCTTGGGTAAGCCCACAGGACTCCATAAATCAGTGTGTTTTTACAATAACGTAAATATATTATTCGTTCTCAAAGTATTATAATCTATCGTCAACTGGTTAAACACTTCAGAAACCTTAGATCACTTAACTTGTTTTATCTTAAAGGAGCAAAGGGATTAAGTTTGTGGTTAAGATTTCCTTTGATGTTCCGGATTGTGGTCGATCATTAAAACAGAGACCAAAGTTAGAGTTATGACAAATAGCTTTTAAAAGATAAACCAAAAGTTATCCAACATACGCTATGCCACGTAATATACGTAATACCACAGAGAGTAAAATAAATGAAATAAAGTGATTTATACGGGATCGCGTTTCCACCATTGTAGTATCCCTTGTCAGGCGCGGGGGCTTAGTTGGAATTTATTGGTCTGGAGGCTGGATTGAGTTTAAAAATAATGGTTTCGGACCTTGTCATTACTAATTGTGATTAAATTGAATAAAACTGGTCAAAGAAATAGATACATAGCATATGATATTTTCTCGGAATATATCCTCCACTCAAGCAGTGCTCAAGTCTAATAATATCTTTGAATGTATTTTAAATTCCTATTTAATTTACTTGCACCGTGGGATTCCTCTATAATTACGTTACTTGTTTATAATTCCTTGCATTATTCTTATAAAGGAATTAATTCTGCCCACGATGTCTGAGAAATGATTAGATAACGCGGCACAAACGCCAGCAAACATTGCGAATAAGCCTCGGGTGAGTTGTTTACGGCGCGAAAGGGCAAGTTATTTTTACTGAGCAAAGCTACGCCACGGTAATGTATTGGACAAAAGTTAAATAGCCTACTTAAACTGGGCCTCAGGGAAGACGACTTTTACATTTTTATACAGGGTAACACGAATTCATTATGTAACCCACGGGCACGTTTCGGGTATAACAGGACTTTTTAGGCTTCGCAACAGCGAGTCAAAACATTTTTCGGTGTGTGAACCAAATGTGTACATATTTTTTTGTTGTTTAACCAGTATGGAGAGTAACAAAGGTAGCCCGTGCATGTTTCTATCATCGTGCTCTATAAATATTTTTGACGCCTAACAAATTATTTTCAATTGAATTATTGTGTCGCACATTACCCCATAGTCGATTACAGTTAGGAGAAGAAAGAATCTGTAAGCAAAATTTTAACATTCCTACTTTATTTTAAATTCCTAAACAAACAATTCCGTCACAAATTCCTGAATAAGACAAGACAGAACAAATAAGTTTTCAAAGTGATTACTTACACGACATGGTACAAGTTGAGCTGTCTCGACGCAGCACAATGTGCGATCGTTAGTCATGCAAGCGGTGACCCATTTAAGATGACAATTCAAGTCTACCCCACATATACTATGCAAAGTAACGTCCCCCTTTTAACCACTCTCTACATTGCACACTAAAATGTGGAATAATTTTCTAGAAATGTGATGAGATGAATATAAAGCTGTTATGTTATGGTTATTAAAATTCTGCGTTTCGAGTATTTAAAATAATAAAAGCTGTGTCCCTTACATATCTAAACGTAAAATATTTCCAAAGAGAGTATTACGCACCCTCATTATATTGAGGAACTAAAGTTTGGTAACATTTTAATTCATTGCATTGCAATACATTGTCACGATTCTACAGTTGTCTTTTCAGTTATCGTTAACCGTTACTTAATCAAATAAATACACAAACTTAATCGTATTGCAAACCAGTTCCATGTGAACGAAATTAAATTAAAAATCGTTAATTATTTTATTCAACTTTTGGAACAGCCTGCATTAAATTACGAGTACCGAGCATCCAACAATCTATTTTGAAACAATGCAGCGAACTCTTCGAACAGACACAATGGCAGATAAAATGAGGTCGACAAAAGAAACAAAATCGACGTGATACAAACTCGTTCCATTCTTGAATTACAAATAAAAACTCCATCAAACAATGTCCATACCAATTTTCATTATGTATTTGGATACTGTACTTTTTATATACGAGATACTTTAATGTCTAAATCTAATCTGTTACTTCCAAGCTACAAATGAAATGTTTACGAAAATGTCAGACAAAGCCAGTTTGAGATGTAACGTTAACTTGGTTTAAGCCAATTCCAAGGTTCAGTTACAACAATAGAGTTACTGAAAAGTGTATCAAATACAATAAATATTAAATAGTGCATAGTTTCCAAACATAAACCCTTAAAAGATTTCCACCAAATTGAAAACTTATTAGAATACTGGTTACATAAACGAACTTTAAACCATAAAATTCCCATAAACCGAGCGAAGAAGCCAAATAGTGGTACCATTTGGCTCATTTTCGTATGAAAATTCCTACATACATATTTGGTTGCCAAATGACATAGTTCATGGAAAGAACCAAAAAAATAATTTAGCATTAAATTAATATTTGTAGAACAAAATCCTTCGGCACTTAAAAAAAGATTTTAATTACATTATATTCATCCTCTGGTAAGAAACTGATAAAGGTTTGTTGGCAAAACCATGTTTGTAGCACAAAGAAAAAGCAATCAGGATTAAAAACATCAAAACATGCCAAAAACGTTAATCAAAGCGTTGCTTGATTCGAATATGATTTTCATAAATAGGGATGAACCAAAAATGGCAACGAAATAAATGAAATGTGATTTATGCGCGACCCTTTTGGCAGCAATGCGGCGAACATACTTTAGTCAAAATTTATTAGTCTGGAATCTGGGATTCGTTTGGTACTGACTCGAGGCTTATAGAAATTTACAAGGAAAAATGTTACAAGGTTTCCAACACTACGTGATGTTTATGGCAACAAGATGGTGCAGGATCTTATTATCTTTTGGGTCGATATATTCCATTTTAGTTCTAGCTTTATAGTATTTCTTCATTCTACTTTGATAAATATCATTAATTGACATACATCGTCCCATTTATTCCGGTTATAGTGACTATGTTTAGTCCAAACATTTTATATTAAAAAGTTCGAACCGCTACGTTCTGCTGAAATGCTGAAATGTTAGCTATAAAATAAAATAGCAATATTGTTTGCTGTTACAGTCTGTTTGTATTCTATACATAAATTTATATACAGCAGCAGATACGCCGGGTAATTGAAAATTTATCGCGAACTTTATTGGTGTTTTCGTTTAAATCCTGTTTCAGGAAAATGGACTCAGTGAGTAACGCAATGAATACGTAAATAATGAAATACAGAGCTAAAATATTTCTATTTAATAATTATTATAAATGAAATAAATTGTATATTCAGACAGAAATGGAAATTACAAGAGTTTTTTATGTAACTCCATCAGCCAAAGTAAAATCCAACATTTTTAGTCATTTGATAGATTGAAAGAGAACGTTATCACGATAGTATCCGACATTTCGATATTATCTGCAAATATTTTGTTGCAAAAACCTTTCAAATTACAACTGAAGCACTTTGATCTAGAAAATCAAATGCTAATAAATTCTTTCCTTAATAGAACATTGGAAAAATCAATCTTTAGTCGAAGGCAACACGAGCTAGTATCGTATGATTTAAGTGAGTTTGGAATAAAAATAAAATCAAACATTTTATATTTTATAAGGTTTCCCAATAAAATTAAATACACATACTCGTAAACGATATGGAGTGTACCGAGTAGGGCGAGTGAACTTCAAACACGGTTACTGCTATGATTTTACTCGATCCGATATTCGCTTTAAAATATAACATAAAAAAAACATACAGACGAATTGAGAACCTCCTCCTTTTTTGGAAGTCGGTTAATAAGTATATTTAAACACATTCAAGCAACGTGACTTTAATTTGAAAATATTCACTATATAAGACGACACCTATTCCAACAGTTTGTGCAATGAACATAATGCAAGGGGGATGCACAATTTACCAAAAAAAAACACAAAAAAAATGTCGGCTGTATAGTTTCTTCAGTTAAACTTGTAAATACAGTCAAACCTGGATAAGCGAGAAACCTCAATAACTGAGGATCATTCTCTGGTCCCGACTGATGACGTTTATAAGCGAAAAACCTAATTAGAGAGCAACCTCTATAAGCGAGACAGATATCGCGGTCCCTTGGACCCTCGTTTATCTTGGTTCGACTGTAACTAAATAACAAAATTCCCTATAAAGGTAACAGATTTTATTCAGCAAAATTAGCTCAATGACAATAAATTCCTAATCAGTTAATGTTCATGTTCAATACAAGCGATAAGTTGTTTATGCGTGAGTCAGAACGATAACAACTGAAAGATTTCCTTTTGCAAATTTAACGTGCTCTTTACAGAAATAATGTGCAAGTAACGTCTATGTTGCAAATTAAAGAAATACAAAGTAATAATTTACAAGTACGAGTGGAGGAGGGAGACAGGAAGAGAAGAGAAGGAAAGAAATGTTTTATTATTTCATTATTTTTGTTGTTTATTGTTTCCTTATTAAAGCCATTGTTGTTTTGTAACTTATATCTTAGATCAAATAAAATTTAAATAAATAAGTAAAGTACATTCGACTGTAAGATTTATTTATAAAAAAATAAGCTCAAGTCATTTTTTTTTATAGGAGAAGGGACAAATAAGCAAAATTCTTCAAAACTCAATTATTTGGTGCCTGTTTCGGCATATCATAAAATCTTAGCATTACATTACATACTTATTTCTTATCAAGTACCTATTAATAACGCATTTTTGGTAAATTATGCGATAGTGTTTTAAATATTTTATGAATATTTTCATTACAAAATAAACAAAAAAATTATGATATCGGTCAGAAGCAGGTCTATTAATAAAAAAAACATTTGACACCGTTAGTATGAAGGTATAATATTTTAACTTGATAATGTAAGGTCTTTCGGTTAGAGATTGCGTGCCGCAGTTTTCACGCGTAGTTAGGTCGAGTGCTGGTCCCTCGGGGGACCTTCATATCAAACTACCTACATTCATTGTTTTGGGTAATGCAGACCCGTTACGTTGTGCTCCGTCCCTTATCCTTTGACCCTGAACGGTTATGTACTTAGGTACGTTTACTTACAACATTTACACTTTGCGACTAACCCTAAGGATCGTTACATTTTATATTCAAAATATAATTCAATATTAAATTCCGAAGAATTGTATTTTCATTCGATACAGATAAATTACGTAATTTTCTACAAAAATAGACGACATAAGAACATCAATTTCCAAGAACGAAATAATTAGATACTTAAGTCGTAACGTTCATAAAAATACTGGGAACATTCAAATACAATAAGAGAAAATATTCCAAACATAGCACAAACACATCGGGGGGAAAATAAACGAAACGCCTGTACGATGTTTTTTCAATAAAACGGGCGGATCGCGCACCATTTCCACACCGAATACGATGTTCGCGGAGTCGTTTTGTCAGTCGTAAAAATATAAAAAACATATCCGAGCTTGATAACGTATAATTTTATATAATTGTATTATTACACTTTGATTATGATTACGCAATTTATTGCAATATTTCATTTTACTGTAAACGTTTTTAAAAAATTTAAAGTATTCGTGGGATATGTTGATTTCCGTAATAGTTTCGTTACGAGCAAAAAAACTGAGGATAAATAAACATGGACACGGCAAGGAACAGAATATTTTACTTTTGTTATGTTTAAACTAAATGTGTCAAATACAGAAAAGAAAAAAATACAATAAATGTTTTCAAAACGATCAATGGTAGCTGAGCATAGTAAAGCCGGGGGTTGTCAATTGGAAAGCAGACTGTCGCTCGCCGCCTCCGCGTCTGGCAAATCCGCCCTTCAATTAACACAACGATCCAATGAACCTGCCCACGCTTCGAACCTACGCTATCAGATGACGACAACACCATTACAAGTTATATTTTTAGCTACCAACTATGAGTGGGACGTTTGATACTATTAAGGGAAAGTTTATTATCGAGACGTTAGTGATTTATACACAACAATGTTTTATGAACAAGTCGTAAAGCAATTAAAACGTTACCTTTTGAAATCGACAATTCTAATAGATATATAAATCGATAAAGTCAAGCGATGCCACATCGAAGGACAAGAAAGGTCTTTGCACGTAAAATTTTACTTGCTAAAACTTTTTGTTTTAAATCCTGACTCACTTGTTTGCGTGCCTAAAAAGTGCCTTAGCACAATGAGAACATGAAACAGAAACTTGCTGAGAAAATAAGATTCTGTAGAGTGGAGAAAGAGTGTGTAAAGACTATACTCACTTTCATCTGACTGCGGTGCTGAGAGGATGGCACTGTGCTTCTTCTTCACCTCCTCGACGTTCGCCTGTATCTTGTCTATCATTTCTCGTATCTCTTCCACCTGACGACAAAACAACAATTACATTAAGACATGAACAAACACAATCTAACAAATAATAGGGTATTACTGGTGTAGCTAAGGTCAACCCTAAAATAAGGTGGGTTCGGAGACTCCCGGTGGGCACGTGAGTTGACGATGATGACTTCAGTGTAAGTATTTCTGAACATATATTTTTCATGAATGAGATGATCATTGAATTCAATAATTTTAAACACGAAACACTCATTAACATCAATTTTTTTCATATTGGATATCAATCCACGGCTCATTTCCTTATTCGTTCCACCATAACGAAACTTTTTCAACATCGATAAGTAGAATAAGTTCGAATAGGAAAACTTTTCTGTCGGAAATTGAAATTGACCATTACCGAGCTATAAAAGAGTTCGTGCGAGATCCTGTCTATGATATTACTGGCATTTGTGGGCGACAGAAATGGAGTGCATTTCGAGTTACTTCGCCCACGTATTGCCATTTCAAGTACTGTGGGGTACTAAAGGTCAGGCATTAATAGTGTAACTTATATCGTTATATTAATTTATCATTGACTAGCGACCCGCCCCGGCTTCGCACGGGTGCAAATCGGTATAATGCCGATACTAAATAATAATTACTACAAAAATATGTTTGTTTATACGGTTAAATAGTTATTGTGGGTTATCCCTAACTGACAGACATATACCATCGCGGACATTTTTGTAGACCTTTTTAAGTTGTACTGTATGTAGTACATTATTTTGATCTTCAGGCAGCGATTGCAATGTAAGCGCTAAAAATGTGTTAATTTACGATATCATATTAAAAACCTCTAAATTATCAGTGTTACTCTACTATATTGTGATGTATTGTACATGAAAACCTTCCTCATTCATAAGGACACTCTATCTATAAAAAAACGCATCAAAATCCGTTGCGTAGTTTTAAAGATTCAAGAATATTTAAGGACAAACATAAAAAAGCGTTTTTGTTTTATACTATGTAAGGATAAGGATAAGGATATGACTAGCATAGAATAAACATCACAAATATACAGAAATAAAAACTCTTTATCAAGAGTAAGGTTTATGTGAATTGCTAATTATAATTGTGATAACACCCTTTTAAATCCTAAGGAATCATAGGAATAATCCTAAGAATTTCCTTACCTTTTGATCTAACTAAATTAATTTTCATATCTTTGTTAATTAATAATAAACTTTCTGTTTGTAATAAAAGGATAATTTCTAAGGTTTCAGTAATAAATATTTGTAATTCAATACTTTTCACCTTTAAATACTTTTCAAATATTGGTTAGTTGATGCCAATCAACCAAAAGGAACAAAGTTAAATTGTTGGGTAAAGTATTGGATCCAAATTAATAAGTTATCAGTATTTAAGAAACATAATACATTTTACTCAAATCGTTTAACATTCTCGATATCAAAATATAATTCATCAAACTTTATTTCATAAGCATAAATATTGACTTTAATCTTGTTTGTGGATAAGATCGTTTTAAAAGTAAATAACTTTGTATAAAGTAGAGTTATTAAATCCACAGTATCTGTATGTTATTCAGTAATTCCAATCGATGTTTGATGTTTCTGGCGGAAAGCCAACTGGAGCGCTGTCGTCGGCTTTTCATTATATTATCAATATATTTTTTTTGCACTTATTGGCAACCTCCTTGTTGGACACACAATGCCTATTTGAATTATGTACTTCGACTTATAAGTAGTATATTACGTAATTTATGGATTTTGTCCATCATTTTTACATTTTACAGTTCTACACGAGACTTGCAATTTGTATTCGAATCATAAATCTGATTCCTCAGAAATTACTTTTGTCCTTTAACAAAAAATAATTTCAAACATCTTCAGAGAAATATTTATTTTCGTAACACGAGTATAAATATCAAAATTTACTTTATCGGTCTCGTAAATGGAATTTCCGAGTGGGCTTTAATTTAATTGGCTTTCGGAAGTCGGGGTGGGCGAGTTGTTTTCCTTTCTTCGTAGTCAGTCTTAGAGACGTATTTTAAATTTGCCACAGGAAGAATTGGCAAATACCCAAGCAAGTAACCAACGCCCCGGCTGCAGTTCAACTTTACGTAAACTTGCCAACTACAAGTTATTTGCACTTAGCACTTCTGCCGTTCGCTAAGTGTGAAAATCAAAACTTGCCAGCCAAAATGTCTAACATGTTTATAACTTTCAATATATACTAACTCAAGATAGTAAATTCTGGTATGTGTATTTTCAGCATTCGCAAGACATTCAAAACAGTTGACTATGTCGGAAATTTATTTGATAAGGATTAACATAAATAAAAGTTACTAAATTCAACGTCTGCAGAAGCGAAAAGAAAAGATTGCAAATAAAAAGTAAAAGTTTAAAAGGGTGGTAGGAAAGACATAGAAAATATCTTTTTTGCTGTTATATTACAGGTGTGTAGAAAAAACATTAATTAGCATATTTCTATCTTGCAACGTGCGCGCAAAACCGTGTCAGCTGCTAGATAATGACTAATGGTTATGATTAATCTGTGACTATTAAACAAGCGAGCAAGACCATTATCCATCATATCGCTTGCCTTCACATGCATAAATTGATATTTACTTTTCTAATATTCTTCAATCAAAGTCCTGTGGTATCCTAACTTATACCTTGCGTTAGCACATGTACAAAGCTTTTGAAATAAATAGTTGCGAAAAAAATCAGAAGCAACTATTGATTGTACAGATAACATACAAACTATTAAGTGTGGAACTTGAAAGGGTTAAGATAGCAACAGAGGGCAGGGCCAATATTTCGCTTGTTCTGTATAATCGGACAAGTTCAGGGGCGTAGGTCAATGCGAGGCCGACAGGGGGCGGTAGCGAGCTGACTCACCAATTAATCTGATTGCCGTGATAAGGCCGTATCACGCTCGCGCCACTGATAACAGCTGGTTATAACAAACTCTTGTGTAGCTTAGATCTGTGTTATTCGCATACATTCGTATCAAATTGTGTCACTTCGATCACCATCATTAATTATAGGTTGTGGTGTTAGACATATCATCATGCCCTATGGACTACTAAGAAACATGAGAACCTAAGCTTAATTTTCCGTAGATTACGGAAGCATACCAAATGAAGATTGCGAAGAACATTGATCTTAGAATCAATAAGTAACATCTACCATCCAATGGTAGATATGACCTCGAAGAAAATAGATAACACCATTTCAATATAATTATAACATCTAATGACGTCATAAATAGAATGATTGCTTCCATGGTGTTTAATAAAAAGCCGTGTCTGAGAGCTGAACTAAATGGGACACATATTAAGGCTGGAGCGACGGGGTTCCGACGCTAGGCAGACGCGCCGCCCGCCCCTTGCGTCACTATGCCACCGATGTCCCCGCAACCTTTATTTACTTTGAAACCATTTAAGAAATAAGATAATTTAAACGTAAAGTCATAGGTATCTTTATACGACATTTTTTTTGCATGTTGGCACATTAAAATTTAAAACGCATGATACGATCCAACACTCCACTTGTTTCAGTTAAATGCAACTTAAACGTGCGCGGAGTTGAATAAATGAGGGCAGATATAAAAAAAAATAAAGCGCTTCGCCGTAATTTAATGAATGAACCAACTTTATTTGAGTTGTGGAAGAAATTTCCGTCGAGCAAAAACAAAATTGAATAAGTTGAAAACAGTGCTTTGAGTAATTCAATTTGCTTTAATTATATTAAGTTAAAATATTAAAGTTGGTATTTAGGTTTTTTAGTGATTTGATTTTATTATTAACGTAGATTAATTTATAATTAAAGTTGTTACCTACTTAATAATTAACCAAGCGCCTTTTAAAACTTTCTTATAATATTCTGAACAACTGAACTTAAGACATTATGATCAAAATCTGAAAATGAAAACCACTGTTGACCAAAACAAACTGAAAGATTTAAATACCAGTAAATAACTCGAGGATCTGTTAATTAACCTATTTAGGCAGCGAATTACATTGATAAATCACATAAAGTGGCAATCCCTTTTTAATTATAATCTAATTTAGGAAGTTACTGTAACGACTCCCATTATCCTTGTCTCCAAGACGATATCCATTTTGTCAAATTGCTAAACATTAAAGCTAGTGATAAAATTGTTCGTTATGATGCCAATTTTACGAACAGTCAAACCTGGATAAGCGAGAATCATTCTATGGTCCCGACGAGCTACCTCCATAAGCGAAATGAACGGATTAGAGAGAAACCTCTATAACCGGGACAAATATTGCAGTCCCTTGGTCTCTTCGAAATTCGACTGCACTTACAGCGATCGAAACATTTAGAATTCTTATCAAGTATTTTCACTATTGACACTTGGTTTACAAGAACGATAGTGAAAGAAATATTTTCAATCGATATATTTATCAATGTATGTTAAGTAATTCATAACACTAAACGTTGCAAATATATTACTAAAAAGCCGAAAAGGTTCTTTTCATATTGCTACGAGTATCATATTCACAGCAATAAACATGATTCATGAAGATGGGGAATACACAGCCGCGATATTTATTACATTACCCTAACTACCAGTGTCGACATCGTCATGCAAAAATATACTTTCATCTCTATAATTTTCTTTGAAAAAACTGAGACAATAATACATTTTATACACTGACATAGATTATTTTACAAAGCAGCAGTAGTAGTAAGCTTTTAATTAAGCTAAGCAAATTATGTCAAGGAATTCATATCAATGCCGTCACCGTTTTCATCCTTACAGACATATTCATAACATTAAAATAAGCCAGTACAATGAATAAAGAACGATGCTGGAATATTAATATCTCCCGCTCGTATTGCTACGGATTAAATTAAAAAACCGCATGACGTCATCAAGCAGAGCGAAGCCTCCATTCATGTAATTTCACTACAATGCTCAGTGGGACTCGACACGATATATTGCATAAAACTTATTACGAAGAATATAAACTGCATTCTGTATATGCTCTTTTTATGTCTATGTACCAAAGCATATGCATTAAAGTCTATGTACTGTTCACCATTATTACTTTTGTACAATTTTAACACGCTTATAAGAAACTTATTGTTAGTCTCAAAATATTGGTTTCAACGTGATAAAGTCGACTTGCTCATCTGGTTTGCTTAACATATCTAGCAATATTTTTAAACATAAATAAACCTATTTAATAACTGGCCGTTTAGTAATTAAACGACTGAAATAAACTACATCTATTATGTGTAGCTTCATCTTGTTGATTGACAGGTGATTAGGAAGACGAATTGTAATGCTTAGCTTGAGATTAGTCTTGTTAATATTAATCGTCCAATAATAATTTATGAGGTTCATTATTAGCACAAACGAGGTATTAATAGACTTAGTATTCAACAGCTAATAAGCACAAAATCTTCGGAATAAAACTGCATTTTAGGAATATGAATACCCAATAGTTCTTATGAATAAGATGACATTTTTACGTAAAATATGCGTTAGTCGTGGAGTTGCGGAAAATGGAGCCCATCTTGGGTCGAACCTTACCTTACCTCACCTTACCACTTACACGGTCTCACTGTGATTTGTGATTTAAAATGTTTATTCCTCAAAGAATTTACAAAATTCACTGATGAAAAACAATTTTAAACAATGTTAATTTTACACCAGCAGTCTGAGTTTCCATTAACAATAGTAGGAAAGAAATTAATTAATTTGCCCTTAAATTATTTTGGATATTAGTATTGGTATAATCCTATTTGATTAATTATCCGTACAAAAAGTTCGCTCCGATGATTTATGAAAGTATCCTAACAGGACAAAGAGAAACAAAAAATATATGAGACCAATTTATTCAGCTCTGCGGCTGCAGATGACGTTGATAAGCTCGTTACAGGACTTGGCTTTTATCTTTGTTTTAATTTAAATAAACTTTACAAGGAAATGAGAAAACCGTCAAGTGAGCCCTCAGATCGTTAGCTTGTGGTAGCGATAAATACATCAAATGTCGCTTTAATCCAAGTAACATTCTGTAATTTGTTCATTTAACTTTTTAATATTAATAGAAACGAACTGAATAATAAATGGTGAAATGTAACCTTTTTAAGTAAGTTCTAAGAATTGAATATTAATTATAAGTTCGAGACTGAAGTTCTTTGAATGTTTAATTATAAGTCATGCAATCAGGATTAAAAAGCATGTCAAGTCTATTTAACATCGCTCCATGTTAAAGAAAAAATGGAGTATCGATTTACAGATTGGGCGGGAAAAATTGATATCCTTCTCAAACGTCAAACTTTGGTTAATGCGAATCCATTATCATATCATTTTACTCAATTGCAGGAGCTCCTTAGTTTTATGTGAGCTTCCAAAATTCAATTTATTTTTATTGGATGTTGCAACTTCTATTTTATAACACCAAAAGCATCTTACTATATAATCAATATATACAGAAATGTTTTAATAACACATTTTCTCATGTTCAGAATTGTGTCGAACTCCACTACGCATGTTTTCAAAATAACAGTTAATTTTATTTTAAAATGACTTATTTTCTAGTCAGTATTCAAACAAGAGGTCTGGAAACGCGGTCAAACTAAACAAACTCCGGTCCCTTGTTCCCGGTGCGGCAAATGAACTCGCCGGCACACAATGGAAACACGCCCTGTGCTTAGTGCGGGCTAACATGCATTCTAAACTGCACTGTTGATTCTACTCCTTTAATACTATGCGCAAAGCCTGGCTTAGTAATCAAAACTTCAACGATCTAATTGGCTAGTGTGAACGTGAAGTTTCTGAACTAAATAGTACTTTATTTCACGAACAACAGGAAGGACGTATAATCCAATATCGTTCGTGTGGGTGTCCTTGTATTAGATTTTAGACAAGAGGTAAGCATATATCAAAATTGACATGCGTTATATGAGACTCGAGTAAATTGTGAAGAAAATGATTACATTACACTATCTGCGCCTTTTTATTCTAATTTTAATCACAAAGTTTTTTAAAGTATTTCCCTCCTAAGCTGTCAGGCTTTAAACATACAATAGGCTAGTCTTTGTGACTTGATCCGTGGGATAGGGAACAAATGAGTATCCTGATGACTCGTGCTCTAATCCGTATATACCCGGAACGAGAAAGGTTGATCCGGGTTCTATGCCCGGATTAATGTGACCGTGTCGCGGTTGCGTCATTTGAATACATGAACAATAGCGAAGAGAACTGATTGTTTAAAATAATCCTTATCAGAGTTGTAGTTGACACGATATATGTAACTATAATTTTACTTAGGAAAGTGAACTCGCAAGATGAGTAGGCGGTACTAAATGTCAACGAATGAAAAAACTACTTAATGCGTAGTAAAAGATAGAGAAAGTAAGAATATTGAGTTGTTTTCTATTTAATCGTGATAAGCGATAAGTCAATTATGTGTGGCTCATTTACACCTAGTTTATAGTTCAGTTCCCACCGGAATGCAAGGTGACCTAGAAAAACTCGAACGTGTCACGTTCAAGGTAACTAGACCGGATTAAAATAACCGCTAAAACCTAGATAACTACTTGAAGCTACCTTGAGGTAAGTATCGTAATAAGTTATAAGATAAGCCTGCTTCGCTTTTAATCCCGAGGATATAGAAAAAGCGAAGCCATTCTCTGTCCGTTGTAAAAGACTTAACACGTTGAAGTTCACATTTGGATAAAAAGACAATCATCTTCATTCAGTATGTATTCAGCATCTCCTATTCCTTAAGTATATCACTCACCTCACTGAAGAATTCGTCCATGTAGCCGCCTTCAACGGCGACGTTGACATCGTCGGGCCCGACGTCATCGTCGTCGCTTTGCGCCTGAGAACAAACAAAAAATAATTAATTTCAGTTTTAGTCCGCATAATTCTCATCAAAGGTATCATATTTACGTTACTTAATGATTTTAAAAATAATAATTTAGTCATTATAACCTCCAAAAAATTGCCATAAATACTTGAAGATACAGTAAAGCGCCTACATTTCTATATAGACTTAACCGCTATCACTTCTATTTTACTTTTAACAATCGCTTCATTTTTAGTGGTATAAAAACTAGGTCTAGTGTATAAACTCTCGTTTGCAAATAAAAATTGCAGCTAAAACGACGTTGATGCCGCGAGATTGGGTCAAGGCGCGGCCGCGTGACGTTGCAATTATTGTACTTTGTGAGAACCTACAATTTAAAAATTCTAATTTACAAGCACCCTTATAATTGGATGGGATAAATATGAAAAGGCCGCGCTCGAGCTGCCCTCGAAAACGAATGTTTTTGCATATTTCAGTGAAGGGCTTTTCTTTAATTAATAAAAATGTGAGCAAGTTACGATAAAAATCTTCCTACGAATATGTTTAACCATTTAGTTTTGCCAATTGAAAAGTATAGATTATTTAGAAGTTTCAATTTGGTATTCCTCGACTTTTTGTTAGTTGTTTTTTTTTAAATTTGATGTCAACTTCTTATTTTTTAAAACACAATGTTTGTTTGCAGTTTTCACTGTTCATATAATTTTCTTCGTGGGTTCAGTTCAATAACAGGAATAGTTCAGACTGCGCCAAGTATTTTAACTGTTTACCCTTATTTTACCTACTGCTACAAAATGTATGACAATAGGTACAAAAAGGTAATGTAATATGTATATTTAGATTTGTGTTGACTATGGAAAGACATCGTGAATATTTAAACATACTTCCACACTCTTTGTTTACAGCCTGCTGCGTCACAAGAAAGTAAAGCTTCGTAAACAAAATGTAAATTTATCGGTACCTACAGGTAAAAGTTTACTTAAATTTCACAAAAGTGAAGAAAAAACAATCCTGGGAATAAAATATTCATTTAGTTTGAGAAAGAGATAGAATGAAGGCAAATAATTGAAATACATTGAATACGTTACGCTTTAACTAGCTAATAATTAAATTAAAACAACATAAAATTACACCGACGAAGCTTTTGTACAAACAACAGAGTAGAAACTTTCACCCGCAACCCTATAAAAATCCAATTAATCCGAGCAAATACAAAACAAACAACGAGCTAATGAATTATTTCACGTGTACGGGGAACGAAGAGTGAGCGTTGCCCTATATACAAGCAAGTTACAAGCACATTTTCGAAACATACTGTATACGAAACTGGACCAACAATTTTGGTATGGTAATAATTTTGATGTTTTTCGACGGCAAAACTGTTTTTACCAACGTATGTATGTTTAACTGGTGCAATATGAGTACCTGGTTCGTACAAAATATTCTACACTATACTATTATTCGGGTCTATGGTGTTTTTGTTAGCGACAATTAACAGTGAACTGATCGCCTTTTTTATAGAAGGGACAAACGAGCATCCGATCAACTAAATTAATTGGTCCGACGCCCATGCCTTTATGTGTACATGCAATTAGAAACTTAACATGAAACAAAAGCTTCTTGTTATCGATATAATAAAAAAGGTTATTTTCGTAGCTGGTAGCGAGCAAACGGCGCACGTAGGGCAAAATAGAATCCACTTAGTTGAGGCGAGGTGGACATTATTCAATTTACGGAGGCAGGCGGCGTCCACAAAGGTCCGCCACGGGCCACGGGCCGGATATACGTTATGCCGGCAGCTACGTCATGAAATCGAAAGCCGACGTCGGTTCGACATTACGGTGTTCCGTAGTGACGAAACACTTTTCATTGATTACAATTCTGTACACTTTTCCTTTCTTCCACGCGGTATAAATAGTTTCATATAGTTTTAATGAGACTAAGCATTCACACGGGCGTTTTATTAAGGCGCGCTAAAAAAGCGTTGAGATAGAACAAATGCATTTCCATGTATATGTCCACACGGCGGTGGTTTTAGCGCTGGACGAACGAAACGAGCTTGATTTTACAATGTATCGTTATAATGAGAGCGTCAAAAAAGCTGTCGTGTAAATGCAGGCTTAAAATAATTAAATTTAGACGGATAATATAGCTTACATCAGTGTCATAGTAAAAATAAATTATCATTCAATACGTAGGTTACTATTGCTAAAATTTACAATCCAACGAAATGTTTTGGTGCCTTTTCTATTACTCATTTTAACCTTCGTTCTAACTAATGAAGCGTATCAGTCACATTCAATTCTCATTACAGTTTTATTTTATAAATTGTGTAAAGTTATTTTTAAACATTACATACAAAAACTAGCAAATAATTCTTTATTAAAAAAGATTGTAATAAAAAATTATGGCAAGCGGTTCTTTAAGTGATGCTTTGTATTTGACAATGGAAAAAGGAAAAAATGCTCTATGGTTCGAGGCCTCTTTCGCTTCGGTGTTGTATTGCTGTCGGCAATCGCTAACATGAATAAATTATCTCTGTTTTGTAAGGCAATTTTTCTTTACAGCTTGGCGCTTCACAAGCAATATTTTACTTGAATTCCGTATTCAAAGAGGAAAATAATAACCTCTCACGACCTTTAACTAAACTTTTTCACATCGATGCATTAAAAAATAAAGTAAATAATACGTTTTTTTAGGCACAACAAAATATACATTACGTTATTGTCTGAGTTTGTCAAATTACAGAGCCACAAAAGTTTCATTAAAAAAATAAAATCAAAGGTAAGCCGACAGGCATTATCCAATTATAACAATAAGCCTGTGAAGTACAGGCGCGCACAAAGGTGCATAAATTATCGACGACGCTGCCAGGCTGCCACTCATTACGCATATGCAGGTGCAATGCGGCAGGGTGGGGGGAGACAACCGGCAAGGGGGGGTACATTGTCGCCGCGCAATCCGATCTGGGTCATGGCGACGTGCATTTCGCCCTAATAACATGCTATTATCAATCTCAATTACCACAAACATCGTACTCAATACCACGACTTCCTGGACATACGAGTACTTATCGGCACTATCGACTTTTTAATAACACTATTCTACCTAACATAATGTCCAGTATAACAACATACACGTAGTCAGTAAAGTTATGGGCGTTTAAAATGATGGTACGTAGATACAACAAAGAAAGCACTCCGAAAAACACAATTAAAGATACTTCGCCAAAGACAGACTGATTATATCATAGCTGGCAACGTTCAAGGATGTGTCTAGTACGACTTTTATCTAGAAACATAAGAAACATTAAAAGTTTGACAGCCGAGAACTGGACTAACTCTTGATAACGAAACACGTAATGGACGAGAGAAGAAAGATTCCAGACAATAGATAACAATGTTAAGCAAAAAAACTTTGTTATCACCAACGTCAATTTAAGATATACTTGTACATGAAAAGTATCTTATCCCGCTCTGTATAAATAAATAAATACATGATTTATAGTAACTTTTTTTTTACAATTTGATCTTAGGCACATTTTGATAGAGCTATTATCAATTTCGTAGTGTCCATGAATACCATTTTTACAATATTAATAATATTTTACTTTGGTTTTGATATAAGCAAACAAACCACTAGGATATTTAACTATAGTCAAATAGAATTAGAAAATAGGCAAGCAACGTTGGAGGCGTATCGTCCGCAATAAAACAGTTTTAATTGCAACAAGATCTAATAAAACGTAAATAACTAAACCGGCAACTGAGTTTATCGAGTTTGCGAGGTAATATCTATAAAATTAAGTGGCCATTAGCACAGTGACTGGTTCGTTGAACAAGCTGCACTCTAAATATAGGGCATATTATAATAGGAACGCGACCTCACGGCTAGCGATCTGCCTATCAATACACGTGGTATTCGCCCTGGGAATGTCTCGCACGTGTACATATCATACAAGGACGTTCTAAAGAAAAACACTTATCGTTCACATTAAGGAATGTGATAATTCGCAGTCGCTTGATTGCGGTTACAATGAAAATAAACATGAACAATTATTACAGTTGATCACGTTTGACTCAATTCGTAAAATTAATTAACCAAACTTAAAGATAAAATAATATCAAGAAAATATTATGAAATTTAAAGATTTTCCCTCCGCAGAGGTAAACTTTACGAACTTTCCCAACAACTGGAACAAGAATTATTGCACAAGGCAATTTCAACATTGAGTTCTAAAGACGTTGTGGAATAATTTAGACGGAACATAGTTTGCGGTGAAAATATTTGAGTCGATAAAATTCATGCTTTCTTTACTATCAAGTTGTTACTGGCTTTACTTAAAGATTAGAAGAAATAAACATCTCACCCGCTCATACCGGCAAACTGTTGCTGGTAGATATTTTCCCGAATAAAAACCATTATAAGTAAACACGGCGCATGTTACCTTCATTTCCTACAAGGTCATAAACAAAGGTATTTAAGCCAGTATTTCATGAAAATGGAATACCTTATTTCAACCCTATGCCAGTTTCTAATAAGGTCTAAAATAGCACCGTGTTAGCGACCTAGAACGCAGACAATGAGCAATTAAGAGCGTAATTTCTAAGGTCACGGTCGCCATTCTAGTTGTAAACTAGAAATGTTGTATATACTAGGTATTTAGAACACTTTGGCTAGGTTTACTTTATAGCTCCTATAAACTGAAACGTCGTCATTAAAACTCTTCATATAGCCGGCTTATTTATTGTTAAAAATGTCTACATCATAAAAAATACTTCTAATTAAGCTTGGCTAGTAAACAATACATTTTTCACCTTGGTCTGCCTTATGTATGTTCGTCGCCGTATACACTGATAATAAGGCCCTAATATAAAAGTAAGTTACGAAAACCACAAAACTTTAAACTATTCATGAATTATAATTGCCCACTTGTTCAAGAGAAAATCTCTCCGAGGTACCATTAAAAAAATCACTTGTATCCTTCTCATAACGGACTATAGCAACAAAGGTTAATTGAGAAAATTATTACATTTATAGAATACAAATTATAATGTCTGCGATTGTTTGTGACATAAATATAATCCACGTGAAATATTTAATTAGTCGCACGGCAGAGGGCGGATCATACGCGAACCGGATTTAGCCGTTAAGCTCGCAGCAGACCAATTACGGCCAAAGAGCCCGCCTGTGATTTCCTACCGATGTTACATGCATATCCGAAACGACGTATTTAACGCACTTAATATTATCGTCAATATCAAATTTAAAATAGTGTAGTAAAGTATTAAATTATACGTGTTAACTATGATATCGCACAAGAAACAAAACAGCTCTTTATAAATAACATTTTCGTATTTATAACTCACGTTCGCGATGCTGTTTCAAGCGATATGTTGCCGACCAGTCAATACACTAACCGTAAAAATAAATTTATAACGTACCTTACCGTCTAGCAGTACTGTAATCTGTAGAAAGGTCTGAAACGTTAGCAAAGACCTTCACCTTTGTACAACCCTTTCTTTGACGAGGACTCGAGGGAAAAGACTTATATAGAGCAGTTTTCAACTTCACGAAAAGCTAGATAACGTTTTCATCTAAAATATTTAAGCGAGACTAATTCTCGAGAACAAAGCAGAAACTGAGCTGAGAAAATGGGAGTGTTAATATTTGATGCAGATAGTTGTACGGTATAGGTTCGAAGCGGCCCACAACGTGCCATGGTTATAGAGGGGGATAATATAATACGAGGCAATAAAACAACGTATTTTATTGCTCATTGACGTTATTGCCGTAATCTGAGCTGACAGTATGTTTATTTCTAACATCACCTACAATAACAATTGAAGAAGAAAACTTAATGTGCTTAAAAGACAAAATCTGATTCAAATTTTATTACTATCGCCAAAATCACTAACGAATAAAGAAATAATTGCGCCTATCGGATTTTCCGATAGCGAGGAGTACAATAGCAAAGACCTACTTGATACTGAAAGTACAGTCATTAATGGGATTACCCAGATCTGGGTCAGGAAGGTCGGGCTAGGTGGGGAAGATGGGGCGAGGTAAATCTCGACGGCACATAATTACGGCGCGGACGCGTTGCTAGCCATCGAGACCACTCGACGACGTTTCGACACGCCCTATTTGTGGACTCTCGAAAATTCTTTCCATCAGTACAATTAATTACGGGAGCACAAAAACAACGGCTGAAGGTACTCAAGATTGCTTTCTCGAACTTCTTTTTCAGTAATCAACTAATTTAAAACCTAGTTTTGGTAAAAAAAAATGAACTGCTATATTGTGAAAAGGACTACAGTATATTGAATAATTTATGACTGAGCTGGAAACTGAGGTTATCTGAAAATGCTTAAATTATAAATTTAAATGCAAAATAACAAAGTGCTATACATAAAACGTTAGGAATGGATAGACAGACATAACATTATTATTGCCCAAGATTTCATAAGTTTATCTCTTATATAGATTTTGAAATAACTATTAAAAAAGTAAGGAGTAGCAAAAACATTTTAATATTTCAGGAGTACATCTAAATGAATTAAGCTCTCGTCTTTCTGCACAAAGGCTGGACTTATTAACGATTAAAATTTTACGAAATCCCAGACTTGTGCAAAATGAAACAGATAACTCGCTCGTAGATCTTTCTCAGAGTTCGAGGCTTTTGTGGCGAGGTTCAAACCTTAATCCGAGATGAGATTTAAGAATTAACTTTAAATAAACAAACTTAGCGGAGAAAACTGGTAAGAGGTTGGCATTTAGCCACGTAACTCGGAATAGTTTAGAGGAAGAACGTTTAGAGACGATTACGTAGATAGTTTTGTAGTGTACATTTATAATTTAAATCACTGCGTGACAAGCTTTTAAAGAATCAAATGGACACTGCAACTTTTTAAAATTAACTACAAAAATAATCGGAGTCGATTTTTCCGTCTGATGGGAATCGACATTTCACTTGAAAATCTCTAAATCTTTCTACATACATATGAAATATCGGCAGTCCGTTGGTCAGTTCAATACACAATACGTAACAATACACTCGGCAACAATGTAAGCTTCAGTATTCATTTCAACAAACGCTTTTTCACGTTGGAGTCAATTACACGTGAAGGCTTTCATATATTTTTCGCTGGGGAGCGATTTATTTAGAATGAATTACGACTAGTTCATTTACTTACGCTTACGTGTAGCACCTTAGCACAGTTAACCTTGTTTTAAGCTTGGCGCTTTTATGAACTCTCTCCCTATCTACTACATCTGTTTATTTTAAAAACAATATGTTTACAGATTCTTTCTGTGGGAACCGCAGTAACAATAAACTCCTTGTTCCGTTCGCCAGATCTATTCGCCTCATCTGTAAGTGAAAACTGTGAATAGCAGTCGAGCTATTTGCAGCCCTATGTAGTCACTTTGCACTTTGAATACGAAATGAGACGGCAGCGCTACTTTTCCATTTAGTGCTTAAGCTTTGTAGATCACCGCTGAAATGTGATAATGCATACTAAACTAAGCTAGTTTTGATACTGAATTGAACATTTTGTGAAAACCGTTTCTAACATCGCAGATAAAATTGTTTATTACTTAGATACTATTAGAATAACCAGATCAAAATAATGCTGTCCTTATATTTAGGTTGCTTCCTATTAGATACATTTTCATACATTGAGTCATTTGGCAATTATCCAACTGGATTTGCA
Organism: Papilio dardanus tibullus; assembly: GCA_013186455.1. Classification (NCBI taxonomy): domain Eukaryota; kingdom Metazoa; phylum Arthropoda; class Insecta; order Lepidoptera; family Papilionidae; genus Papilio; species Papilio dardanus. The sequence goes on along the minus strand of QDHC01002701.1, from coordinate 299,537 downwards.
CAATTTCCTTGGTCTACAATGTGACTTAACGAAATTGTCTAATGAAGTAGTTCTATCTTATGTGAGGTTATTCTGTACTGTAGTCGCTGTGTCTGTTAGCCATGCAATTTCAGTTTTATTTTTAGACAAAAGTACATGCAACGTTACTAAATGGTAATACTTTTTATATCCAAGTTAACAATTCTATTGCAGGTTCAGCCGTTAAGTTAAAATGTTTAAAGTTTGCACTCTAGCGAGGTGACGGCGTCGAATTTATCATAGAGGAAGTTTGCCGCGCGTGGACCAACCCCTACGACCCTACGAATTAAAACTGACACATTTATTTATGACTACGAGAACTTATTTCGTAGAACACGCAATTTTCCTTCCTTATAAATTTATAGTTACTTTGCAATTTATTCATACGTTGAATATAAAAGCATACGGAAAGTCCTTTTCCTGGTTTCTATATCAAAAATCAGATTAAGATTTATGTTCTTAAAATTATAATCTCAATATATATATTACCGTTAACATTTGCAAAGAAATAGTGCGCTTTAAAAATTCAACGTTAATTAAATTAAATAAAAAGATAAGTTTTAACTGACGTACGGCACGTAATAATTTAATACGTAACACATAAAATCCGTATTAAAAACTTTGAATTACGAATACGTATTCATCGGCTGACCTATTTCACTGCTGGCCTGCCAGTAATGTGCTCTATTTTAGTTAAAAAGTTTACACTATATTCATGGATTTCTTAGTTACATCATCTGTAACTTTTGTACAATTACTTCTTTCGACGATATTTATTGTAAACTAGCGACCCGCCCCGGCTTCGCACGGATGCAAAACTGATACTAAATACCCTACAGAAAAACTGAACATTGTATATAACAGCCATACTAACAACATTTAAACCCGTGCAAAGCCGGGGCGGGTCGCTAGTTATATATATAAACCTTCCTTATAAATCACTCCATCTATTAAAAAAAACCGCATCAAAATCAGTCGCGTAGTTTTAAAGATTCAAGCATAAATAGGGACAAACATAAAAAAGCGTGATTGTTTTATACTATGTAAGGATAAGGATAAGGACAAGGATAATAGAAAACACGAAAGGGCGACATAGGGCCGTCAAAATACAGTATCGGAGCAACTCAGTGTGACGAACCAAGAACGCAGACGTTATTTGACAAAGGAGAATGCGCAATCTGGTCTACCTAGTCAACAGCAACGAGCCATATGTCGTTGGAAAGGTCTTTGCTTATACTTTATTTTTGTGTATGACGGTAAATGTGTAGCTTATGGGGTTATCGAGTTATTGTCAAAAATAATAGCAAAGTGTTTAGTTTCAATTAGCTTCTACTTAGAGCAGACTTACATTTAGTGTACTGAAGTTTGTCAATATTTACAGGGAATAGAGTAGGAAGTGAGGTGGGGACAGTTTTTTTTTTTTTAAAATCTGTGGCAAACTAGTAAGCTGGTACGTGGATTCGCCGAAAGAGCGAAGCGACATCTGCTATTACAGATGCTTTTTCTACCATCCTAACGAAGCAGGGGACTCACTGGAACAGGATATTTCCCTTTCCTATGTGTCCCCTCTACCCTGCCAAATACTCCTACTCTTCCCATCTTTTCCTTATGAGATAACAATGGGAAGGTAAAGTGGACTAACATTAAGCCTCCCGCACTCATTAGGCGATCGTTTCGCTACTTCGACGAGTGTAGGTCGCCGATTAGTCGTTTGGCATCGTATAAAATAAAAAAAAATGTCCCTACCCGAGTACCCTAGAATAGGGACCTTATTACCTGTAAATACTGAGAGACTTCAGTACAATTTAGTACAAGTAAGTCTACTCTTAGTAGAAGCAAATTGAAAATGTACATTTTGCTATTATTTTTGACAGTAACTCCAGAACCCCATAACCTAGAATTTACATTCATTTAAAAAAATAATGTATAAGCAAAGACCTTTCCAACGATATATGGCTCGTTGCTGTTGACTAGGTAGACCAAAGTCCTTAGGACTCTGCCCATTCTCCTTTTAGATTAAAGATAAGTAACTAAAATTGTACAAACACGAAATTCTTCCACATTTTAAAGTTACGAATAGATAAAATATATCTCTACATCCGATAAAATGTCAATCATAACGATAAAGAGTTCACGATAGCGCTAGATTTACTGTTTATACAAAGGGTACAAACCAATAAACAAAATAACGAAATAAGTATTTTTTATATTAATACAAGGTCAGTTAATCACGGCGGAATAAGGCGGTCGCGTTCCTAACTTAGTTATTAAAGGGTCAGCGATAACAATCTCGTTTTATTAAAGGGTAGAAGAAGGGTGGTAACAGGTGCAGGCATAAAGACCGTGGTTTCACACACCCCATGAAGCGGAATCGCGACGCTAAAGCCTTGTTCGCACCAGGATAGTATTTTAGTCTTGTAGCATTTATTCGAACAAGGGATTTATTACTGTTCGGACTTGGTTAAGCCTAAACCTACGCTCTATGCTAGTAATTTAGTAACTAAACGTGTCCGAACAGCAACATTTTAGTAGAATAGATTAGTAAATCCTTTGTTCGGATACTTTCTACTTGCTACTCGACTAAAATACTATCCTAGTGCGTACAAGGCTTAAAGGGCCACCGACCGCGGTCCGAACCGCGCTCTTTATTACTACCCTCAAGACAATATGAAGGGATAACTACCCTATGTTTCATAACATTCATCCCACAAAATGTCTTCTATTCTCTCTGTTTACATCATAAAACTTTAATGTGAACAATTATATTACGCGAATTAAAAAGAGATACCTTAAGTTATTTACTTATGAATAAAATGAATAAGAAATTAAACAGCAGTTATTTAATTAGAATTTTGAAAAGTTTTAATTATTGTAAATATCAATATTTCTTAAATCAAACAAGCTCGAACATATTACTCTCATTTCAGAACTCATTTTCGGCACATCTCGGGCATAAAAATAAAATATACCAACTGTTCCTTATTACGAAATTATTAACGAAAATGTAATAAAACTTTAACTTATTACAATGCATAGTTTTCAGCCAAAACATATTAACGTAAAGTTTAAGCTTCGTATGCATAAAACAAGATATTCGTTGAAGCCGTGGACAGGCAAAGGCAAAGCTGTAAAGTAAGCAGACGTATGAGCTAACAACGGCGATCGCAAGGCTGCGGCGCGGCGCCGGCTACGCTGCGGCGACTTACGTAACAAACCCCCGAAACGCCTCTTTCGTGTAAACTTTAGTTTGTTACTCATTAGGAGCTTCGACTTCTTACCATAATTGATACTTAAAATATTGTAACATATCAACGTTAGTCATTAAATTATTAAGGTTGCTCTATCCATGAATGGTGATAGTAGCGATTCTCAAAAGAGACGATTTAGAAAGATGGATGTTAAAGAAATGTTTTTAAAAGATTTTTTATTCAAAAACTGAAAAGAAATCGGACACAAAATATGACTTAACAACAGAACACTATCGATTTATTTTTGAATCTTTATCATTAAATATATAAACAATTAAAATATATTGTATCTAAAATATTTTAGTAAATTGAAAACGTATTTAGGCCGGTTGACGTGCGACAAATGGCGTAGGGGAAATATATCCTCTCCCCCCACCGCGGTAAATTTAATCCCTACATTGATCAACGAACGCGAAAAGCTTATTTTACAGAGCCCCCACATTTGTACCTATCTAGAATCCAAATTCTCTTTTGGTGTTCATTTAAAATTTTGTATAACAAATTGTTTTAAAATGTACCATTCATTTTCCGCAACTCCACGACTAGCGCGTATTTTGCGTGACTTCACACATATCTTTGAATTTCTTCGCCGATGTGTGCAGGTTGCATCACGACTATACAGACATACGTAGATTATTTTATAACCTTCGTTTTTAAAGGCGAATGCAAATTAAATAATATAATACTTCTGTAGTCCACGATCAATGTTATCATTGTGGTTTACAGTTGATTATTAGATAAAGAAACCTATTGTATTATTGTTAAGTTTCGCCGTGAATGTTGCGTGTGAAATAAAAGTCCGTTTGTATCTTACAAAACATACTTTAATTAAATAATAACAAGCTATCTGTTCCCATGTAGATATGCAGATGTATGAAAGAATTAATCTTTTTAACAATAATGCTCTGTGTTTAAAAATTCATAAAAATGGTAGTATAACTTTTTTTTATATATTATAAAGTGGCAAACGAGCAAGCGGCAACCTTGATTCGCTGAAATAGCGAAGCGACCGCTGCCCATAGTCATCTGCATCAGCTATGTTGCCTACCCTTAGTCTACGGAGGAAGCGCACAGCAAGAGGATAACTCCATTTCCTATACATCTCCTGCCCCGCAATATCCACTTCTCCTTCCCATCATTCTTTCTAAGAAAACTATAACTATATTTTTTTAAGCATAGTTTTTACTTGTTTACTTGTTACTTGCCGTGATGATAGAAAGAGAACAATTATTTAAATTAATATCATAATTTACATGAACCCTCCATAAATCGTGTAAATTGTATGTTAAACAAATATGTTTAGTTTACATTATTAGACAAGTTCTATGTTTAGGAGCGACTGTTGTTAGCAACAGTATTACGTATTCTGTTTGCATTCTAAGTACACAGTCGCTGCGACTGCTCTGTCCCCGAATTAATAATTTAATTAGCACTGACATGCGAAAATTAACGCTTAAATATACTACATATTATCAGCAATAATCGGCTTATGATTAATTGGTGACTAACGTCTTAAACGTTTACTAGGGATACCTTTATAATTGTAACGCTTATAGATTTAATCTGATAATTAGATAATGGAAATCAATAATGTATTTTAACATCTTTATCGTTGTATCAATTAGTATTTTCGTTTACTTTATATTGAAACTCTTGTTAGCTAAAATGACTGGAGGTCTATTATATCAATGAAATGATAGGAAGTGGATTTTGGCGGGGGAGGAGACGCCTAGGAAGAGGAATTATCCTCTTGCTGTGGGTCTCCGCCTCCGTAGATTAAGGGTAGGCAACGCATCTGCAATTGCACATGTCTATGAGCAGCGGTCGCTTTGCTATTTCGGCTAATCTATGTGGCCGCTTGCTCGTTTGCCACTTTATACTATTAAAAAAATGGAAGGAACAGTTACCATGAAATAATCACAAAATTAACGAATTGCGATGATAAGAACCATAAAGTAAAACAAATGAACAAAAATGTAATATTGCATACTAGAGTTATTGCTACGAAGATTTCCCGACGTAGCTAAAATGTCTGAAAAAAATATTAATCCTCGCCGCCCCGTCTGCGACACCTCAAAAAGCCGAATCGAAAAGCCATTGAGATAAAAATTCTTACATTTCTTTCGACAGGTATAATCCGGCACAATCCAATAGGAGACTCTACCTTAATTCCTCAAGGGAAATGTTGGTCATGTTTTTAATTTAGTTTATCGCCAACTTACATTGTCAAATATTTATACTTTCTTTAAGATAAACACAAAAAAATCGGTACAATCTAAAACAAACTAAAAACACAACGGATAAATAATTAGGATTTATTTGAAACTATAGTATCTTTGTAATTATTTTAAAATAGAAATTACTTGTACCAAAGTTATTAAGATACATCTAGTATTCTAGGTACTTCTTCATTCCATCGTATTTAATTTCTTTATTAAATTGAGATCGTATAGAGACCGATTTCCGTTTTATAAAGCAGCGTGGCTTGTTTGTTGTCTCCAGTATTTGATAAAGAAAATCAATAAGTTCTGTCAGTTTTATTGGTGATTTATTCACGTCCATTACGAGACATATTTACTTTGACTAGATTGAACGTAAAATATTCTGGATGAATAAGTGATGTAATTTATCAGAGGACCAAAAAGATAGAGCCTTCAAATTAATTTTGTTGAATGAAACTTTTATGCTATTCCGTTTCAATGTAAATTGTATAATGTTAAAAGTGAAAATTCAGAAAGCAAAAAATAATGTAAAAAACTTGTATTTTGCAATAGTGAAATATCATAGAGCAAAAGAAATGCTGAAGTTAAAAAGAATCAGGCGCTCGGAAATTGCATTACAATTTCAAAAGGTCGGAATTTATTGCATTTTATATTTACGTATGAAGAAGGCGCACATGCGAATTCATTTCGCACGCCGCGCCGCGTCGGCCGATATTAATTTCACAAACTATGGGCGCCGTCTGTCTGCAGTTTGATTTATACATCACTCCGCAACTCTAAATTACTTACTAGATATATGATTTATATTAAAAATAAAATTCACGCTTATTATATTATATTATTATATTCTACAATATCGAATTCCACCATTACAAAAACATAAAAAGTATAGAACTTTTGTAATTTACTTAAATAAAATATATACGGAAAACGAATTTATATTTGGCTTTATCACGAAAATCTAGGTCATTATTAATAGCAAAACAATTTGATAATTAAAATTGCATGTCAACTTTTTATATTAGGTCGAGGTAATGTGACTCAGTGGGGAAAATCCATTTTTCATTCAATTCCGTTGGCCGCAAGCTTCGGTAACTTTCATTAATAAAGTAACCACAGTTCTGGTACATGTTTTCATTAACATGCCAACACAGTTTAGAGTTTAGAGACGTGGTATTCTCGTATTTAACGCCTCCCAAACATAATAGAATTTACTTAGTCGTGTGCTCGTCTCACACGATGGCGCCACAGTGAGGTAGAATAGCAGATATTGCGGTTATGCAATTGTTTGAATGTGGGGTTTCAAACAATAACAGTACTGCTCTGCCTCCCTATGCTATCCTCGTGTGTATGTACTAGGAATAGGTAACCGACTGTTACCGCAATACAAGCGTTCCCGCTAACAGAGCGTTCCGGATGCTTTAATTTGGCGTGTACCAGACTGACCTCGAGGGAACCCGGTTAGTGCTTTGATTTGGCCAAGGGCCAAAGATATTAATATGTGAATATATTCATCCAAAACTAACTCGAACACACACATTTTATGGGTATCAGAGTAGGTACCTACAGTAATTATCGAAATCTTCCTTTTTTCGAAGTAATGTAATTACTACAAAATCAATAATGTTCTACACGTGTTTGGTACAAAATATAGTCATTGTGGTATGAAAACTGTCGAAGTTGGAATAGCATTTGCTTGTATCGAGTTCTGTATAACTAGAGATAACACGTCGAATGCACGCTTCAAACTTTCGGCTTGTGGTTTAGATAACGCTGGGGGCGGAACGAGTTTATTCGATAAAAATGCCATAGAAAAATACGTATCTTTGCAAACAACGGTTGCCTAGTTCTAAATTGGCGCGAGTGTTGGTATTTGAAAAAATACGTTTAGTATTGATAGCGCTTGTCTTCACAGACAGTTTCATAGATTCAGTTTTTCCGTTTAGTTTGTCTAATTAGACTAAAACATGTTATTATCCGTTATCTTGATGGATGGATAACAATATATTTTATACAGCCGAACCAGAATAAGTGAGAGTCCAAGGGACCGCAATATTTGTCTCGCTTATAGAGTTTTCTTTCTAATTCGAATTTCTGGCTTATAAAAATATTCCCTCGGGACCATACCGTGGCTGTCGTTTATAGAGGTTTCTCACTAATCCAATTCTCTTCTTATCCGGGTTCGACTGTACATAGTTTGACGGTTTATACATTACGAATTATGTTTTTGCATTTCGCCATTCAACAGTTTTTGCCATGTACATAAGTAACTTATTTGACCATAGTTAATTACGTACGGCGATCAAAAACCCTAAATAGGAAGATTACATTACTAATCTGATACAGTTAAGTCTATGATGCATCCCTACAAATCATACGTTGATGATTTCATTGAAGTAGTCTGACTAATACACTTTGCCATTGAAACAGCTACCTGACCGTGAAAAGATCGTATGACGCAAATCTATTAGAGGTGTTCGTGTGAAATTGTTGGTACGGGTTGTGGTACCCGTACATCATTAGCATCTTATCATCTGCAGGTTTAGAACGGCGTAATAGTATAAAGTGGTATAACACCTGATTTGTTGACATTGTTAGCATTGCATATTTGGTATTGTACAAAAATTGTCTATGATCAGTCTATTGTATAATCGATAAATAGCCTTAATAGATTTATGAAGTCGTTATTTATGATCTATCTTACAATCAGTATCTTTCAGTACATTATTACATCTTCAAATATCCCCCAATGATAATTTTGTTTTCTGTTTCATATTACTTGTATTTGTAGTGATTTTCTAACTAATCTTTATTATCTAATATGAGTTTTTAATTTCATAAATAAACATTTACAATTTCTTATTGTAAGATGATGTGCAATTATAATTGGCTTTGGTAATGCTTTTTAATTCTTGTTGCACTCAAACAAGATCATTTTCACGTTGTTAGAGATCTCAAATTGCCATAATTACGCGAATTACAAGGCGCTTCAACGACCTTGTATTTCCTACGGTCCTACATAATGCAGGCAGATCGATGAAAAATGTAATAGCTCTGCAGAAAAAGATCTTTTGCATCATTTTATAAGGAGGCTTTAGTGTGTGTTTGTGCTTGACTTAATAACAATGCGAAAACGGATGAAACATTAATGAGAAGACATCAATTATCTTATAATCCGTTGTAATGAAATGTTATCAAATCAAATATTAACATCATAGTGATTATAAGGGTGAAATTAATATTGCATGACACGAGGTCGCTTCACATAATGCGATAGGTTAATATTTAACAACATATAACGTATTAAAATGTGGTATGTGCTAGATTACTTGAATAATCAATATATACTACATTATTAACTAGTAGTGGCAGCGTAATAAAGTGCTTTTTAGTTGTTAGTGTGTTTAAAGTCAAATTTAAAAAAACTTTTGGCAACATAATTGTGGGTCTCTCTCCTAGTACTAGTTTTCACTGTGTCATCATCCTCAACTTTTCCAAATGCCTATAATGTGTCTCAAGAGAGAAAAGTTGTTTAGAAATACATGTATATTTTTACCCGACTTCCAAAAAATAGGATGTTCTCAATCCGTTTGTACGTTTTTTTATTCACCGAAACTCGACTCCTGGTGATCCGATTTTCGTAATTATTTTTATTGGTCAGTTTCAACTACCAATATGTATTAAATTTACGTGACTTTAAATTAAACAGCTGTAATTTACCAAGACTTTCGAAACTTGGTAATTCTTATAACATTCGTCATAGGTACAAATATAAATACCAGTAATTAATTAATTATATTATATTATAATTTAACTTGTAAAAGCCAACGGATTGGTTTTGTAAGAACTTATTGAATGTTAGAAAACACGGAGGTAACCTTGATCAATCTAATCAGAATTACGTCATGACTTAAGTCCAATTGGTTTGTATACGAGAACAAAATTAGTTTACATTTCTATTAGAAACTAATAAGAAAATTATAAATATCTGCTACACGGTGAAAACAGGCAAATTAGTTGTATTTCTATGTAATAACATAGAAATTCGTACAAGTTTTTATAGAACTGTAATCAGACGGTCCGCGAGACATTATCTAAATATAAAAACTACGCAAGTCGTGAGTCAGCTGTTACCAGTGCATGTGATTTGAAGTGTGGAGGGGGGACTAAGCCGCTATTCACTAAACCCCCTTCCCTACGGCTATCCTCTCTGCGAGATATGAAGTAGTCACTTTTACGTAACACATTTTTTAGTACTCGTTCTCATCCGGTACTAGTTATATTCAAATAAGCTATCAAAGTTATACAAAGTTGAATTACTATAGGAATTGTAACGGAATATGATTTATTTCGACAGCAATATTTTAATTTCAAGAACATTACTTATTTCTAAACAATTGTTCGATCGATATTACATCCTCTTTTATTAATAGAGAGCAGTTCAAAAGGTAAGGTGAAAGTAATTTCCCATGCACGGAAACTGGTCTTTGTTAGTGTGCGTTGTTACTGTCTTTTAGTCAAGATAACTTTGTAAATAATGCTCAAGTAATTAGAGATAACATGATATGTGTGATCATTCAACTGCGATGTACAATCATAAACACAAGTGGAACCCCGACACCGTTTCATTTTATCGAGAATGTCACATCAAGAACCATAACAACTATCACATACATAATTTTAAGGACTTATCAATTAAAAACTTGAGACAATAAAATATATCCTGAGAAAAGTTCTAACGTAATTTGTATCTGTAGTTTTTAGTAAACTGAGCGTGAGGAACCAGTCTTTTAAAGAGACTTTAATGGAACTAATTCGGTATTTTTCTTATGGTGCAACTGGTAAGGCTGATGACGTAACAGTGAGTCAAGTCTGACGAAGGCCGCACGCCGGATGCTGGCGCCCGTCTACTGATAAACCAGTGATACCAACACATAATCTCGTAAACTGTTCATAAATTAACAATCATTGTAGTAATCTTCTCATCACACCAATTATACATATTGTCTCTCTTTCTTTAATTAGAATGTGAGAGACGACAGTAGAATTATTTTACATTATTTAGTCCTGATGGACGACTTCCTTAGGCGACGAAAATATCGCGTTCCCTTAGACTCGCGCTAATCCGAAGTTTTTTTTTATAAGAAAAGATGGCAAACGAGCAGCGGGAACACCGAGGCGATCAACGACGCCCATGGACATCTCCAATGCCAGAGGAACCACAGATACCAGTTCGAGTGTACATAGGTATAAGTCTCATGTCTTTTAAGTTCTGGAACTTAAAAGAAAGAAGTTAACAGCACTTGACTGGTCAAATGCTGTTAACATTTTGAAAAGTCAGAATTGTTTATAATAATTGTTGCTAACAGTTTCTTAATATAATATTTGTGTAATTGTGACTAATTAAACAATTCCAAACACATTTTTTCCTGTAAATAAAAGTGTAAATAAATATTGTGTTTATATTACACCAGATTAAATTGATGCAACATAATTGATCTATGATATGGAGCTTGGAGGATAAGTATGAATGAGTTATGGAATATGTGTTCAAAGATCTACCAATGAACTGATGTGATTTTTAGATTATCACTATATTCTCATATTACATAGACTTTGTCTGATTTAAGTTTTGCTATATAAATTGATAAAATTCTATATAACAAGTCTCATTTGTATCCATCTTGAAATGATAATAAAAGTTATGACTTCTAATACAAATAATTCTAGCTGTTAATTTCTACATTCATTATGTTTGTCAATACTTATTATAATAGCCCTTAATGTGACTATTGAATACTTTTTTAAACTTATCAGATTATAACTTTCTGTTTTATCACAGTTTATTAGTATTACACAAATTATTTATAAGACTACCTGTCGTCCCCCGGCTCTGTCCATGCATATTTAAATAAAAACTTATTAAGTACCCTATGCATGCTTCTGGATTATTTCCTGTTTATGACAAATTTCATTGACATCGGTTCAGCCGTTCTAGAGGCACTTTCAAACATTCATACCTCCAATTAGACTTTTATGATTATATTAGGAAGATTTAAAATACTGAATTATGCAAGATAAAAATTTACAGTAAAAGCAATGAATATAAGTCATGTACATTATTTAAAATGCTTAAAAACACAAATAATGAGGGTTATAGATAAGCAAAATTATGTTTATTACATTTCACTCTACATGATACTCGAGTCATTAAAGATTAAGATTTTATTGACTTTCAACAAATTATTTTTTTATACCTACATATTATACAAGAATTTGTTCTTGACTCAATGCTATGAATCATAAGCAAGGATCTCATTAATATTCTTGTTATCCTCCTTTTTGATTGGTTAGGAACTTCTAGTTAATTTTAGGTTTTTTACTGAAATATCGACCTACAAGCATAAATATTAAAGGCATATCATCAGCTGAGAAGGAAAGTTGGTAATTATAGTGCAAAATAGCAAACATTTTGAAATAAAACAGTCCAAAAGCTATCAGTCATCGCAGATATCACGGGTGGGGCGTCCAGAAAATGAAAAGTCTTTAGAGAACAGTCTAAATCAGTTTCCACAGCATTTGTATATCTGCTAAGATCAAATTCGACTGCAGCATATACTTTTTAATGCAACTACTTTGTAAATTCGAGGTCATAAAACCTATTGGTTATATCAAATTTTGGGAAGTAAAGAAAACAGCTTACCGCTTGAAGCGCCGCTAACCTGTCCTTCGTCATCCTTTATAGAAAATCACACACCAAATAAACGTTTTATCTTATTACACAATCCCATTCACAGATATTTTTCTAACAAACGTCACTAAACTAAAGGACACGAACACTAGTTCACTCAAAAAATCGATACAACGAACGAACGAAACTTCCATCCGTCAGAATACTCAAGACATAATCTGATAGGTTGTAGATGGCGTTGTAAGCGCACTGAGGAAAATGACGTCACTGGCTAACTACTCTGTCGATAAAGTAGCACACAAAATATATCAATAAAGATGCATTTATTTTTTAAAAATTGTCACTAAGAATTATTTATTTAAAAGTAAGTCCAAAAATAATACTTATGTTTATAGTACGTTTTTTTTAATTCCTTATGAAATTGTAGCCTCATTCCAAAAAATATTAAAAACATTTTTCTGCATCTACAACTGTCAGTCCGGCTGTCATAGTCGGCAAAATCTCCCGTTTAGTTAAGTGACGCCATTGTGAGCCGTAACGACTTCTCAGTGCAGCAAGTTTAATCTCAATCTTTTTAGATAATCTTGGTAATTATTGCACATATTTCTTACAATTTAATCCTATAAGTTGTATACTATTCGGACGTGTATATATTTTGGATTAAACTTTTATAGTTTGTTCACAGTTCACGATTTTTTTCGGTGCCATTGAGCTAAATTCCTGTGAGAGTGCTTGAGCGCCATTCGGTGAAAACTTAAACAATTTTAACTTGTCACCGGCGGTTTATTTATGATTTTACATTGTTAAAGTCAGCCTATCTATGATACAAACCCATTAAACAATATAAATATGACATAAACACATATTTAATTATTTGAAGTTTAAATTAAGATAACGGCTAGACTGTTTTAATATTTTTTATATGTGTTTTCAGGCAAAGAAGTTTAAAAAATAAATAACCATGGCTGATGATATGCCAACATTTAAGTGTGTGCTGGTGGGAGACGGTGGTACCGGTAAAACTACTTTTGTAAAAAGACATTTGACTGGAGAGTTCGAGAAACGGTACGTCGCAACTTTAGGCGTTGAAGTACATCCGTTAGTATTCCACACAAACCGCGGGCCCATAAGATTCAACGTGTGGGACACCGCGGGTCAAGAGAAGTTTGGAGGTTTACGAGATGGATACTATATTCAAGGTCAATGCGCTATCATTATGTTCGATGTCACCTCACGTGTTACATACAAAAATGTACCCAACTGGCACAGAGACTTGGTGCGTGTGTGTGAAGGAATCCCCATAGTTTTGTGTGGAAACAAAGTGGATATCAAGGACAGAAAAGTCAAGGCAAAAACTATTGTCTTCCACAGAAAAAAAAACCTTCAGGTGATTATTTTTATTATTAACAGTTCATAAATATCAAGCATTACATAAACAAATTGTGTAATTTTCTTTCGATTTTCTTTGTTCTAGTACTATGACATCTCTGCAAAGTCCAATTACAACTTTGAAAAGCCATTCCTATGGCTCGCCAGGAAGTTAATTGGAGATGGTAACTTGGAATTCGTAGCCATGCCCGCGCTGGTGCCTCCCGAAGTTACGATGGACCCGCAATGGCAGAACCAAATCGAAAAGGATCTCAAGGAAGCCCAGGACACGGCTCTACCGGAAGAGGATGAGGATTTGTAAACAGGATTTGCTACCCAGTGCCCTCTGTAATTATTAATTTTGTTCATTTCTAATATTTTGTTAAAATTTCATTCCATTAGTTTCACAAGACATTTCATAAAATTGCATTATTTAATTCTTCACATGAACTGTTTTTGTGTCATATTGTTAGAGTTCAGTTAGAAAAACTGCATTTAAAATTAATGTGATTGCTTAGAGGTATGTAAAGAAATGTTTCCTACTGTTTTGTAGTGTTGTATTAATTGTATTATGATATTGTCTATATAAATAAATACCGTAATGCCTGAAATGAATTACCCAAAGCTTTGTATTCCTTGTCATTGATTTTTGTATTAATGTATTATTTTGTTCAAAAATATTCTCCCAAAGTAACATGCTAATGATTCATAAAGTTTGCATTACATAATAACAAATGACCATTCATATCTGTTTTGTATCTTTAAATATTTGTTTGTTAGGCAAGGACTGACAATATATTTCACATGTGAAATTATCGTGATACTTTTTGAATAAAATGTGAAAATGATATGAACTTTTATTTACTCCTTGACCCTTTAGATTATAATCAAGAACCAGATAATTGCATTGATGGTCTGCAAAATGTGTATCATACACAATTAGTTTAGTGATTTGACATTCTATAATGTGAAATTCCTTATATTTATTACTGTAGGTCTAAAATATACGTCTGAAAATGGATATTAAATTTGATCCCCCCTCCCATTTTACAATGTAACATTACCTCAACCCCAGCTGTCTTTCGCTAAATAATAAATCGAAACATGGATTTTTAGTCTAATTCAAACAAACATGGTATAGTATTTTACTACTTTCAAAACTATTTTGTTCTGCTTCAGACTTTGTCCACTGTTGTAAATTCGTTCAGTTTGTGTCGCCTTTTCAAATATATTAAATTTTATTTTAAGATAGTACAATTAAGTCAAGTACTCTCCGCTATTTCGGTAAATAAAATACAAATTAAAATTGACCACACATTTATTTTAAATGCATACAATAATGTCTACAGAATGATTCTAAATGTAACTTATGTATTATAAATTTACTTCTTCGCGCTGGCCTTCTCTCGCGCCTTCTTACCCTCCAATAACTTGATCCTTTCATCTTCAGTGAGGTTTTTGTTTATTTTAGTAACAACACCAGTTCCTAGAGTTATATCACCTAAACGCAGGGTGAACCTTTGCCCGGCCTCGCATACCATAGGCTTTAGAAAACGTAAATGAAGTCTGTAACAAAACATGTATAGCTATTAGTACATAAATGTATATTTAAAGCTGTCTACAGATGTTCAGTTTTAACTGTACGGTTCGACTGCGCAGTTGTAACTGACGTGTGTAGGTAAAACTGACAACTGTACAGGTTGGACTGTGTTCAAATAGACAGTGTGTACGTCCACTGTACAGTTTTAACTGCACAGTTAAAACTGTACGTAACATAACTGTACTGTGTTAAAAAACTGAACGTAGCCAACTTTACAATTGCATTACTTAACATTTGATTAACAAATTATAATGAACACAACAATAGTAAACATTGTATTACTATCACTCTAGTAAAAGCAATGATTCAATTTAAACCACTGACATCACATATTCAAACTTCGTTGCACTGGATATCACCATATCTTTTTATCTGTTATTTTTATTCTTGTAATAACTATTGTGTGATACTTGAATAATATGAATGGAAACTATCTTAAACTCAAATTGTAATATTTTTTACTTACTTAGCATCTTCACCGGGCATCACCATTTCCTTGTCCGGAATGCTAACCTGTGTGGCGCAGTCCCACGTCATTGAGAACATTTGCAACTGTATGAATGATGTGAAGGGTTTGGAGCGGCCACCTTCTTCCTTACTGAGGATGTACACCGCAGCCTCAACGTTATCATGAGCCTTAACCGTTCCGGGTTTAGCCATCACCATTCCACGTCTGATTTGTTCTCTCTTAATAGAACGGACAAGCGCTCCGAGTTGGTCACCAGCTTGAGCCTCGTCTAATGTCTTATGGAACATCTCAACACCAGTAACAGTTGTCTTCATCACTTTACCGTGACCAACTATTTCACATTCCGTACCCTTTTTTAGCACACCTACAATAAAATGATCAATTTATATTAGTATATAAATTATAGGACCAAGTCGGGAGGAACAGCTAGTCTTAACTAGCTAGGCTTGGTCCGTGCATAATTAAAAAATACAACTTATGTCACTCAGGGATAATGGTGACAGAATGTCTGAAACCGACCCAGTAGTTTTTGATTATGCCTATATTACTTCATTCTCCAGTATGACTGTAATTTTTTTTTTATATTACTAAGTGGCAAACGAGCAAGCAGCCACCTGGACTCACTGAAATAGTGAAGCGACCACTGCCCATAGACATCTGCAATTGCAGAGGCGTTGCCTACCCTTAATCTTCGGAGGAGGAGACGCACAGCAAGAAGATAATTCCTCTCCCTATACGTCCCCTCCCCCGGAAAATCCACTTCGTCTTTCCATCATTTCCTTGTAATAAAAGGATAGGAAGAGAAAGTGGATTAAAATTGTAATAAATAAACTGTATTATACACCGAAAAATACCATGCTGCCTGTAATTTACCTCGGTGTAGTCTTCCAGTAACAACAGTACCACGTCCAGGGATGGAGTGCACCGACTCCACCGGCAGTAGGAAAGGTTTATCCAGTTCACGCACTGGAGTAGGGATGAACGCATCAACCTCTTGTAACAGTTTGGTGATGGCATCCGCACCTATTTCGGGGCTTTTTCCATCCAGAGCGCAGAGAGCAGATCCTGAATAAATAAAATTGATTTTAGAGTTTATTGAAAAATTTCAATACATTACATTACATGCTAATATTTGTTTACATTGATGTTCTCTGAAAATTTATGAAAAAAAAAAAACAAACAATAATCTTTGAAATTCACTGTTTGTGATGAAAATTACACGGAAACGACAATAGTATTGCAAAATTAAAAGCTACATAATATAATAGATCAAATCAATCAGAAATCACCTTTGATAACCGGTGTCTTGTCACCATCATATCCCATTTCAGTCATAAGTTCACGTATTTCCATCTCAACCAGTTCCACCATCTCTTCATCAGCTGCATCCACTTTGTTGATGAAGACCACCACATGCTGGATACCGATTTGTTTAGCGAGGAGCAAGTGTTCCCGAGTCTGTGGCATCACACCATCAGTCGCTGCAACCACAAGGATCGCACCGTCCATCTGTGCTGTTCCTGTTATCATGTTCTGAAAAGTATAATTTATAGTATGTAAATATTGTAGACTAGCTGTCGCCCGCAAACATTGTGACACGAGATTTATATATATTAAGATTTTTGTGCCATGCTCTGGTTAATTGTTTTTAATCAAACAAGAAATTTAAGTTAATGTCTTCTATGTCTTTTTAAGCTATTATCCAATATTAACTAGTTAATAAAAGTTTTGAATTTGATATTGCAATTTGATTTTACAAGACCAAATAAATTTGGATAGGTATATTGTGATTAAGGGTTTGTATTTTTCAATTTCTTTTACCTTAATGTAATCAGCATGTCCTGGACAGTCAGTGTGGCCGTAATGCCTCTGTTCAGTTTGATACTCAACATGAGCAACATTAATTGTGATACCGCGAGCTTTCTCTTCTGGAGCATTGTCAATATCTGTGTAACCTTTCTTCTGAGCCAGATTGAGATCGGATAATACTGTAATTATATTAAAAGAATAAACATCAACGAAATATTTCTGCTAACTAAAGAGGTTAAATCCCATTGAACCATTTTTTATTATCATACAGCTTCATTAGACCAAGTTCACGAAAAAAAAGGAGATTTGCTTTGGCGTAAGGCAATTTTTTGCGTGACATCGGTCTAATGTAGCCTTAGGGTAAGTGTATTTAAAAATTGATATACAAATGAGGGCAACTAAAGTTAAGTGATCTGAACTGCGGACACAATGTGGGCCTTTAAAATGATTCAATACTAAGTTTATAATAAAAACAACAATGCTTATTTCAGTACCTTTGGTTATGGCAGCGGTGAGGGTAGTTTTTCCATGGTCAACATGGCCGATTGTACCAACATTGCAATGTGGCTTTGTCCTTTCAAACACAACTTTCTCGGCATAATTTCTTCTCAGCACTAAACTGAGTGGTGTTAATACTGGTAGTCCATTTGTATGCAATAGGTGGGAACAATGATTCTGTTTCAAAAACAACTTTAGAGCTGAAAGGATTAAAATAAACGTTTTATTAGAATTTTTAGAATAAAAAAAAAAAATTTTTGCTGTGATAAGCATCGAGTACCGATTTGAGGAAAATTCTGATAACAATTTTAGCTTTTTCAAGCATTTAAAAAATTGACGATTTGTTGGAAAGCATGATAGATGAGCTGTTTTACATAATAGTTATCCCTTTTTAGTGTAAAAAAAAACTCAATATCGTACAAATCCAATGACAAATGTCGTATATTAAATTCGCGAGTATTTCAAGAAAATAACAAGTTATTATTCATTGTTATTTAATTAAAAATTGCTAAAATATAATAATTTGTCCTACCTGGGTTAACCACACTTTTCGCCAATGAAATAGTCGCCATTATAACTGATCAACCACAGCTGGTGCTGTGATCTTTTATCGTTTTCACACAATATAATTAACAATTAAATATTTTATTTCCTATAATACGCTTAGTTTAAAGCAATAATTATTATATTTTTCATAAACCTTGTGATAGTCGGTGAATTTTTCCCAAGTCAAAGATGATTTATTCACCCAATAGGTAAGAACCATTATAATGTACTCTGTGGTAAGAACTAAAATATTTCTAGTTTGGTATTTTATTCTTTGTTAAAAAAATAAAATAATGAATTAAAATTAAATAAACTAAAAGAGCACTGCTTAAAGTTAGGACTTTTTAAAAAAATACCACTAGTATAATAAACAAACATATCATAGCATATTAGTTACCGTTTATTTTTTTCAGTCATTTAGAAAATTAACTGGTATTATTCGCAATCGCAACAGACCAAGATTGCAGAATTGTCGACCAAGCCAAGTGAGAAGTAGAAGTACTTTTTTTAAAATAGAAGAAATAAAACCACCAATTATTACTAATGAGAAAATGTAATACATTTTATTATTATTTAAATTTATATAATGCCACATTTTATTATACTTAAGTCATTTTAATCATATTTATTAAAATATATAAAAAATATTAAAATTCAAATTCGTCGCTACCACGCGAAGCAGCTCTAACTTCTAAGTGAGATCCAGCGGCATCTTTCCAGTTCATTCCTTCATTTGCATCGATAACAGGTGGACCTGGAATTACACAAAAATATATTAAACGAATTAGATAACAGATAAAGCCTAGTAAGCATTAGTTAATTACCATTATCCAAAGAAGCAATTTCCATTCCGTCAACGGCCGTACCATTAACATTCACATACAGTGAATTGGACTCCTCAAATGTATCGTTAACTTTGACTTCCTCGTTCATAGTGGTAGAGGAAACCGAATTATTAGCAACAGTGTCTTCGGTTTCCGGAGTTTTTTCAGCTTTTTTCGTCATTTTCTTCTGTTCCATTATTTTGACCTTACTTTTGTTAGCAGCATCTGTTTTAACTTTATAATGTTGTTCATCTTCAGAAGCACTATCGTCAGTATCAGAACTCGAAGGAAAGTCGACATCAAATTTTCTCTTAAGTATTTTACGATACTTTTCAATCGCGGTTTTTGACACTTTAGTTGGACTCGAAATCTTTCCCTTGTATCGCGCTAAAAAGCTATATTTGCTGAACCGCGAGGCGAGTGGCAAAGAAAATGCATCCTTGGCTTGTTTTATGGCGGCTTGTAAACGCTTTGCATATTTTTTATTTTGATTGGCCTTTTCAATTTTAGATTTATTATCAATTCCGAAAGGAACCATTACCTGGTCTCTAACCCATGCACGCGATACGTCCAATTTGTCAAAGAAAACGACATGGTATTCAGTCTGAAAATTCACATAGTTTTAATATTTATGTTTCTATGTTTATAAGGAACCCTTCAAACAACAATTACTATATGAAAATAAATAAAATAATCGAAATAACTAGCAACATAGCCATTCTTTCTCATGCATCAAACTTTTTTATCTACAAAAACATTGGCCACGCATGTCTATGGATAAACGAGCGCTTAACATCAGATTCAGAAAATACTCTTATTAAAGTACATGAAAACTGCAATATATAAATAAATAAAATAACCGGTATATCAGAGAAACCGTCGAGCCAATAGAACTGCTCGGTGTCGGGGCAGTCGTCGACCATGGCGGGCCACCACGGCCAGCCCGCCAGCCGCACCCACACAATGGACCCCGCGGAGAATCTACTATGGATTAGGTCTTCTTCGTCGTGCAGTTGTATCGGTACTTCAGGGGCGGAACAATTAGCCATACTTTTGTCTACAAAAAAATTTAAATACGACTTGGAATACAGTTATAATTTGAATCATTATACTTCAAATAAAAATTCATTGTAGTTACAAGTCGTCATGAGAAGACCGTGTATAATTAATTACAACGGCTATTTTTTTTATCTAAAAATTATTTTTTGTAGTTTTTTCTTTCATGAAAAACTTTATTAAAAAAAAACCTTATAGCTTCTTCCCATAGACTATGAATTCTACAATCATAAAACCATCATACTAACCCGGATTCATCTTACAATACCACTTATCGGGAAGTTCGTAGCGGTCAATGATATGGGGTAAGTACCGCCAGCGGCTACAACTGTCGCAAAGCACCCACAGCCCCTCCGTGCGGCGCTGCTGCAGCCACAGCATGCGCTCGCGGTGCGACACGCCCTGCGGCTGGCTCAGGCATACATTGTACACGCTGATACCAAATATTACTTTACTTACTTGTTTTATTAAACAATAGTTGATGTTCGCGTCTTCGTTTGTGTGGAAATACAACCTATTCGGGGATAATGTACCTTTCTATTGGCGAAAGAATTTTTGAAATCCTACCAGTAGTTCTGGAGTTATTTTAATACATGCAAAAATACAGTTGTCCTCTTTATAATATTAGTATAGATAGAATAGCAGTCGCCTGCGGCTTCAGTGTAGAAAGAGAAGGAAAAATGCCCTATAATATTCCCACACCAGCTCCCTTCCAGTGTAAGTCATGATCGGCTATTCCTTCGTAGAGTATGTAATTAATAGGAATAAATTAAAACAAAAAAAAAGCTTTATTACATAAGGTGTCTCTGGAGAAAATGATCAGTAAAGAAAATATGTTAATCCTAATTAGGGAAACTCATATAAAGAAGTTGATTTTTTTGTTCTGGTGTTTTCCAATGTGTGTTGTATTGGGAAATAATAATAATAATTAACCTGCTTTGCGAACTTTGAGTATCACCTATCTTCGAATTACAGGAAAACGTTATTTGCCGTTGAGATTTATCCTGAGAGGGATTATTCGACGCTACATCAGCGCATGACTGAAATAAAGAGAATAAGAAATCCTTAAACATATTTATCGTTAATACGTAAGGTAACAAATAATATTCACATCGACACCATTTTTATAAGTTTTAACTAAGGAACCGGTCAGTTTTTACGAGGACTGAACGTAGGTCGCCGAAACAAAATTGGCGCCAAAATTTTTCAGATTAAAATCTGCAGATCTTTTAAATAATTACTCAATCTAAAACCCGCCTCTACAAATAAAGTAATTTTCGTCAAACAAATTGTGTAGTTATTACAAAGATTGGTATATTCATTTGTTTTCATTGAAAACTCTAGTAAAAGAGTTTTCAAGGGTTCCAATGCTCAAAGCCATGAATGAATAAAATCTATACATAACTTTGTTACAAATAAATTATATACATACTCGCAGTAAAAAATATTGTATGTCTCAGTACGTTTGTTATTTATATTCAGACCTTTGGTGATGATAGTAAAATAATACAATTAACTTAGAACAACTAAATTAAAAATAGGAATCAATAGCGACTAAACAATAAATATTATGGGAAAATAGTTTACCAAAGGTTGACTTGCTTCTTCTGTAGGTATAACAGCTGTTTCAGTAGAAATAATTTCTATTTCAGACATTTTATCCGCCAAAAATATATTTTTGGAATATAAATCAGAAATGTTTTGTGTTCCCGCCAATTTAACTTTTGGTTTATTGCTTTGTTTTTTTTTTGAGATTTTATGGCTTTAGTGCTTTGTTAAGGGCTGCGGTCTATGGTCAATAAGGGTCAGCTAATAGCATATCATAGTTAATAACAATAGCAGTTCAAATAAAAAAACGTCAACGGATATCCTGATCCGGATATTAATAAACATTGAAAAAAGTAAAAGTAAACAATTAAAATAAAGTCTCAAATACCGGGCAAAAATAGCTAAAAGACCACTGCCCATAAAAAGCATAGGCACATGTTTTTGTTTTTAGTTAAAATTAAAAAGGTGCAGAAGTGTCGCTTAATCTAAAATGGGAAGTGAAGAAAGAGGATATTGTATAGCGTTCATGTACATTCCGCCCTCGACCCACTCGACCTAGCAAGAAAAGGGTGAGAAAGGGAAGCAGAATGCGACAAAATTAACCGTCATAGCGTTCGATAAGTGATGTATTCTTTTTTTTTTTTTGGAATATGTAGTCTATTTGTGATTTTATATTTCTTGATTTGGTAAATATTTAAAATGATTGATGAATAGGTATGTCTAGGCGCCATGCAATTAAAACAGCTGTAATAGCGCCACTGGATACATAATAAAAAATACGATTATAAAGGATTAAATAAGCTCACTTGATCGTAATATTTTAATTTTTAGAAACAAAAGATCTCTCTTTTAAAGTTGGAAGTTGTTTATGGTCGTAAAGGAAGTGCGCAATTTATTTTATCTGGCTGGTTGCCGGCTGGACCTACAGGTCGCCATTTTAGTGGCGGATAAGAGAATTCCGTTTTTCTTTCCTGCAAGCGTCGTAATCGACGAAAGGGAGTAGGTAATACTCCCTTTTTTGTGTTTGAAGCATTTAAGTTGTGTATTTACCGCCAGGTAAATCGAATATTGTGGGAAAGTTGTTTTTTCTCTTTGTTTTGTATTATAAACATGGCTTTCTAAAATGTCGGCCCTGAACGTAAAATTGTCGTCTCCTTGCGGAGTATTCCGCTTACCAATTTTCGTGGATGTTGGAGGAGTCCAGAATGGACAAAAAATCATTAAACAGATTGTCTCTACCTCAGTCGAGGGCTTCGGCTGTCGATTGTAAAAAAGGCACTGGTGAGTACTTGAAGGACATTCATTATGTGTTATTATATTTTGCTTCAAAATTTAAACTAAATACTTTTGGTATGTTTATCTTGAAACACTGTGTTTAAATTTGCATTATATATAGAATTGACACACAAACCTTGGCCACGGAGTAAAAAACGTGAGGGATCCGGAGCCGCTTCAAAAAATGAACCTTTTCGACGAAATCAACCACAAAGAGGTAGGGGTCAAATTGACAAACGATCCCGCGTTCGTGGAGCTAATTCTATTGTGGGTGGAGCGGAGAACTCCGGGTAAAAGTTTATAAGTTATTTAAGTGAGTTTTTTTAAGAATCTTTTTTTATTTTTTTTATGTTATCAATGTGTTTTGTGCCCACAGGATAGGGGAAGATGAGCCTGAATTAGGTTCTGTATACCTGTCTGGAAGCAAAAAGCAAAACTTGAATCACTTGCTCAACTTCATGTATCCCTCACGGGGCGGTGCTGACCGCAGAGGTCCTGCGCCTCGGCGTCCTGTACAAAACTTGGCTTACAGACATCAACACGATCTCTATCTCCGTGCTAAGTAAGAGTCATGCTTAAGGTTGATATTGGATCTATTATACTTGACATTTGTTCCCTTGTAATAGCAGATAAATCAAGTTTTTCCAACTAAAATTGTATGTTTAGATAGCTGATTTAAACCTTACATTGTAAAAACTTATAATGCCTAACTATAAACCTTTATCCCAAAAAATCATCATGATGATAATAAACAAAACAATTAATAAGTGGATAATACTGCAAAACAAATTATTGTTAATTGAAATTAAAATCATACATTCGGAGTATATTATATATTTTTTAATTCTTATAAGAATCCAATAGTAAGATGTACTGAAATGCTTTTCCTTGTTGTAGTTGCCAGTTTGTAGTGAAAGATGGCGAGGACTTCAAAACGAACCTTATGGATCCTGATACACCCATTGATTGGGAACAGGTTGAGCAGATTGTAAGTATATACTTCCATCATCATCAGCTCATTATATGTCCCACGGGGTTCTAAGCCAGCCCTATGCTAGGAATGATATACTTTTAACAATTTAATTATAATTAAGAATGACCTTTTGATTGCAATTTCACTTAACTATAGGTTCCCACATAGTTGTCATGCACTTATTCAACTTAAAAAAAATAAAAAATACTATTTTGGAAGTAATACCAAAACTGCTATCCAAAATTCATCATTACCAAGATTTTTATCAATTTGTAAATAGGTGGTGCGAAGTCTTGGGCGTTCGGAGTGTCCGATCTGCCTGGACACCCCGGTGGCGGGGCGCGTGGGGCACTGCGGGCACGTGTACTGCTGGGCGTGCGTGCTGCACTACGTGGCGGTGAACACGAGACACGTGCCGCCGTGCCCCGTCTGCGCCGCGCCTATCAGCGTTGATAAAATGAAATCTGCGCATGTGGTACAATGGACACCGCCCGCTGATGAGGTTAGTAGTATTATAATTTCAGACACTTGTCTACTAAAACTATATTTTACTAATATTGTACTACTAGCTGTAATGCGCGACTTCGTCCGCGTGGAATTAAATAATATAACCTATGTTACACGGGGATAATGTAGCTTACTAATGTTGAAAGAATTTTTGAAATTGCCCAGTAGTTCTTGAGTTATTTCAATACGAACAAAAATGCAAAGATTCACTTTATACTCTTAGTATAGATGAAATGCCAAATCCAACAACTTCTATTATACCATTTTTTTCGAATTGAAAGGGTAGACTACGTTTTGACAGTACCCATGGTAATTATAAAATCACAAGCAAGAATCAGCATTTAGCATTAATTTGTTTGAAGCTATGAATATGATTTGTACTATTTAAGAATAAATTACAAGTTTTTTTAAGTTTCTGGTACTAATAGGTGACCATGCGTCTTGTTCGTCGCTTAAGAGGTACAACAACGGTAGAGGTGGCACCACCTCGTGGGCAGATATCTGCTGATTTGACAACACCAGTACTGCCGCTGGAGAAGCTGGCCCAAGCACCATTCACCAAATACTTCATTGCTACTAAAGATCAGGTATTTTAGTTTTCCTATCAGCAAATTGATAACTTAAATGGTCATAATAATATTTTTTTTTTAAATTTCTAGCTGATTGAAATTTTAAAAAAGGAACGTGACGAGATTCAAAATCAAATATTACGTGAAATTGATACAACAGAAGTCCGTTATTTGGAAAAAGCATTATACTTGCTTCACAGAAAATATGAAGAGATTAAAAAACTAATTGATAAACCGAAAATACCGGAAGCTATTGAGGATCTTCCTCCTATTGTGTATGAGGGGCAGGAAATTAATAATGAGAGATTAGATTGGTTCGACGTAAACGAAGAGGGCGCCGCTTGTATGGAGCTGATTGAAGAGAATATGGCAGTCTTAGATGTTAACGTTCCCGGACCTAACATGAATTCAGAAGTAACAACCTATTTGGAGGATGAATTGAATGATAATAATCAGGCTGAGGAGTTTCCTCTCATTGATTGTGGCCCACCACAAGATATACCGGATGAGAATGGTATTACAGATATTGACAAAGAAAATCAGTCAAAATACTTCTATTTCTATCAAGGTAATAAATAGCATATTTAATCATAATATACAGTTGAAGTCCTAGGCTACACGGTAAGCCGTGCTGGTCGTCATTTAATATGTCGTCATGTATGGTTATCATATTGGAATGTAAAAAAAAGCGATAGTCCAAAGGACCGCGATATGACTCTCGCTTATAGAGGTTTTTCACTTATCCTGGTTTGACTGTCTTAAATGATAAGTCCATGCCTAAACTCCCAAGTTCCATACAGATGTTGACTTCTGTTGGGCTCTGTTACTTTAAAATTTGTTTCCATAGATTTAGTATTAGATGTTTCATTATTTCTGAAGTTATCTAATATGAATTATTCTTGTTATAATTTAAATTTATTCATACTAAAAAAAGAAAAAAGATTTGCATTTTGTAGGTAATGAAATAAATCAAAAACTACTAGGTCGATTTTTTTTCACCATAAGAAAGCTACATTATCCCCGAGTAACATTTTTCCGCGCGGACAAAGTGGTGAACAACAGCTAGTAACAAATGTTAATACTTGCAGCTGAGGATGGTCAACAAATATTCCTAAACAGCATTAACATCCGCATTTTGAATGCGTCGTGGCGCGGCCTCGTCGCTGCGCCTCCGGTTATAAAGGGCCGCGTGCTGCATCGCGAAACATTATCACTCGCTGATCAGGTATCATTTTTATTTTTTTTCTTTTATAAAGTGGCAAACGAGCAAACGGCCACCTGGATTCGCTGAAATAGCGAAGCGACCGCTGCCCATAGGCATCTGCAATGCGTTGCCTACCCTTAAACTACGGATTAGGAGACGCCTAACAAGAGGACAATTCCTCCTCCTATGCGTCCCCTCCACCGCCAGATCCACTTCCCCTTCCCATCATTTCCTTATAAGAAAAGGTGGACCAAATTAGGGCTCCGGCACAACACTCGTCGGACGAAACACTTACTTCCATTTGACACCGGTCTTTTGTATATTATCATTTAATACACAATCCAACAAAAATGTATTTACTCAGTAACCTGTTGAAATAACGAAGCTCAATAGCGCCCCCCTGTCGATGTTAAAAAAGTGTAACAGCTCCTATCACAAAGCTAAAGGTCCCAGTTTGCCTATACACTAGTCACTTATAACCTACTATATGAGACAATTTTCAGACGAGGAAGCACATGCCTTACACTGCTCACCTGCCCGTCCACTGCTCCTTTGATATCGTGGAATTGGATCTGCAGCCGCCCTACGTCACTGCAGAAGCTTTGCGCAATTTTTCAGGTTGGTTACCAGTATTCATAAATTTTTAGAGATTTTTATATTTTGTCCGGGCGGATTTAAAAAATAGTTTCGAAGCCTATTCAATTCAAACAATCAAATCTTTCCTATTTACAAGCCCTTTCAGTGTACTAAAGAATCTTCTACTACTACAAGCCATCTGTGTTTTTTTCTATTTTCGTAGAAGAGTTGCGTCGTCGCGCTCGAGTGCGTGCTGACGCGGAGCGCAAGGAGCGACGTCGCGAGCAGCAGTGCCAGCGCGCGCTGGAGGGCCCGCCGCGCCCCGACCTCGCCTCCGAGCTGCACTTCCCCGCATCCAACTTCGGCAGCCCGCCATCCCACCACAGACCCCCCTTCCCTGAACCTGGCCCCTCCACCTCCTTCAGCCCTCAACTGCCCCGCAGGCCCTCCTACCCTGAACCTCGCGCCTCCACCTCATTCAGCCCGCAAAACAGACCATCTTCCCGTGAACCTCGCGCCTCCACTTCATTCAGCCCGCAACTTCCTCTCAGACCCTCCTTTCCTGAACCTGGCCCTTCCACCTCTTTCAACCCGCAAATCCCTCGCAGACCCTCTTATTCTGAACGCGGACCTGGGGAACCATCTACCTCGACCGCAGCCGGCGCTAGCCCAAGCCCAAGTACATCTTCAGGGTTATCATTTGCCAAGGTAAAATTCCATTATTAAACGGTACTTTTGTTTGAACGCCTTAATAAGATCTACTGTTAAAGTTAGTTAGGGCAGTGAAAGGTAAAAAATTGAGCAAAGGTCGAGGTCGCTTTGCCATTTCGGCGAATTCTCACTTTGTCCCCTTACATTATAAAAACATGCAGAACTTGACCCTCAATCCGAATACTAATCTTT